>NW_019774026.1:0-11096 GCF_001039355.2 Lingula anatina
TTACAGTATCTACATAATTCACCAATCCGTCCTATTGAAAAGATCAAGTAATTACCGTAATTCATCTTCAAAAGTAAACGGAAACCTTTCAAGTGAAAGTGAGAGCCCCGTGTGACTTAATAATTAGCCCCCGTTACACCTGGTGAAAAGATCAAGTAATTACCGTAATTCATCTTCAAAAGTAAACGGAAACCTTTCAAGTGAAAGTGAGAGCCCCGTGTGACTTAATAATTAGCCCCCGTTACACCTGGTGGCACCTGCCAGGAAAACAATTTCTGTCCCTGTGTCACAAATATGTAACAAATGAAAAGACAGCAATATTTCAAGTTTGTTAAAATGATGTATGATTTGATGTGATAACCAAATATTGTCACAGCCCCAACTTTGAAGGGGTGAGGGTGGGCAAGTACTTGTTCTCCAAGCCAGTGAATATGGGCTTAATGATAAGTCATCTTTAATTAGTTGTAGAGAAGGCCTTACTTTACATTATCTTTAAAAGATTAGGCAATGAATAATTCTAAGTAACATTTTATCTAAGTAAAAAAGATAGTTGTAGCACCATGACTTCAAAGGCTAAAATTTTATACAAACTTCATCAAAGCACCATGTGAATGCCGTATCAAAATCATGCAGTCCCAGTTATCAAAAAAAAAAAAAAAAAAAAAAAAAAAAAAAAAAAAAAAAAAAAGATTATACTATCAAAGACTCAGAGCATTTCACCAATTTTTAACCTCATGAATATGAGTTGAATATTGTTAATGAACTTGATAAAACTGGAGAAAGGCCAGAGAGATCTTGGACTTTGGTATCTTTAGAGATTTCTGATACCAATCCCTTGTTATCTTAAGACTTAAACCCATTTAAATTACTTTTCTTTAGCTATTGCACTTACTGTCCGGGAAAAATAAAACAACAATTACCGGTACTAACAGGTGATATTTTCATGATTATTCAAGAAAATATCCAATTCTTATGGTGTCACACACCAACTGATTTACTGTGTTTCTTGTGGAAGATATCCACCGTGGTTTCATGGCACTGTCTTAAGTCCATATCACAGAATCCAATAACAAACTTCCCATCTGCTGCCTTGAAGTAGTCTAATCCTCGGCCTATCTTGATCACCCAGCCATTGTTCAACCTAAAAAACAGAGGTAATACATAAACACTGCTTAACATAAATGGATACATATTTTATCTGTTAAATTTTATAAAATATGAACAAATATATATATAAATGAGAAAAAAATAATGTCATTAAAAATATGATTTAGTAATATGATCCTGATTGAGGGTAACTGTAAAACTGCACCTTTTTAAAAGTTCTGGTCAGAAACCTGAGCTTTTTATTCATCACTCCAGTTAAAGTCAGCGGAATAACTGCATTTATAGCAAAAATATTTAAATGGGTGGCAGAAATGGTCGAGGGTTATACATAGCAAAGAAAAAAATATATAACATCTATTCAAATCATTATCGGGAAGTATGATATAAGACACTCTGATATTTCTTTCAGTTATGCTACTTGAAACCATATGACGGCATTAGGTCAGGTTTAGTGGCAAATATGTTTGACTTCATATGTACCGGGTAACTTGAAAGTGTTTCAGTGTTTTACCTGATTTCCCTGTCATGTAAGGAAGCTGAGTATGTTACTTTTAACGTCATATTATACTTTTCTAGGTTCTTGACTAGTTCTGATAACTTTTCTTCCTGACCCTTTCCCTAAAAAAAGATGGTACATACTGTAAAATTAACTTAATGAAATGATAAAAAATTTGAGATTTTTTTTACTTCAAGATGTATGGCATCCATCTTTGTCCCAAATTATATATTAAACATAACAACTTATAACTGTAATTCTCATTAAACAATGTAAAATTTATAACTATGCTTAAAAAAAACTGTAAATATATACACCTTTACATGTAGTAAAATCACAGCATTGAATGACCCTTCTTTAGGTACTCAATACTCACTTGGTCTTGACCAGTGGTTAAACATATTGTCTGGACTTTACTCTTGGACTTCACTATAAGTTCACAGAACCTTACAAAGTTAAGCACCTGGAAATGATAATAAGCTGCTTCTTTAAAGTCTTAGATCTATCATTCATCAATTATCATTCTCTTTTCTTTTTTATTGTTTTTATATAAAATACTTGAATGATGGATGTGGATGGGTCAGGGGACTTAAAGTCATGACCAAGTTGGGGGCTTATACCTGGTTTATTGTCTACTGTTACTTGACTTAATTATATCCAATGCAAATGACTCACTCATGCTGAGGTAGATACCTACATTAACAGTCTGTTTCCTTATCAATGTTACAGAGGTAATGCAAAAATACACCTTGTCATGTTATGAGATAATGCTGTCCCAGCAAAAATACATCAGAGTGAATTTGTTAATTCAAGCTTATGGTGTAACAGCAGTTATTTTTGTGATCAAAATTGCAATTACAAATTCAAGACCTCCCTTCCCTGAACAGCTATCAACACTTTTTAAATGCCTGTTTAATCACAACTAAAAGCACTACATTTTGTTACTAGGGGTTCTTTTTGGGAGGCTTCTTTCTGATTTTATCAGTAAAGAAGTGAAATAATGCCTTTGTTTGATGAAACATCATAATTAGGGGCTTATGTCTCACAAACAAATCAATTCAAAAGCAAATGCTGGCAACAAAATGTAGATCGTACCAATTTTCATGATGATACACCTGACTAAGTTACACAAACTGATCACTTTCTGCTTAACTAAGCAGTTAAATTAATGATATATGGGGGAAGAGCTAAAAAGCAGAAGTTTATGGGGTGGTGTATAAAAAAATGAAAAAAAGGAGTTTTTTTTTTTTGCTCTATGAGTGATTTTATTGTTGTAATATCTACTAGTAGATAAGTATTTTACATAAAAGGAATGGGGAAAAATATTTTTAACATTTTTGGTCATTTTAACATATCTATCTACCTTAAGTTTCTTAATGATATTCAAATAAGCAGAAATATTGTACAAGGCAATTCAAAAAGAAAGTTTATAAATTGACCTAAGTCTGCCAATAAATTTTAAAATTGTATTCTGAGCTGATACAAATGTGGACCACAGTTTTAAAAAAATTTTTATCACAATTATTATTATATTTATTATGTGTCACCTGATGATTGCTCCTGATGTAGGGATCCTCAACCTCTACCACAGTGACCTGTTCATCAAAAAATCTCCCAAACACTTTCTCATAGCTGTTACCAGTTGAGTTGTTCTCTATCTTCATCTGTTCGTGGTAACGTCCCGCTGGAAAGTCAGAGAGCAGCTTTTTCAATGAGCTTAGTTTACAAGTGGCTTACCTGATGCTCCCATGGACAGTGCTGGCAATATTTGTAAGAATGCAACAAGGCTGTTAAAGCAAAGAAGCCCAACTGGCAAATTAAAATATTAATGATTCTGCATATTGAAAACACTCACACAAACTAACAAGAATATAATTTTTTGAACCACAACCTACAAGTGACACCACTGGCGCTTAACTACAGCCATAAAATTGCTCTAAAATTACTCTTTTTTATCTTATACAGCTACGAAGTACAACAGTTGCATTATGCACACCTTCCTTTTCTGCCTCAATATGCTGTTTAACTTTTTCAGCTCTGTCCATGTACTCTGTTATTCTTTGTCTAAATCGCCTTTTCTTTTCTTCATCTGTGGTGGCTGAAAGCAAGTTTACAAAGATTAGCAAATTCTGTCAACATAAATGCTTGTGAACACATTCTTGCAAGGACTGACTTCTTACAACATTACAGAAGAATTATTACAAAGTTATTACAATTATAGCAATACAGCAGACTAATGGGTGAGTATTTTCACTACTTGTCAAAACGGGTTAT
This sequence comes from Lingula anatina, assembly GCF_001039355.2. The sequence continues at coordinate 3,878 of NW_019774026.1, forward strand.
CTAAAGTTCATTCTTAATAAATGTCAAATAAAAAGGGCATACTTGGTTACTTAACACTTGGCTTGTTAAAACACTTAAGAGCAAACATATAGAACTGGCTAGCTGAAAAGTGCCTTTAATGCAATGCACCATGAGTAATATGTCTATATCATATTTACTAGTAATTAAATTGTACCATTTTTCTTCTACACAAACTAAACCTCAATTGTTTTAATACTGGTTCCTGTATAATTTGAGAGACACTTACAGATAAATTACATATTTACCTTTAAGAACATCAAGTAACAGCTGGATCCCCTCTTGATAGCATACTAGCGACTCTGTAAAACGTTTTTCACCGTCCAGTTCAACTGCACGCTTCAAGAGACCAATAGCTGAGGTCTCGACTCCAGGGGTGGCCATTCAAAATGCTGGACTGTGGCACTTTTAACCAACCATGAAGTTTCATCTATTTTACTAGTGCCTTCTGAAATATCATAACACACAAAATGTATTTATTATCAAATATATATTCTTCAGTTATGTATTAAGGGGGGGGGGGGGGTATTTGTAAAGTGCAAATTTCATTAAGTGTACCCCCTTATCAGGGCAACAGATTAACTTGAATTTTCTCACCAGATATGTCTTTGTCTAAGTCAAGATAATTTTCTGCTGTGCTCACAGTAGAGAATTGTGTCATTTGTTATCAGGTAGGTACAATGTGTTTGTCCCTGCAGTAAAAAGCAAGTTAGATCTTTTTACAAGAATCTTGGAGTGGCCTTCAAGTTAATGTGTACTGTATACATGTATACATACATACAATCTGACTAATGAGCATTTAGCTTTGAGCTCTCAAATATTTTTTTAAATTATTCTTTTTCTATTTTTCTATTTAAATCTAAACTCACCCTTCAAGAAATTTACACTTTCATGCTCTTGATACGTCTTTTCACCGTTTTTCTCACCCAAAACCGGTGTGACTGAAATGCGCAATATACCGCAATACAGCGCAACACAGTGCAAAACACTTCAAAAAATCAAATCCAGTTGCAATTACACAAAAGAAATGACCACTCCCAGCAAAGAAGGGTGACATAAAAACAACCTATATTACTAGGTAAGTAATATCGTTGATATACCTTAACAAATCAGCAAGACTTTTATATTGTCGGGTTGGCAGCAATGTTGGCGAGTGGCTCTTCTTGGATATATTACTGGCCAAGAAGAGCTACTCGCCAACATGGCGGCTGACCAAGCAATGAAAAAATTGTCAAGTTGTATCAGCAATATTAATTTCTATGTACTATATTTTGCTTTTATATCACCCTAATTTATTTGAGATTACCCTTTCCTGTGTTTACTTGCAACTGGACTTGTGTTATCAAGTGTATTGCGCTGTGTTGCGCTGTATTGCAGTGTATTGCGCATTTCAGTCACACCTATTGCGCATTTCAGTCACACCGGTTTTGGTTTTTCTCTGCATGCTTACCCCAAACACCGTCTTGAAGTGTCTGATTTATCAACCCAATGTCAATAAGACTAGCTGCTGCTTCTGAGTGAAATGGTCCTTTTTTCTCACAGATGTTTTCTGCATAAAAATTTAGAGTAATATTATAGCCCTATAACGAATGAAACCTTAAAGAAATTCCGATGAAGTAGTATTAGTAGTACCAACTCGCCAGTACCAACTTGACAAGAAAGGACGCCGAGCATAAATCGATGCAAACTCACCTACATGTACGTATTGCCGACTGATTTTGTTTTACAACCACTAGTGCTTCACACACTTGAAAACACCCGGATGATTAAGCCGAAAATATTATTCAAAGGGTGATACTTTAAATTTTTGTTCTCCCTACAATTTCCGGGTGTTGGTCTGATAGGAAGTTCAACTTATCGCGGGGGACGCTTAGCTTCGGAGTAAATGAAATCAAGTGTATTGATTAGCCAAAAAAAAAAAAAAAAGAATATAAAATATCGTTTATTACACATATAATAGATTAATTTAAATGCTTAATAAAATTGTATGTTAAAAAGTACGACAAAGAGCATAACAGTCTTTATAGTCACCATTAATATGTTTCAATCAAAAGATAATAATCATTTTGTGCGGTCCTGTAAGTCGCCAATAACAACAACAGCAACACGTTTGTCATATGTCACAGTTTTTGCGAGTACTGTGTCCTGTACGATCATGGCAGGTCTAGCAAGAGAAGTTGTCAGGTGGCTTCAGAGTTTAGATCTAACTTGGCAAGTAAAAACACCAAAATGGTGAGTAATTGATATTCTAACCTGGAAATCTTCTCTTAACGTCAGTATTTGGCACGGGCTTGGACACAAATTTATGCTAAATATACTATAATTTCTTGCATGTGACCATTGGGCGAGATCTTGCTCATTGATTAGTTGAATATGCCATAATCAATATATGTGTACTGAAACCATAACAGTGAAGTATTTGAAATTTCATTTATGTGTTTGAACTTTAATTAATTGTTTCCAATCCAGCGTACAAACATTTTTTCAACACCATTGAAGAGTAACATGTGCATACACTGATATACGAGTATAATGCAGTGCAGTTAGTTAACTATATTTTTCAGGGATTTGTCAAATGGCTACCTAATAGCAGAGATCTTCTCTTGGTATTACCCACAAGAAATCACAATGCACTCATTCAATAATGGCACGTCACTTGATATGAAGTTGTTAAATTGGCACGTCCTTAAAAATGTAAGTAAAGAACAAATGAATGAAAATTATTACACAGATAAAATATACATGGATTTTGATTTTTTTTCTGGATTTACATTGTTGTTTATGTAATTGCTCTTGTGATTTACATGTAACAAGCGATCCATCCATTTGGTAACATATACATGTTCCAGTGTAGGGTACAACATTAGAATCATTAATCTCATGCAACCCTCTTGTTTTTATTTATGTATTATTTACTGCTATTTGGACATGATGTATATGAGCACATAGAGTCACTAGGAAAATTTTATACAATGAGTTAAATATTTGTTGAGTTTTTAACAATAGAAAAGTAGAATATTTTACTCATTTATGATAAAAAACATTTAATTTTTTTCCCAGTTTTTCAAAAGGCATAAGTTTGCAATTCCTGAAGAATATGTAGAAGGCACAATACACTGCAAGGAGGGAGCTGCTAAACTGCTAATAGAAAGCATATATGAAATTCTTACAAATAGACAGTAAGTTATACAATGTATATTATATTTTCACTATTTACACAGGGGGTTCAGTTGGGATAGGTGATTGTATATTTGAGTTAATTGGTTTTAGGTACAGTAACCTAAAAGTTAAGTTAAAGCAATGAAGTAATAATTTTGATTTTTCCCCTTACCACTACAATCATTACAGTTTTGATTTTTTTTCATTGCAAAAAATTATGATAAATAAAATAGTAAAATTAAGTTAGGAATAAAAAGAAAGGAGGAAAAAGAAAAAATAAGATTGAACAATATGCAACAGTATGTGTAGACAATGACAGTGATATGTGATTGAATAGATAAATGCTTAAATTTAGGGAAAATTTGATATTTTTTTTATTCTTAATTTTATTTCATTTTTCTTGAAGAGTACGACGATTGCCATCTGAATATGAGATTGATTTCACAGACCGACAGTATCAGGAAAAGCTTCCTATGCATGCGCGCTCTACAGCATCACAAGCTGTGAAGAACAACCTTAGAATTACTGAGCTCATGGCAGATAACAGCTTTATTTTAGGACAACAAAAAGTAGGTTCATGAGGCTTAGAATGTGTATGTATTAAGACAAGTGTGGATCATTGCATCTACTAGTACTGTATGCGAGAGCCATATATTTAACAAAATCATCTTACTATTTCAAGTTAATAATTTTGCAGAAAAATTCAAGAAAGTTAAGGAGTAGAAAGACCCACCACAGTGCTAGTATACTTCATTTGTGGTATTGGAGTATTTAAAATTTTGGTGCCATTATTATTATTATTATTAAACTACATGTAGTGTGAAAACTACATGTAGTTTTGGAGCCAGTATATCAAATTCAGTTATATATGTTTGAATCTTTCGTGAAATATTAAGGATGTTATTATTTTTCCAGGCTCAGGAAATCATAGGAAGTCATGTGGAGCACAGGCGACAGGAAAGGTTAGAGGATCCGCGACGCTTTGGTATTAAGCCAACACTAGGAGAGCGCAGCCCCCGCCGCCCTCCTCCCCCACTTCATGGAAATACTGAATTCAGTGAATTAGAGAGAGGAATTATGCATTCTAAAAAACATTCAGCAGCAAGTAAGCATTCATATTGATAAGTTTAAATTTGTGGTCTGCATGTTCATATGCTGTATGTGGCATTAATGATTTTGTACAGAAAAAGTGTTTATTTGTGATATGAGCAGGGTGTTTATCAATTACTGATGTTATTGTATCTCTTAACCTGGTGAAAGGATGGGAAAAGCACAGTTCAGCTGAAATGGTTGACTGTAAAGGTTTTCATACATTAATTTGAATATTGTAAGTAAAAATACACTACATTAAAGTTTATGCATTAACAATGATGCCCTGTAGATTATAAATTATATTTATTTTCATTTTCCATTTTTAAAATGTTCAATTTTGTTATTTCCAGGCAAGGGTAGTAATGTTTCGGCCTCTCCATCTCGAGTCCCTACAGTGCAATTTAAGGAAGTGGAGGTCAAACAACTGGGAAGACCAACACCACAGTTCAGACCAGCCTTATCTGCACAATAGGGGGCACCACTGTCTTCACTATCTGCTCAGTAAATGGCAGCTGGTTATTATCATGGGCTTGTTTTCATATAAAAAATTGAAAATTCCATGACATAAAAACTTTAATTCACAATGACTGCTTCTTAATGTGGTTATTCTTTTAAACAAATCTCAAGAAAGCTTTTGTGAAGCCTGGAAAGTAAAGGGCCTAAATGGAAAGTTTAGGGTGTGCATGTTAGTAGAAAAAAATTATGTTGCCAATTATTATTTAATACATGAACTTTCAATTTATTTCTAGGTTTCATGTTCTAATACTGCAACTGTAAAAATTGTGGACCATTATTAATACAATGTTTCACTTGGATTGTGCATTTAAAAAGTATTGCATCTGGAACCAGTGTGCATGCATGTAGAATTAATAGTGCTTTTATTATGTATGTAAAATGTGGTGATATGTACATAATATATTTTTATCCAACAAAACATGTAATTTTTAGTAAAATGAAGTTTATAAAAAATGTAAAATGGTACAACAGAGACAATTTTGTTATGTTTACCAGTATATTGTGCTACAGGTACTACTACGGGGTAGTTACTGTAGTTCTACTCCAGTAATGTACACACTAGTGAAAGGCTTAGGCTTCATTCACATGCAATGTCTATTTTCTAAATTCTATTTTCTATTTGCGGTATGTCTTATGATCACGGTCTGTGCCCTGAATATCCCGCAGCGTAATTACTGGCAGCGCGAACCAGTTACTATAAGTTACTACAAGTAACTGGCTCGCGCTGCCAGTAATTACGCGGCGGGATATTCAGGGCACAGACCGTGATCATAAGATAGTGCGAATAGAAAATAGATTTTTAGAAAATAGACATTCCATGTGAACGAAGCCTTACATTCCCCCTCCCATCCAATTTATCTTTTCAAAACTCTGGTGCACCAACAACCAGACAGACTTTATCAAACGTACATGTACCTTAAGAAAACACATTCTTAGCTTATATTACCTGAAAAGATAAACTTTACTGGTTTATTTTTTTGAATATGCTTCAAATTTGATTCATTTGACCTATGACCCCATTTTACTACAAGTATGGCATGATTCAGTGTTACATTGTATGTGGAAACACCGTAACATACCATCCTCCTGCCATCCAGCATAATTGTGGTAAACATGCCGTGAATTCACTTGGGAGTTGTTGTTTACGCGATTGTTGAAATGACCTTTTATCTATATAGGCTATTCGTGAAAAAAATACTTCCCCGCACCAATATTCCCTCTTTGTAAATTTGTGCATTATGCGTAAGATAAACCCTACACCAATAGATCCCTGCATTAATTGAACCAACCCCTGTATTATTACCGTATACGCGCATCGTAACTCCCCACACCGAAAATCCCCTGCATCATTGCTTCCCCGCATCTTTACTCTCCTGCATACTGGTAGTTACTTCCCCGATGCATTCTTCACATTACCGACATTGTTACTCATCAATATTATATTAAAAATAGGCCATGTAAATTGATTAGTTGGCTAACTAACCAGGAGCGGGGCTTACCCTTAATTTGAGTTTTTTTTTTGTTTTTTTTTGCAAATGGAAAAATGCATTGGGAAGGCCTGTTTGCAAGCTAAATGGAAAAATTACAACTGGCCCCAGGGAACCCCTTGATGATGGTGCTTATAAATATATGCTTTTAAATCACCTACATGTACACTTTTGATTTAACATACTCTTTTGTATAAACATTTTTTTTTTCAATTCTGAGTCTGACTGACCATAAAATTAAGTGGCACTGCTCATTAATCTTATTTGAAATTGAAAAAGAAAAAAAAATTAAATTTGTCCAACGATCATGTTTTTTATACTGTAGTGTAATATTACACCACAGGTGCTGTTTAGTGCTGTTCATTATTTTGTGAACTGCACTTATAGAAGATATGTCAATTTCTTCCTCTTCTTTCGGTGGAATATCCATTCAATGTATCAAGTAAAATTTGCGAATTGGAAAATTTAACTGGTGAGCTGAATGCCAAAATGTGTCCAAAACTGAACAAATTTAGTCAAAGATGATATTTACAAATAGGCTTTAAAGGTGGCGCCATTGTAAACTTTTATTTGCAGTGGACAAAAAAAAGCACTCATACAACTAATTTGTGGTCAAATTATTTATATAGGAAACGTTCTGAGAAAATCCAACACAGACAACAATAGCCAGTTGAAATATATAAATATTGTGTTTAATGTTCACACGTTGCTTGCTCAGTTCATTCTAACCACATATTATATTTGTGGGGAATCCAACTCTTTTTTAATCGTAAACTAAGACAAAGATTCTTAAACTTTGTCCTTATGCAGACAATTAAGCAAGGTGGCTTAATGTACCTTTTTAGATCTTACTATATACATTAGAAAAAGGGATTATCGACAATTACCATTTCTCTAGTTCGTAATTGTGTTGCCTGTTTGTGAGTGAAAAAAAAAAAAAAAAAAAA
>NW_019774027.1:0-21469 GCF_001039355.2 Lingula anatina
CTTGTCTATATATAATTACAGTGGTCTTGTGGCTGAAAAGGCAGATGCACAGCTCTTCTTTGTTGACAAGTTTGTGGAAGATGAAGCCGATCCTGAGGGGCATGGTAATTGTTGTTGGTTTATTGCAAAGAAAAAACTATTATCAGCTTAATTTTTTTATTTTTTCAATATATTCCATTTTTTTAAAAAAAAATTTAACCAGCAAATATACCCACATGTTAATTAATTTTTATTGTTATAATATCTTCTGCATGGGGTCTATATATGCTGCTCCATACTTTGTGGGCACATGTACACTGTGCTAGGCAGACATTTTTGTCACATTGTAATGTCTTACCAGATGTGCCCAAGAGGAGAAGGAAAGAGCCAAAACCATTGAGATGTCATGGTAACCTGCATGTTAACACTGATGTTAAACCAGCTGTGATGTAAGTTTTGAAACATTTTAATACTTTTCTTGTTACTATTGTTACATAAATACTACTTGCAGCCATTTTATGACTCCCCCTCTTCATTAAGTTATATGAACAGCTGCATTTATATTCCTCCAGGCTCATGCTTGCATGGTTTTTGTTTAAGCTTCATACATTCTGACTGATAACCTAAATGGGAGAATATAACCAAATGTTAGCAAATTATCTAACAAAATAAATTGCCCACCATTTGCTAAAATTTCTTAAGTATTTAGTTTATCTGTAGGGCTCTCATTTACTTGTAAGTATTTTGTATTTTAGACCAAGAAATATCAAAAGCAATAATATCAAGAAATTATCAGAACGAAGAAGAATTAAGCTTGAGCAGAACATTTTAAATTCAAGAGAAAGGGAAGGCAAAGTACATAGAAAGAAGGCAGCTGAGGTTGCTAAGATAAGAAGGATCACCAGGAACAAGCTCCCTAACACAGGCTACGATCTCTGGGCTGAGGACAATGTCAACTGTAAGCAAAACATAATGCACTGTTTTCTATCATACCGACCCATCTCATGATTATTGCCCATTGCCCAATCTTTTGATTTACCAGTGGTTTTTAAATGTTGGTTTTTCTCATTTAATCTCTGAGTTAATGTGCTCTTCTGGCTAATATCACATAGCTGTTGAAAGATGTTTACAGTTTCACCTGCAATAATGCATTTTTACTTGTGGTTTATGTATCTCATATATCTCTTGAAAAATAATAATAAATGATGCTAAATGTTATGCATTTTCAGCCTCTGTCAAGGAGGTGGCAGAGTATCATGAAAAGTATACCAAGAAGACAAAACCTAAAGTAAGCAGATACTTTTGCCTGTTGCTAATGTTGACATGTGGATTTTTACTTTCAGTAACCCTGGAAATGTCATTCCTTGCTTTTGAAATATTTAAAATAAAAAAGACCTGTAATTACACATTTCTCACAGTTGTACTATTTATAACTCTTATGTGAACTTGAATATGAGGATAACAAAAAAAAGTCAAAATTCCATATCTTGACTGTAAAACAAACAACTAAACAGAAACCCTTTCCTTATGTCGCATAAGGAAAACAAAAATTGTTCAGAAGAATGTTTGTTATAAGAATGTCTCAGATTGATGTAAGATATCTTTGGGTTTCAGGCTCCTCAGCGCCTTAGAGCCAAACCTTCTGTGGTGCCTGCCATTGAAGTTAGTCATCCAGGAGCTTCATATAACCCAGCTTTTGATGATCATCAGGTCAGTACGGGGTTTTATTGAGGTTGTTCAGGTAACAATGCCAGATAATGTGAAAGGTTTAATTAAATGACTTTACTACTTATTTAGGAACAAAGCAACAGGTTTGCCTTCATAATACTTTTAACTGTAAAAATATTGTTATGGATGATGTGATATATGAAATGTGTTACTCCATTAGTCATGTGAGTTCAGTCAGGAAATAACATGGTAGTACATATTAATTTATTTATAACTAGTTGCAGCAAAATAAAATGATATTATGATAGAAATAATGATTAATAAACATACCTTTTTTATTTCCAGACTTTGTTGGATGTTATACACCATAAAGCATAAATTCTATGCCAGACCCACTAACATAACATAACATTCTTTCATCTCTGCTTTAAAATCAATTTGCCATATCTTGAGGATTGATAAAAAATTCTATACCCTGCAAGTTATATTGATTGCTTTATTCTTCAGGAACTGTTAAAAATAGCAAATGAAGTAGAAATTAAAAAACTTAAGGAGGAGAGCAAACTGGAGGAGAGACTTGCTCCAATGCAAAAGATGAGTTGGAATGAGATAGAGGTAATTTTTTTACAAAGAGAAAAAAGGCGTTATTATATTTTTCTGTAGTCCAAGGTGGTTTCTTGTTTAGTAAGACTCCTTCATTCTGACTATTATGTGCAGTGAGAGGGATACTGTTAACTTACTGATAATGAATTTGGCATTAATCCATGGCACCTGAAAAAAATTACAAGAAACTGATACTTGAAAACTGAAAGAAACTTGGCAAGTTAAAATCCTATATATCGAGAGAAGTTGATACAAATGAAATGTCTTGCAATCTGGTGTTTTAATTTTTAGCAATCCTGGATACAAGAGATGTCTTTGGGTCTTGATGGGGAGGAGGAGGAAGAGGAGGAAGATGGAAGTGACAGTGAGGATGCTGATGATTTAACAACAAACCCCCCAGTGAGGCGGGAAAATAAGAAAACAGAAAAACAGAGAAAGAAAGAGAAGTTAAAACTTGAGAAGGTAAGAGTTAAAAATAGGCAGCAGTAGATTTAAAAGTGTAATACTTTGAAGTAGACAGATATTTAAATGTTGCAGATTAATTGAAGTGTTGGCACATGCATTCCACCTTCATTCGGAGCATTTTTTTCTATGATGTGCTTTGTTTTCAGGAGAAAAAGCTACAGGAGATAAAAATGAAGAAAATAAAAGACAGCCAGCGTCTCAGGTAGTACAGTGTTCTAAATCAGACCCTAAAGCATATGAAACACATCCAAAATGTGTGGAACTTAAAAAAATCAATAAATATATGTTGATCACTTATCAAATATATTTTATAAACATGCTGCATTTAATTATAGGTTCCAAAAATTAGAGCAATTTTATCATATCACTAGGCATATTATCTCTGTTTCTCTCAATTTCAGATTAAAATCTATCAAGAAAGAGGTGAATGAGATAGTGAAGCAACGTGAAGCAAAAGCTTCCCGAAAAGCTGAAAAAAGGAAAGCAGCCATTGCCAACCCAAAAAAGCTGGGCAAACTGAAGTATCCTTTATAAGATAAATAAGAATGATTTATTTTTGACAATTACATTATTAAAAGCCTTTTTAACAATATCAATGTTATTCTTGTTTTTATTTACAGCAGAATTTTTTGACTGACAGGTTGTTTTTTTTTTATAACCTTCCTTAACGTTATCCCAGATTTGAAACCCCTGACCTAGAACTTCAGCTAAGTGATGAATTAAAAGGATCACTTAGACTCCTAAAGGTAGGGAAAAGATTATCAGTTTAAATTTTTGTCATGCAGTTGAAGGTGTTTGGTTTACAGCAGCGGGCATTTTTTCATTGGTTTAAGACGATTAAATTTGGCTGAAAAGAAAGTTGGGGAATGTTTTGTTGGGCAATTAATAATTATTTTAGTTCAGAAATTTGGGTAAATGATTACTGATTGACTGCCAAAATTGGTCTCAGTGATTCATTTCATAGACTGTAAACATTTTGCAATATGCATCCCTCTTGACAAAACCCATATGTGAAGAATAATATGTACAGGAGTGGGATAGCATGTGTGCACACACACCCATGTTCCTGTTTTATTGGGATAGTCTGTTTCAATGTAGCAAACTGAAGGACTAAGAAATCTAAAACTGCTGAATATGTTGAGCTAACTGTTATTCTATTATTCAATTTTTCATTTAAGCAGTCTGAGCTAGTTGATTATCAGAAAATTTGAAAGAAGTTAAGTGCGTCAGTAACCCTAAGAAAGATGTTTTTTCTTTGTGTGTGTGTGTAAGGGAGAGAGAGAAAGAGGGACTTAGGGTTTGAAGAATGGCTTGATTTGCTAAATGTGGAATTCTCTTCATAATTTCTGTATGATAGGTTTTATATCTCAGTTACAAGCACAATTTGATATGCCATATGTGCTTCACAGGAAGTGAGGTAACAGCTTGTGAGATTAAAAATTTTCTCAATCAGTAGCAGGTGACATAACAGATGTTTTTGTCTTTTGTGTTTCCAGCCAGAAGGACATTTATTGGTGGACAGATTCAAAAGCTTCCAGAAAAGAAACATCATAGAGCCCAGAAAGAGGGCCAAACACATTAAATGGACATACAAACCTAAATCTTATGAAAAGAAAGACCACAGGGCTATAAAAGCATAAGAATGATTGGAATATTTTAATGTATATATGAGGAATTTTTACAGAGAGAATGTTAAGGAAAAAAATCTCACTAATTCCTCTGATAAAACCATTCATAATCAAGTAGAGGTAATGGAACAGTTGAGGGTTTAGCAGTAAAGCTACTTAAGACCACAACAGGGAGAATTTCTGACTATATAAGTCTTGGCATTATTGACTAACAATTAGTTCACGGTTCAAATTTCTCATATAGTGTCTCTTTATAATTTTGAATGATCTCATAAAGAGAAATTGATTTAACTACAAGTATGCCAGTTGGAAGTCACTTTGCTTAGAAAATATTTTATGGTGCTATTTGGTTCCTGTTACTCTATTAGATTAGATCAGTAGACTCTAGAGACCCGACTAAATACTATGAAAATAATGAATTTGTCATGTGACCCTAGGCTTGATAAGTAGCATGTCTTGACGCCAGTGTTCTTTGCTAATGCTCTGTACCTGTGCATTTAAATTTTCTGGCAGGATTACATCACACATTTTAACTTTATTGGCAGATGTCACAATTCCTGATCTTCTTGTATGCTATAATTAAAATGCTGTATATGATTTGAAATACATAACTTGAAATTAAAGTAAAATGTGGACGTGCATAAACAGTTTCTCTCATTTAATGGAATATTGTACAAAAATGTTTGATATTATTTATAGAGAGATTGCTTTCAGTAACTACAACTTACCTATCATCAGCCGGATTTTTTTTTCATAAGAAATATAAGGTGTTTTAATTTATACCATTTGATATAACCAGACACTTTTTTAAAAATTTTTTTATTTATTATTTTTTTATTCACTCAAATTTTTGAATTTGCATTTTTTTCACACATATTGATTGTTCAGAAATATTTTGCCATATTCTTTCGACTTTGATGAATGTTACTGCTGTTAATGAGTAATAATAGGTATGAGTATTTGCTTAAGGTCAGTTGACAGTGATAAATTGTTTATGAAAGTAATCCCTTAAGGCTGGACTGTTATTTCTTATCCTGAGAAAAATTAAACAAAAGTAATAAGAGAATGAAATTAAATGAACAGAAAAAATAATTTGGCAAAGAGTTAATTGCAAAATATTGGTTTAAGTATTAAATGCTCTATTAAATGGTAATTATAACTGTGCAACTACTTGTTTCATAATTATAGCCTTGAGTCCAAGCACTCACTTAATATTCAGAACAACAAGTTGACCTTACCAATCTTGTTCATATTTTCCTGGAGGCAGCTGTTGAGTTAGACTGCACCACCCTGACGTCTGCTGATACTAATAACTGTAAGGTGGCAAAACTTGAATATTCTTGTTGCTTGAAGACGGTTACTATTGCGTCTTAATATTGAGTGTAAGAGGTGTTTTTCTTCTACTGATTAATAGTGCTTCATACAGTAACAAAGAACGACAAGAGAGAAATTGTTTTGGCAAAGAAGAGGTAGGTTAAGCATAAATATTTTTACCATAGTTATTACATTTTTTTCTTATGTGCTGTAATAGATACTTTATATAGAATATGAATCAAGGAAGACAAAATTTGTTTGAGTAGGTAAATGTTTGATCAAATGTTTTAAAAAAATTGACACTTCAGTGAGCATTAATATTCTCACCACATAGATCATATAAAGATTTTCTTGTTGGCTTTCTCTTTACAATGTCGCTTTATAGAATATGAATTTGCTTTCTTGAAATTGATATAATTTCATTATTATTATAAATATTGTTTGCTAGGTAATAAAGAAGAGGAGAAATCATGAAAATAAGATTAGGAGTTGCTGTTTACTTTTTCATCTTTGTCCCCAGCCACTTCTGTTATGCACAAAAGGAAGGTAAAGTGCACTGACCTATATTGGCATGATTAAGAAGATATTTGGATTTACAAGACTTTTAATAATTGTAATATTGTAGACTAGATAATTGCATTTTTAAATCAACGGATTTACCCTTATTGAAATAGTGCATATTTACTTTTAAAGAAAAGCAAGACAAAAGTGATGGATCATAAATTTGGTTTTCAGGGGATTGTACTATTCTGTCTTATCCCATGAAAACCAAATTTATCACTGACACATAAGTGCCATTTTATGTTTACTTAATATTTACCTCAAAGAGAGTCTTTGTAGATATAACAAAGAGCTTTTAATACAATATAAAATATATAGCCTCATGTAATCTTATTTTATATGCTCTTTTGATTAATTTGTTTGGGCATCCGTATGGACATTTGGTTTCTTGTGCTTTTACATTATATGAGTACATTTATAATTGCTGCAAAAGTTTATAATCATTTTATAGCTTGAGTAATCATATATATTGTTTGCCACCATATCTTTGAGATGTTTATTTGGGATTGAAGAAGGAACACCTGCTTTTTACTCTATACTAGAGGCCAGTCGAGTGATTAAATCAATTCCATGCAAAAATTCTCACTGAAAAAATTGTCACGAATTGGCTATAGCCAGATATGTATCTGTGAATATCAAGTGAAATATCAATCTGTGGCCCTGGTAGAGGGTACTTGCTTGTTAAGTGTGCTGTTAACTTGAAACTTGAATGGGAATTTGTTTCTTTGCTTTAGAGGACTTTCTTTCCCCTAGTCCCCCAGCTTTGTGTCATCGGCCAGCTGACCCTGGACCCTGTAGAGCGCTTCTTGAGCTTTGGTTTTACAACTCTGCTACCAAGGCATGTCACACATTTTTATATGGGGGTTGCCGTGGAAACCTGAACAAATTTTGGAGTAAAGAAGAATGTGAGCACATGTGCAAAAGAAAGGAGACAGGTATATGCATTATGATATTTACATGTTATTATTTTATTTCATATTAATAGGTATAGCTTTCGCTTTCCATATTAGCAACTGCATTTGAATTCATTCTTGACCACCTGATGTGAGGTCAACAGGATTGGAAGCTTTATGTGCTGGTGCAGGCTCATGTTTCTAAGATGTGTGTGTGTGTGTGTGTGTGTGTGTGTGTGTGTGTCTGTGATTTTATTTCTCAAGAAAAAAATCACAAACATCAAAAATCCATACGGTAAAGTCTTGAAAATTTCGTCGTTCTTGAAAATTTCGTCGGCAGACGATTTTCCGCCGACGTAATTTTTTTCCCTTTGAAAACTTCGTCGACCTTGAAAATGAGGCACTCGATAATTTTTGAAAAGGCAATTTTCATATCATTATCGGGAGATCGTTCGCGATGTTAGACACTGACACTCAATCCTGGGAAAAGCCCTATGCAACAAACGTTCCCAAGTGCGTAATTTTTTTAATATGTCGCGTCCAAGTTATGATGCAAGGTTGCAATTAGGCTTATCTTGATCCTTCTCCTCTATCAGGAAGTAGGTTTCTTACCGAGAAAATAATTCTCAACATGTTTTCGGGTACAGTAAGTTAAATATAACTTAATCGAGATGCACTAATAAATAGATTATTATTTACCACCAGGAAATGACTTAGGAAGTAGTAATAAATATCCCACAATATAGGAGGGTCAAAGATAACAGTCGCTAAGGATAAAAGCCCAAAGGCCGGATTTTTGAAAATTTCGTCATACCCAGGAGTCGGGGAGAGGTAATTTTGAAAAATTAGTCGGATTTACATAATTAAAAATATTAATTAATTTTTAAGCGACGAAATTTTCAAGACTTTACCGTACTATCAAACAATTCTAATTCACTTGTGCTTGACTAATCTCTGGTGATGCTTAGTACTGCCTGTCATTTGGTCACAGGTGGGGAGGAGAAATATTGCTGAGACTATTAATGTCTAGCACGCCATAAAATATTTGCTGAGGAATTCTGAAAAAATATTTCACAAGTTTTCTCTGCTTCATTCCAAAACCAGTTGTTAGTGATAAAGTATTTTGAATTAAAGTGTCTTTGTGGATCTACTGGGTACTTCATTGAGAATTTAGCCACAGCCTTTTGAAAAATTATATTGTTGTATAGTCTAAGTATGGAATATTTATGGAAGTGAAGAGTAATCTCATTATACATACATCTTGTAGACAAAGCAACAGTAAAGAAACTCCTGCCTCCTGCTCGCTGTATGCAGGAGATGGCAAGCGGTCCTTGCAAGGGAAGATTTCAGCGATGGTATTTCAACCAGACAACATGTCAGTGTGATATGTTCTACTTTGGCGGCTGCTGGGGAAATAACAACAACTTCGTGACAGAGCAGGAGTGTGCAAGCATCTGTGTCACCGACAAGACATGCCCAGGGAGTAAGATAGGTAATGAAGGCTGTATATTTGAATGGTAAAAAGGAATCAGAAAGTTATGCTGTCGTATGTAGGAAAAAAAATCACACTCTGTTACTAATTTTTCAAGGAGCTTGAAAAATTAGTAAAATATTTTTCAAGATGAAAAGTAAGAGAAAGTTGGAGAGAGAGAGAGAGAGAGAGCTATAGACAAGCCAGACATGACTCAATATGATGCTACAATGACATCAACAAGCTATGCCAGATGAAATGTAGGTTATAAAAAAACAGCTACCTATCAACTAAATGGCATTTCATGAATATGCTTCATATTGACTGTAGCATTATGATGAACTTGGATTCAACATCTGTTAAACTCTTGTACTTTCTCTTAAAGGTTATCAAATATTATACATATGTTGAAAAGTACTTTATGTCCTGTAACATCTTTTTGTTTGTATAACAGGATGTAATTGCTCACTTTGTGTTCTGGTAAAATTGTCCATATGAAATAAAAATTTGCAATTTACNAAGATGAAAAGTAAGAGAAAGTTGGAGAGAGAGAGAGAGAGAGAGCTATAGACAAGCCAGACATGACTCAATATGATGCTACAATGACATCAACAAGCTATGCCAGATGAAATGTAGGTTATAAAAAAACAGCTACCTATCAACTAAATGGCATTTCATGAATATGCTTCATATTGACTGTAGCATTATGATGAACTTGGATTCAACATCTGTTAAACTCTTGTACTTTCTCTTAAAGGTTATCAAATATTATACATATGTTGAAAAGTACTTTATGTCCTGTAACATCTTTTTGTTTGTATAACAGGATGTAATTGCTCACTTTGTGTTCTGGTAAAATTGTCCATATGAAATAAAAATTTGCAATTTACATTTTGATTTGTGACATTGTTAAATTATATAAGAATGTAACTTAATATAGGATAAAGGAGAAGAAAATCCAACAGGGCTACTGAGTGCTGCATGGGTTATAAGGACATGCATATTAATACATGGTAGTTTTGGGTGTATATCTTGTTGAAGTAATACATGCAATTGTATTTCTTAAAAGATGCGTGTCTCACTGACAAAATTCAAATGTCACTATGATTTTTTTCAGTCGATAACTCTAACCATGATGGATCTCTTGTGACGTCCAGCTGCAAGTATCTCAACATGGCTAACAGTGCCTGCCGCACACCTGTGAATTATGGCACATGCCGAGAGTCGCACCCTCGTTACTTTTACAACCCCCAGACTTGCATGTGTCAGATGTTTACTTGGGGTGGCTGCTCTAAAGGAGACAACCATTTTGAAACAAAGGATGACTGTCAGATGTCATGTGAACATGCAGGTAAGGAAAAAAATACCCAACTGTCAGGTGAACACACAGGTAAGGAAAGAATAGATTACTAACTGATGTCAGGTGAACACACAGGTAAGGAAAGAATAGATTACTAACTGATGTCAGGTGAACACACAGGTAAGGAAACAGTAGATTACTGTCAGATGTCAGGTGAGCACACAGGTAAGGAAACAATGGATTACTGTCAGATGTCAGGTGAACACACATGTAAGGAAACTAGATTACTGTCAGATGTCAGGTGAGCACACAGGTAAGGAAACAATACCCAACTGTCAGCATTTAGCGCAAATGTGCAGTTTTTAGTTTCAACTGGATTACGGATTATAGTATATAAATTTAAGCTAGGGTTTGTAATCTATAAGTCAGTGAATAGCATCTAAAATTGACATGAAAATAAAATATCTGAAGTAGACATTTTTATTTGAAAATGTGTATTTTGAAATTTAAGTCAACTATAGGGCATATTAAAGATGCAATAATGGTAACAAGACATAATTATTCATTTTAAGAACTAGTAGAAAAGATTTTTAGTGTAATGTTTGAACAAAAATTTTCTAATTCTCTATCTAATTTCTTGGTTTGAATTAGCAATTCGATTAATATTGATACTCTGTTTTTTTTTCAGATTGCGACATGGAGATTCATGTTGGACCACGGAACTGTACAGACCACTACATGATACGCTATGGGGTAGTCCAGGGGACCATTGGACCAGTCAGGAACCGGGACACTCTTAGTTGCCAAGCCTTTATCTACAGTGGGTGCAGCATGACCCCTTATCGAGGAAACAACTTCAAAACTGTCCAGGAATGTAGAGATAAGTGTCTGTGAAGAATCCAGAAACCAAAGAGACAAAAATACTTCCCAAGAATTATATCGTTGAAGACTAGACTAGTCTAAGCTAAGCTAGGTTAAACAAGACTGTTAGAACATTTACTGATCCTATGTATTCCACAAAGATAACCATATTGCAAATGGTGTTAGAAATAGGAAAATTACCAAACTTTTTTTTTTACTTTTTGCGAGAAAACCATATGAAAAAGGATTAATGTTTATTTGAAAATGGAAAGCATGCTTTCACAATAAGTCAATTTTAGTATTATGTCTTTTATATACATTTTGATTTTTATTGGAATCAAGTAACCCTTGCAGTAAGTGTATTCTTAATGAAATATGAGAGTTGTTTTTGTTAAATATTGTAAGCAAGCATATTTTTGCTGGAGGACATAATATACATTATGTGAACAAGCACAACACTGCTTGTTTCTTGGTGTGTTTTATATATATTAATACATGTATATAAGATATCATACCCAGATGCATTGTAGAATGAATTATTTGATTAATAATTTAAAAATATCTGATTAATTTTTAATTTAAATGGTACCAATAAGATACTTTGTGTTCTAATGTTATCACACTTTACCTGCAAAATCCCCAATATGTTATTTAAAAACATTTTAGGAAAATATTTCATTATATGTGATAGAGCTCAGTAGTACATTTAACACTTAATAGGGCAGTTTTATTTGTCTCTTTAAGCAGGTGAATTGAATAATGCTTCTGCACATCTCATCACATAGAAGTAAGTTTCATTGCAAATATCTGAAATTTAAATTGATGAGAGAAAATCTGTTGAAATCTTTAAAATTTGCAAAATAAAAAAGTCAATCACAAAGCTTTGTGGCCATACAATAAGATTCTATAATTATTTTTCAACCTGTGCTACTCCCTGCTGCAAGAATTACTGTGAAATACTGTGTGCTGTACGGGACATTTTGCATTGTACCTCTTTGGGTCACAATGGAGTCTTTTCTTCTCATGAAGTTGGGTTAACAGACAGTCTAACCATGGTGTTTTAAAAAGATGTCTTTTTTTGTTGGGAAGGATGGGGGGTTAAGGCTTTGATCCCTCTACCTACCAATGCATATTGCTGTATCATGTAAGGGGACATCACATGATACTAGTTAATTCCATAGAAAACAAAATTTGTTTATTTGACACTTTCATATGTTATTGACATTGCTCAAATGTCTGAAAAATTTTTGATGATTTTGTTAAAAAGAAGTATATTTACTAATGACAAACTTTAAGGCTGTGCTCAGAAAAGAAGTAATCCTACTGGCAGGATTGATCTATCTCAGCAGGGACTCTTGCTGAGGTGCAGTCAATGTAATCCAATTAATTCTATGGCATGCCCCCTCTCAGAGCAACATGAACAACATCATGGACCACACAGTTATTCTGACTTTACTCAGGCACTTTAAGTTTAGAGGTGTATGCCAGACAGTTTAAAACTGGGTTCCCATACCTAGATCAATCTAACAGGATCAATTTATCGATCCATCTCCAAGGGGTTGCTTTCAGCTTAAGTGGGTTAGATGTCTGGCACGCCTACTGAAGCTGCTATACGATAATTAATTACCCCCTACCAACTTCAGTAGGCGTGACAGACATCTAAGTCGCTTAAGTTAATTGCAATTTAGCAAGAATCCCCTTAGAGATAGATCAAATCACAGTTAGTATGATAGGGTCTGGGAATGGTCCCTGACTGATCGCATTGTCTGCACCTTATCCAGAATCCCTGCTGAGATAGATTGATCCTGCTGGTACGCTAACTTCTATTTTAAACACAGCCTACCGTCAAGCAAGCTTTCCAAAAAGCTTTAGTCAACAAGCTTTTGTATTTTTTTTATACGCTGAGGTTTAAAATCTCACTTGGGATTTAATACCACTGGCACTCGT
Organism: Lingula anatina; assembly: GCF_001039355.2. The sequence goes on from NW_019774027.1 coordinate 12,691, forward strand.
GATCATCAAATGGAGCAATGATTTTTTCCTCATTTTGACCAATCTATGCAAAGTGAAGTTTGTAGTTATTTGTTCTAGATTTCAGACATCACCTTTCATCCCAGATTTCAGACATCAGTTTTTGTCTTAGATATCAGACACCAGATTTTGTCATTTCCCAATTTGTTCTGCATGACCAAAGGCTATGTGTGCTATGTACAAAGACTTTCCCATGTCCTTGAGATGTCTCATGCTCGTCTGTGGATAGCGTCAACAGTTTACACCTGACTGCTTAGAACAGGTTTGATCAAAGACCACTGGCTGTGAGGTAGACACCCCTGGCACAGCGGGTCCAACTTTTACTTGTTTTCTCATGGCATTAATTCAGATTACTGCAAAACTAAGTCCAATTACTAAAGTACTGTTCCAATTAGTTTGCCACAGGAAGATGTCTTCCTAGGTCACCCATATTTTTTTTATTAAAACCTTTGTACAGTGAAATATATATACTGGTCAGTAAGGTGTTCTGTATATTTTAACAGGTAAAATGTTTCAATTTGTAAAAAATTAAATGAAAAAAATATCAAATATTAGTAAAAAAAAAAAGAGGGGAGACATTCACAACAGGGGATTACTCAGTTTTATGTGGAAACTAGAGGCATTGAGATGCAACCTTTTTGTTAACATGTCACCAAGCAGCAGCTCTTGTGTGACAGGAGCAGTAATTGAGAAATATGAGTGCCTCTAGCCTTTAATGGCTGCACTGGTGAATGCAAAATATGCATTTGATTCATGGGCTTACAGTCACATGTGATTTGTTGCCTCATCATTGTGTTTGTTTGCTTGCACGGTACCTCTACACTTAAGAAATACTCTTATGGCATTTATCTTATTTTAAAAAATATTCTGGAAATATTGAGCATCACAATTCGTGTGTTTAAAAACTTATAAACTTACAAAACAAACAGACCATATAAGAATTGTATTTGTGGTACATGCCAGTAAACATGTATTCTAAAAACATTTTCTTCTTATGGCAAGGGGAAAAATTCATTTGAACCTTGGTTATAATTTGTTTGAGTTATCTTGGACCTATTAACATGATGGGTCCAAGGCCTGAACATCAACACTCCATACAACACTAAACAACACTAAATTATTCATCAGGTAACTACTGGGGCACTACTATTGCTGCTCATTGTTATTTCAACCAAATGTGCCACTGAAGTTGGCTAGCCTTTGCTTATAACAACCATCCGTTGGGACAGCCAACCTTTGAAAAAAAATTGTGTCAGCCAACTCTTTCAACAACCAACTGTTGAGATAGCCAACCATTTAAAATGACCAACTTTTGTGACAGTTCAGTTTTTGAACATCCAGCTGTTAAGACAGCCAACCTTTGAAAAAATGAACAATTTTTGTGACAGCCAACTCTGTCAACAACCAACTGTTGAGACAGTCAACCTTTTAGATACGGAACCAACTTTTGTGACAGCTCGGTCTTTGAACATTCAACTCTTAAGCCAGCCAACCTTTCAAAATAACCAACTTTTGTGACAGCTCACTCTTTGAAGGTCCAGCAATTAAAACAGCTAACCTTTGAAATAACCATTTTTTGTGATGGCCAACTCTTTTAACAACCAACTGTTTAGGCATCCAGCTCTTGGAATAACTAACTTTTGTGATTGACAACTACCAAATGCTTGGACAGCGAACTCCTTTAACAACAAATTCTTTAATTTGAACAACCAACCTTTGAGACAGCCATCCTCTTAAATAACCAACCATTTTTCAACAGTAAACTTCCACGGACTGATTTGTCAATACTTAATGAATAATTTACATTTATAAAATAACACAGTTTTTGTAGAAGTATGACAAGACTTTTGGAAATTGTTTTCTCCTTTGAGAGGAGAAATATTTAGTTGAAAGTTTGATATGATATACACATTGCTGTATTTTACCCTGTGAAACCCACCCTTCTTGACCAAGGGAAAGAACACACGCAGAATTTAACCAATCACAGGCTTTGATTAACATTATGATGCAAATTGTTACATTTATAGTAAAATTCTGGAAGGGACTGTATTGTGTAATTTTATTCAAAATATTATTGCAAAATTTAGACACATCATAGAGAAACCGGGGAAGAACCACTTGGGTATCATTTATGAGATGGTAGCACCATCCTATTAGTGCCTTTCTTAGGTCTGGCAGAAAGTGTTTTTGTCAAAAGTAAGTACAATGTAATTCAGTGTATTTTGAAATAATTTCTTTTAGTGATTTTTGATAACCCAATAGTTAATGTAACCAATGGATGAAAAACATTATTTCAGCTTAATTTTAGACTTATTGTGATATACATGTACTACCAGTAGGGTACTGGTAAGCCATTTCTGTGGCTCTTTATCAAAGTTGTTGCCAGACGCGGTTGTAAGTTTTAGTAGCATATTTTATTTTATTTTTATTTTTATACATGTATATTGTATGTCTGATTTTCTTATAGATTTTCATTTTTTTCAAATTAAAACTTTGATGATTATGCTTTTCATGGACACTTGTTCACTTTTTTGAATTTGTGCAGTGTAACTCTAGTTGCTTTCCACTTTTGGCTATCTGTCCACAAAATGTTTCAATTTTGAAAGAAAAAGAGGGAAGCAAACAAAAAACTGAGTTAAAATTTTTTGTTGTCATCAAACCAGCAGCATAAGTTTTTGAACTAGTAAACTAAGAAGATTGTTCAAAACATCACAAGTACTGGTCATCCAGGGTGATGACATGTTTATTTGTCATAATTGCATGCCAGTGGGCGATTTTGGTCCTCATTCAAATTGCTAATCCGCAGTATTCATAAGGAGAAAGAGAATACTTATGTCTCAAGACAACAATAAATGCAGCACCTGAAGCAGGGTTAGGCAGTACTTGCTGAAGAAATAATATCTCAGAGATGGTGTTTCAGTCTAGACAGGTTATGGAAGGCAATTACATGCTGTAATGGCTCTGTTGATGGTCAAGCAATGAAAATATCACTTGAACTTTTTCATTCTTCTGACTAAACCATTGGAAACATGTTTGTTGTGGAAGTGCCTTTCAGTTTACTTATAAAAAGGAGGCATCATCTTCTTTGCATTCCAATAGTTGGCATTTTAAAAGATTTCTTTGATGGCAAATAGTATGCATATTTATATAGTATGCAAATAGTATGCAAGTTGGAGGTTTGAAAATTTCATCATATTCATGAAATTAATAATATAAATTAATTATTAAGCAATGAAATTTTCAAAGTTTTTACTGTATTTATCACTGGGCAATGTGAACATTAATTTATAATTTTAAAATAAACAAAACAAATGAAAATAAGTGTCGCTAGATAAATGGTGGCCAGTTGTAATGGATATTACAGGATGAAACAAAAATAACATACATGTAAGATAGATAGCAGATAGATAGATAGATAGGTAGATAGATAGAGAAATAAAGAAATGGAGTTTAAAGAAAAAAGAATACTAAAATTATTTAAATTAATTTCCCCACCTCCAAGATATTAATTTTTTTTATATTTCCAAAATATGCCAACATTGTTTTCTGCAAAAATCTGCCATTACATTAAAAATGTTTTTTAGACCAGTTCTGCTGTACACTTTTGTTATTTTGGGCTGGGTTTTAATTTTTAAGTAGGGAAATGAGAATCTATCTTTATGACTAGATTTTAAAGGACTTTTTCAAAATGACTTTATGAACTAACACTTGTACCAGTGATTCTATATATTTTTTTAATGTATTTGTTTAAATCTATGTTTTCCTTTTCTTTTACTAACCTTTTTTATTCTTCAATCATATTATAAACATTTACCGAACATATTTGGATTTTAGACTTTAAATAGATATCCTTATTATTTATCATTATTATTATATGGCATGTATGAGACCATTAAAAAAGAAGTATTGCATTTTAATTTTGTATTTCAGTTGTTGGCTGGGCTGGACATTATAAACATGTTACAGTGTGTCTCAGCAGTTGCCCTCATGGTTACTGCAGTATCCATAGTCACTTCAGGTAGGCATAAATACTCTGCAGAAATCTATTGGGATACATGTATGTGTCATAGATCCCTTAATATTTAATTTAATTTAGTGTATGGGCACTATCAAAATTTTGTTTAAAATTCTCAGATGTAGTGGTGTGATTACTTCTACCTGTAACCAACAGCCTTACAAGAATTTTGATCATTATTTGCTTAAAAGGATAACAACTGTTCATTTTGGTAAAAAAATGAATTTTCCTGTGTTAAAGGACAATTATCCTATACTTACCAATGGTTAATGAATCCATTCTGACATCCAAAGTTAGAACCTGTTTTTTTTTTCTAAAAAGTGTTCTTTTGTAATATTCTCTTTAGAGATTATTACAGAGTGTAGCCATCTATGGAGGTCACGTGATGTGATGGCAAGCACAAATGCCAGAATAATTGCATTAACCACCATTTTGGTGGTAATATAGAATTTCTATGAGTTTTTACAATGTATTTATTGTGAAATATGGATATCTTACGAACAGTTGTTACCCCTTTAAAATGTTCCACGTATACTGGTACTTTTTATTTACAGACACATAGTGCCTCCATGTTAATTTTTAACATATGGAGAATTTGAACTGTCATTGGCTGAAGCCTTAATTAGGCCAGTTACAAAATATTATTTTTAAAGTCTGTGTTATACCTGTTGTGCATAATTAAAACTTGATGTTGTTTTTGCCGTTAAGTTTTATGTTTATTCTTCAAGTTTGACTAAATAATCTATTTTGTGCATCATTATTTTTTGCATTTTGTTTGTACATTTGACAGCTTTGCTGCCTTGTAATTCTTTTGGTTCAAAGTTTTATGTAATTTTACTTTAGTTTTGAATCAATATATATTTTTTATAATACATGTCTACAACACTGAGGCATGAGTAAATTGTATTTTTACTATTACAATATTTTTTTTGGTTTACAAAAAGGCTGTGGTCAAACAATATACTGGGTATTATAATTGTTACATACATAGGGACCATTCAGATCGAGAAGAGCCGAGTGCTAGCTAGGCTGCAACCTAAATATGACAGACCTACATGAAAGGAAGACCGCTTAATCCTGTAATGGTCTCTCCGTCTCTGACATGCCTCCCCACACGTAGAATCTCGACCAGTTGAATTGAGCCGAGATTTAATTATTGTGCCCCTGAAGGGTAGGCGTGTGAGAGGCGGAAAGACCATTACAGGATTAAGCGATCTTCCTTTCATGTAGGTCCGCCATACTTAGGTCATTTTGGCAAGTCCTTTTGGTCTTGGGATGTGCATCTACCACTTCAGCTTGTGACTCTATACAGTGGTCAATAGGTCCTCGTATGGTCCACTGGTTTGTCTGATTCTGCTCCTTACTTCCTCATTAGTGACATGATATCTTTGGATGTAGAGTAGTCTCATCTCATCTCTATGGCTTGTATTCTTCTTTTAATGTCTGCTGAAACCCTACACAACATGCATAATACCCTTCCAATATTGAATACCATGTGACATGCAGTGCCGTTTCAAAGTGCAAATAAAGCCTTTTATAAATTATTTAAATATTTTAGGGGAAGACATTGAAAAGAAAGGTATCAATGTGACTTTAGCAGATGACACAGAGCAGGAAATTCTGGATGATTCAGCTCTTTTGTTCAAAAATGGTCGCCTTCAGATAAATGGTAATTAATATATTAATTGTGTAGGCCACGTGTGTGAGTGATAAAGTCTGTGTGAGTAAGAGGGTGATCAGCATGCATATAAAGGAGGGAGGGACGGAGGGATTTTCAGAGAGAATGATCGAGAGTTCTTTCTTTTTCATTATTAGATAAACTGAGGGGTTGTGGTAATACAAGGAAGGTCACAAATGTATCACTGATAAATAGTTGCACTGTAGACTGTTTTTGATTATTTCTATCTCAAGAATTAGTGTCTACTTTTAAATGTACCCGGTACATGTATCTGCATGTATATTAAACTTCTTGCTACATACGGATATTGTAGGTAGCTGTAAACAGGCAATGTTCCAAGCAGCTATGGCCCTCTTCTTCAAGCCAGATGCCATTATCCATATGCCTAGGTAAGTTAAGTTTTGGTATTGAAATATTAGTAAAACACATTTTGTGATGGTTAATTAACCCTTATGCCTGTAAAAAGTCAATTTTTTATTATGCATAAATGTTTATTATGATGAGAGTTTGTTTAAATGAATAAAATAGATCTAGAAGAAAGAAAAACAGTATGGGTGCAGTATTTTAATAAGTATATTAATAAGTATTTAGTTTCAAATTAAAAATATATTCAAATTTTAATCTCTTCCATATTATGATAAGAATTATGCAACATTATTGGTATAAGATATTGATTTGACTAAACCAAATTTGTTTTAAAAACATGCATGTCATTGACTTAAACCACAGAATGTAAAGTTTACCACCATAAAGTGCATCCCCAGTGTTTTTATTGAGCAGTTAAGTGTTTTGTGCTTTCTGACAATTGACATCTGATTGACAACTTTTAAAATAGCCTAGCTTTTATCCCAGCAGGCATAGTGACGTTGGATCAACGTTGAAAACAGGTTGATACGTTGAATTGCCGTTGATCTACCTAAATTCAACGTAAAATCAGCATTGATCCAGCCATGCCAAAACACTGTCATAATGTGACGTTGACTCAACATTGTATTTTGGTCATTTCATTGACTCAAGGAGTTATAACAGACTCCTTGATTGACTCAACATTGTTGTTTGGTCGTCGTGATGGAAAACATGGATTGTAATTTAAAATATTAATTATTGAAAACATGATACTTTGTTTATCAATACTGTAACTAACTTTATCAAAATAATAAAAAAAAGTGCTTTAAAGTAAAAGTGACAGTTGTTTTGTGTCTTTAGTGAACTAGTGAATTTTCTTAACTTGTTATTCAGAAATACATTCCAATAAACTTCCTTGCAAGGTCAGCTAATGCTAGGATGAATAAGTTGCTATAAATGTGATGGAGTGAAGTTAACAAAATTGACAGTTCTCGGTACCCTGTTATAGATAGACGGGTGGAGGTGACTGTCACTTTGTTATATACATATATATAAAACTAAACATTGGAAATCCTAACTTAAAGGCCATACACATATACCCTACATATATTTAGCCATCAAACATGTCCTACTGCTAAACACATCCAGGCTAAAGGGGTGTACCATGCTTTAGTGCAAAACATGCTTAGGAGCTAAATGCGTTGAAAAAATCAGACAAACCATGTACTTGAATGTTTTTACAGTGTACGTTATAATTGTGTACCGGTGTTTTGTACCAAAAATAAAAACATTTCAGGTCATTTTGATGTCTTTTCATGCAAGAATGTTGTCTAACAACTGGGGTTGATACAACGTTGTTATATATGACGTTGATCCAACATTCAAATCCAACATTTATCCAACATGTTATAAACGATATGGTTCAACTTTGTTTCAACGTTAAAACAACATAATTTGCCCGCTGGGTATGTTACCAATGTGCCTGGCATAGCCGGTTTACCTGATTTATTTTGATTGGTACATTTGAGCATGCAAAAGGCTGTCACCCCCTCCCCCAACCAACCCCACACACCCCTTATATATCAGGAAAAACAAATATAATGCTTGGAAAATTAACTGGCTGGTTGAAGTACAAGTCAAATATAGAAACGCTTAAGATAATACATGTAATCCTGAAATACATTATTATGGGACCTAATTTGAGTTATTTCTTTTATTTCTTTATTTATGTATCAATTTAGCTATCATATCTGGCATGCCCTAAGGATCTTTGCTGTTCAACATATCAATAACATGTATAAGGCTGTCATTGCACAAAGGTGCCATTTTTTTCCTGTTCAAGTAGCTGGCAGCATTATTTTGATCACACCTCATAATCCTTATTGGATGTAGACACAGGAAGGAGTCAGTTCCAAATTGGTGGATAAAAGCACAAATATTGGTGTAGCTATTGATGAAGGTGTCAGGAATAATCAGGTGCCACTGATTTTTGAAAACATCTAAACTTAGGACACATTCCCATAAATTTTAGATCGATCTATCCCCGTTGGGAGTCTCACTAGATTACTGTCAGATAATCCAGCTTAAATGTCCGTCCCGCCTACTACAAGCTGTAAGGGGGTAATTAACTTTCGTGGCTGTCGCTCGGCTGACAGCTATTTAGCGTGAACCCCCAGGGAGTTGAATCGATCTAATCTCTGGGAATGGGGTCTTAATCAATAAGATTGTTCATAGTTCTAAAGATTTTTGTTTAATTTCTGTTTCATAAATACTCTGTTCCAAAACAAGTGAGTCCATTGCTTATTAAATCTTTTAAACTGCTTGACTGTTTTGTTAATAAAAGTACATTGAAAAGTTTAAAATTAAATTATTAGTGATGAAATCTAAATGGATCGAGTGGTTTTAAGAAAATCGGTGGCATCACCCTATAGCACTTATGCACAGCTTCCATTTCTTGCTAATTTTTTCTGTCACGAGCCCATATCATACATTGTATATATAACCATCACATGTGTCTGTCATCAGTGTTGTTGTTGCCATTGTCACTCTGTACTTTCAGAAATAACATAATGAGTAAAAAAATGTTTAAAGGGATAATAACTCTTCGTTTTGGCCAAAAAAAAAAAAAAAAAATTTCCTGGAGTAAACAACTATTTTCCCATACTTACCAATGGTTAATGAATCCATTTTTACATTCAAAGTTAGTCCCTGTTTTTTTTTCT
>NW_019774028.1:5883-25379 GCF_001039355.2 Lingula anatina
AAAAAAAAAAAAAAAAAAAAAAAAAAAAAAAATATATATATATATATATATATATATATATATATATATATATATATATATATATATATATATATATATATATATATATATATATATATATGTTCTAAGATCTAATATATCCGTTTAATAGATCGTATATAATTAGATAAATAAATAAATAAATAAATAGATAAATAAAAATACTTCACAACCCCATGTATACGATCCCATAACAAGTTTATTACAAGACTAAACAATTTGGCAACACTTCGCATTGTAAACGTATGGAGCTATTGGAGGCGTGGAGCAGCCTGCTCGAACGCGCTGGGTCCTTCCTTGCAGTAACGTGTGATTATTTATAATAGGTCTATTAAGTATAAATCCAAATAACAAATTCACGACGTTATCAGCTGGTTACATGATGGTGATGGTAGAGAATAACGTTATGGTAACGTTATGGGTGTTTTTATCTCCATGCAAAATGATGCCCCTGCGGTTTTATAAGCGTTTTATAACATTCTGGAAAAACCTAATTTGATGTTTAATTTTTTTTTATAAATAACCAAAACACGTCTTCTGTTGTTCTAATATCTAATATATCCGTTTAATAGATCGTAGTGCTGTATGAACTACTGTTAGCGGTTAATTCCAAATTGGGCTTGGGGTTAGTGGGCGACCAGACCGGTGCGATTTGTTAAATATTCGGTCTATCGTTACCAAAATAACCAGCATGCGATGAAAGCTTAAATAAACCATTATAGTGAATACCCCACCATCATCCTGATGTTCTATTGTTCATTACTTCAGGAAAAAATAAATAGACACCAAAACCGTAACGCATTTTATCAAAAATTAAAAAAAAATGTTTAAAGTAAAAGTGATAGCTGTTTCGTGTCTTTAGTTAACTAGTGAATTTTCCTAACTTGATTTTAAGAAATATATCTAATAAACTTTCTGGCAAGATCAGCTAACACAAGGATGAATAAGTCCGGCTGTAAAGGTAATGGTGTGAAGTCAACAATGTTGACAGTTCACGGTACCCTGTTATAAATAGAGATAACTATAGCAGTTAAAGGAGATCGACCGTGACTTCGTGTGTGTGTGTGTGTGTGTGTGTGTGTGTGTGTGCGCGCGTGTGTGACTAAAACAGTTGAAATCCTTACCACCTAAATGTTAAGAAAATACACCCTACATTTAATAGGCGTCAAAAGTGTCAAATCATGTAAGATGTTAAGGAGCTTAACGTGCTTCGAAATAATGAGACAAAACAGGCGCTTAGAAATGTGTTTAAGTGCTAAACACTGTTTTTACAGTGTAACTTTTGTCACGAATTCACGTTCTCTCAAGAATGCAAGAATTGACGGACATAATATTCAATCATGAACTTAAAATGATTATCCGATTAAAGTAAAACCCTGCGATTTATCAATATCTGACGGTTCGTGGAATTCGTAACCGGTGTTGAAAAGGGGTATGAAGCGTGTTCCTTTTACGGTCTCTGGAAGAATATGCTATGCTATGTCGCTATCGTTCCCATTGTCTTTCGTTTGAGTATTAGTTATTTGCATTCCAAATGTTTAATATAAGCCAATAACTTTTAGGACTTGCCGACTGAATGGCGTGCTAAAATGGAACGCTTTTTCGCCATATTGGATGCTGACAATGACGGAATTGTGAACCGCCACGAGTATGTTGACGTTCCAGTTGAAAGAGCCAAAGTACATCTTCGGGCAGACAAAATCAATGATTACAACAAAACTCTCTCCGGAGCCTGGTCAACCTTTTGGTCAGTTCCAGAGGACCAATATGAAAATGAATTCGACCTGAATGCTTTCATCGCAATACACATGCGCATCGATCTTTTAAAACCTGCTTTCGCGGCAAAATCGTTAAAAACTGTGTCCAGAAAGCTATTTGATATAGCAGATTATGACGGCAATAGAAAGCTTAGTATTGATGAATACAGAGACTACCTTGCTGTATACAACGTTCACCAGGGCATCAATTTATCGTTTGGTTTTGCTGATGAAAACCATAATAACCACATTGAAAGGGAGGAGTTCGCCAAAGCAGGCGTTGATTATTTCCTCAACAAAAATAAGAAATCTCCATTGTTCGGCCCGTAAAATGTAGAGAAACCAATAAAAAACGATATATGCCACTACTGCATGCATGACTTTCGGGTTGAAGGCTCTAATTTTTTTCTATGACTTAGGTATGGTTACTATGCATTCTCATATATACCTAGCATTAAAATTTAAGTACCAGTCTCTGTAAGAATCAGAAAAATAACATAGGGGCATTGGAACATGACCCTCCCAGATTTTGTTTTCTTTTAATTTATTGTGAAGAACTATGCTAAAAACTAATAAATTGAGCCCGAAAAGTTGCATATTTAAAATAATTTATTTTTTAGAGCGTTTTATATTTAAGCCTGAAATTTTTCTCCCATATGCTTTTCTATATAAAATGTTCAGGTAACCCCATATTCACTGACAAATAACTCGTATGGCCGACGTAGTTATGTAAGATGGCTATACAAGATGTTTACAGCATATATTCAGGTACCAAAAAATGAAATAAAATTTTTTTCAAAACACAAAATGGTTAAATTACATTAAAAACAATCAACGTTANTTCTTCTTTCTCTCTAGCAAATTCTACGTAAGTCTGAGTTTCTATTTTCTTCTGTTTCCTAAATTTTTGTCTGTAAATTTCTGGCACCAATTCATATGCCTTTAAAATAGCCGATTTCACCTTTTCATAATCTGAGCTTTCTGCTAAACTGAGAGCTGAATACACCTCAGCAGCTTTCCCTACCAAAACACTTTGTAAAAGTGTGGGCCATACTTCAAACGGCCATTGGAAATGTTCTGCTATTTTTTCAAATTGTGGGAAAAATTTATCAACTGATTTTTCTTGGACTTTAGGAACTAACCTAATGTTCTTTGCCGCATCAAATTCATACCTGACATGTGAAGTTGATCTTTCACTGTGCTCTAATCTTAGTTTTTCCAACTGAAACTGCCTATCTTTATCTCTTTCTTTTCTTTCTCTTTCTAACCTTTCTTTTTCTAACTGAAACTGTCTTTCTATTCTTAACTTCTCCAGTTCAAATTCATACTCTGAAATGTTGGTTTCTGCCTTAACTATTGGCGGTAAAGCATCAGACTTAAATATTTGTTAATCTACAAGTTTCTTCACTACTATTCCTCTAATCTCTTGTTTTTTCATGGATGATTTCACAACTAAATTGAAATGTAAAGCTATGGCAACTAACTCATCTTTTTTTAAAGCTTCAAAGTCTGTCACCGTAGGAGATTGGAGAAATTCGGTGACAGAGAATACCATGGTGGAATTGATTTCTGCTGGCTACTGTAGTAAATTTGCACACAAAAATTGCTACCGATAAGAAAATCTAAAATATCCCGGACAAGCCCCCAATTCTGTTACGGGTCAGAGTACCCAATGCCAGCAAAAATCAATGACAAAAGATTTAAAGAAGTTTTAATATTTTATTAAAACTAAATAAACTAATGACAATAACAATAAGCTATTCTTAATACACAAATAAACCTATCTGAAAGCATGAAGTGTCCTGTGTGAAAGTCCGATGTGAATCCGTCGACAGTGGAGAGTTTGTAGAGATAAATCGGCTCAAAGTTCAGTGAAAGTGTCCGATGAAATCCCACAGTAATTACGATGCAAGTTCCAGAAGAAAATATGAGTGTCGGTTCAGTGGTAAATAGGTTCCAAATAAAAAATATTCTCCTTCAGAAGTCCCAAAACAAAACTCAGTCTCCTATCCGTTCATATTCCAGCGTCTGTCTCAACTAACGCTCTCGAGATACTCATGCTCTCGCGATATGGTGACGTCATAAGCTGACCTACTTATACACCACACTTTGCATATTTGAACCATACCAGCAATTTTTATAAAAACAGCGGCACAGCAATGTAAAAAGGCAAGATTAATAATATGACAAATTATATAAACCTACGTCTTCAGTAGATCTATAAATAATAAGTTTGGCATGTCCCCTTTCCCCCTCTCCCCTTCTTGCTCTTTGTTGTCTTTTTAGGCATTTTTAAAACCTACAGGACTAAGTGGCCTTCCTTTCATATACAGCACAAAAATCAGCTAGAACTCGGCTCTTCTCATTCTGAATGGTTCCACAGTATGACAATAAAAAGGTGCAGTGAAGGAATATGTCAGATTATTCGTGAGTATATTCTGTTGAATTAAATAATTTGCACACACAGAATAAATAAATAAATATGTTTTCATCTACGAAGAACCGACAACATAGCTTTGGTCTTCCTTTCATGTAGGTCCCCCATATTCACAGCTGGACAACTTTGTTTCGATCCTTTCCGGGGACGTGCACGATTTCACAGAGGAATATTAACAACAGTTGACCCGCAGATCAAATATGGTGACCCACTTGTCGCTTAATTCAAGATAAAACACTGAATATATTTTCTGTGGGGATCACGCAACAAGCATTCAAGTGGGCCGCTACATTTGAGCCGCGGCCACATTTGATCCCTATTCTGAACGAGCCATTAACAGAACCCTCTGTCTTTACTCTTGGTCCTAGGTATTTACGAGTTGAATCAAGTGTGAAGTGCTGTTCTGACAATGAAAGTCGTTGTTATTACATTGTATAAGCTAGTTTTCAGCGCCTCAGACGGCAACTGAGATGTATCCTCCCCAGGGAAGCGATAACGTCTACATTCTATCTATACCAGGGCCGATATTTTGCAGGTACGTTGCCAACGATGTCACGGAAGCCAAAAATGATAGGCAAGTCAATGGCAAGTATAGCATACAAGAACAAAAGTTATTTATTTTGTCTTAAAATTGACCATGAGGTAGAGAAANTTTACGAGTTGAATCAAGTGTGAAGTGCTGTTCTGACAATGAAAGTCGTTGTTATTACATTGTATAAGCTAGTTTTCAGCGCCTCAGACGGCAACTGAGATGTATCCTCCCCAGGGAAGCGATAACGTCTACATTCTATCTATACCAGGGCCGATATTTTGCAGGTACGTTGCCAACGATGTCACGGAAGCCAAAAATGATAGGCAAGTCAATGGCAAGTATAGCATACAAGAACAAAAGTTATTTATTTTGTCTTAAAATTGACCATGAGGTAGAGAAAAAAATTGAATCTAACACTACTGTAGATGTTACTTGAAACGAGTAACACTACGTTTCGACTATCTCGCAAGGTCTTCCTTAAGTGAAATGAGCTTTCGCCGGTCATTCAATTTTGCCTCAACTTTAGTTAAAACACTCCTTGAAGAATAATAGCATTTACTTTGGTCATGAGTTATTATACTGCATACGGCTCAATTTGACGGTATCCTTTCTTAAACTGCTCCCTTCAAAACCACATTCAACCCGAACGAAAAAGTCCCATAGGATCATATAAGATCCTATAACATTCTATAGGAAATAGGGCCAATTTTCTTTAGGATCATGTAGGATCTTATAGGATCCTTTGGGATTTTTACGTAAGGGAAACTTGATTGGATGAAATAATACTCAACGTCCTTCATAAATTGTACCTGCTTCCTCCCCACTTTACTTATAGGAGGTTGAATCAAGGGTAAAGTGGTTTGTCTGGCATTGGAAGATTTTTTTCCTATGCTAACTTGTAGCGCCTCGTCCGGCAGTTGGCAGTATCCTCCCCAACGTCTGTATCAAGTCTGTATACTACATATATATCAAAGGCAGTTTTTTGCAGGTATATTACCATGTCACGGAAGTCGCTTTGAGAGACATGTGGATCTAGCGCAAGTGCAAGAACATTTTTTTCCTTAAAAAGCAATATGAACTTGACTATGGTGTACTGAATTGGACACAATGCTATTTTGCATTTTAAACCCTCGCATTCAAACTTGATTGGATAAAATGTACCTTTGACCCCTCCGTGAGTTACTGTCTATTTAATTCATTCGCTTACTAGAGACGGCACAGATCGCATAGAACGTTGGTTTAAAAACGATTAATTCGTTCAGCCCATGAGTAAAATGTTTCTTCCACGTGTGTTTTGCTTGCTGTTGCTGGTTGTTAATGTAATGGGAACCCACTCTTTTGGAGCTGAAAATGGTCAGAAGGTAAGGCGTTTTGTTTGTTTTGTGCACAACTCACAGATAAAGATGAAGCCCAGTCTTGAGCTGACACAATACGGCTTCTATCTAACTGACTGTGTTGTTGTAATGCATTCAAAATATGTCGAGACTCATGAAAAAATTCTACATATTTTGGAGAATGAGGTCAGTGAGGTTTATTATGTTGTTTCTACTCATGAATGTCTCACAGCGACTGCAAAATAACACATTCCAATTTTAAAAGCATTTTTAGAATTAGGAGACGCACCTGGGTGACCTATGAAATATAAGAGTCGCTACAGTCCAGCATTAAATACTCACATCAATTTTCTTATGATGTACTAATCCATTGAATTACTAGCTTATCAAGTGAGTTACGTTACTATTTGTTTTGGAAACGAACTTGCCATTCCTATGTTGGGGTCGTTAACGTTTAGATCATCGTTTTCGTGATAAATTGGGCATTAATGTTTAAAATAATACATGTGTTTAATATTTAAACAACCGAAGAAGAAATAAAAATGATCTTGATAAAACCAACATTTTGCAAGCCCTATACGGACAATACTTTTACATGTATGGGCTCTTAATAACATTCACTGTTTGGAGACACTTATAATTTTCAAGTTAAGTTGCCCATTTGTATTTGTATTATCTATTTGCCATGGA
Source organism: Lingula anatina (assembly GCF_001039355.2). The sequence continues at coordinate 12,673 of NW_019774028.1, forward strand.
ATTTAGACAGAATTAAGATTGTAAGCTTTAATTTTACATGGGTTATTATGCCTTGGAGCTGCGTTCATTTTGTAAAACAACCACTGAAATATCTGTCCAAAATGGGTATTGCGTAAAGTTGTGTGAAGTGTCAAGTTACGGTTTTACTTTGCGCGTGACATACTTTTATCAAATCTACAGATACTGTGCTTAAATATAACTTCTTGATGTTTGCCATATGTCACATTTGTACAGAGACCGCCACTGAACTCCACTGGAAAAAAGTGTCTTTCTTTCCACAAGGGTTCAGTGAGCTAATATGCCCTATACTATAATATGCAAGCCCGTTTCCTCGACTATAACTTCCAAGTAATTGATATCAAATCAAATAATATTTTGGAGTCAGTTATATCTGTTATATTTTGTTTTCTTTATCTTGAAAAGTGTCCTTTTCACGTATTTCACACATGCTCAATTGATATATATATACCCTTGAAGCTCCTTGTTAAAGAATCGTGGCATATAAGGTCTGCTAAGGTTTTGGATTCGAGCTGTTGGCCATCTATGTGTCATTAGCTTGGATGCATCCTTTGTCCGATGCCTAGTATCAACGGTTAGTATATAACATTTATAAGAGGTCGTCTTTGAAGACTCAGGGATATATATATATATATATATATATATATATATATATATATATATATATATATATATATATATATATATATATATATTTGCTCTATGTACTTATGCAAATACGTTTTCGTTGCCATGGAATCATTCACTATATCTGTCAACAGAGAGAAAAAAATCATATTAACATAGAATTATGTATTACCAGATAAAACATTTTGTCACATTTATAAACTTCAGGATGAACCGGATATAGGGGACGAGTGGCGCGCTAAGATAGTCCGTTTCTTTTCTAAGTTGGATGCTGACAAGGACGGAATTGTGGACCGCCGCGACTACGTTGACAAGACTGTAGAAAGAGCTAGACGATATTTTGGGGCAGATAAGATCAATGACTTCAATGATACCATCTCCGAAGCTTGGCTGTCATTTTGGTCTGTTTCCGAAGATGAATATAGAGGTAGTCTTGACGAAAAAGATGCTATTTGGATTCACAAACGTTTATTCAAAGTTAACAAACTAGACGAATCAAACAGGGATTGGGCAGAGGGCCTATTCCGAGCAGCAGATGGAGACGACAACGAAGAACTCAGCGTCTACGAGCACAAAGCATTTTGCCGAGTGTTTAACGTTCAAGAAGGGTTTGACAAGTCTTTTAAATGTATCGATGGGAACCAAAACGGTAGCATCGATAAAGAAGAGTTCCTGCAAGCAGCTCATGATTATTTTTACAACCGAAAGGAGGATTCCTGGTTTTTCGGAGTCTGATATTGATAAGAAATTCGACTTTCACAGAAATGTGGTATATAATTGAATAATAAATGGATATTGGTGTATGGTTCTTAAATAGTTGGAAGATAACAGATTAATTTTCTATTTTGTTTTTCTTAAATGTTGCAGTCCAACGTTCATAGGTCGTACCTATGAACTCAAACTGTAATAGTTCATATTTCGAGAGATTAGTTTTTATCACTTGTTTCTAAAACAATTATTAACATATTTATTTTCAATAGAGGTCGGATGGGGGAAATATCTTAATTTTGTTTTTGTTTTTATTTTCATTTATTTATTTATTTTGTCAGTATTGGATTTTGTCAGTGTTGAAATTGTGTACAGACGTCATGATTCTTATTCTAATAAAAGGTCACTGAAAAGTGTTCAAATATGTATTTTAACAAGAATAAACCAGCATCAAGATGTTGCAATACCCGCTTGTCAGTTGTATAACATGGTGCTGGCCGGTGCTATCAATGTTAGTACATTGTTATAAGTTTATATGAAGCCCACCTGCATGTGTTGCCTACCTGTAGTCTGTTCACTGTCGTCTCTGTAACTAAGACTATCAATTTCAATATGGCGGAGAAGAAGACACAGTAAAGGCATAACAAATGTTTAATAACTATCAAAAATAACACGATCGGATTTGGATGAAAGTTTATTTAATAAATTCGAAAGTTTTTTAAGCTGAAATGCAAATAAACTAAAAAATATCAACGTCACGTGATGTTCTTATTGAACATCAAGCGGCCTGCTTTCAACAAAGATATTAGTTCTGAGTTAATTTTTTTAACATGTAAAAACAAGAATAAACCAGCATCAAGATGTTGTAATACCCGCTTGCCAGTTGTATAACATGGTGCTGACTGGTACTATCAATGTTAGTACATTGTTATCAGTCTATGGGAAGCCCGCCTGCACGTGTCACCTGGCCTGTTCACTGCCGACTATGACTAAATGAATCTCAATATGGCGGGGAAGAAGGTACAGTAAAGGCATAAGAAATGGCTAATGACTATCAAAAAATATATTTGAATGAAATTTTATTTAATAAATTAGCAAGCTTTTGAGTGGGAGTGACATTTATTTGAGTATCAAATGAAATGCAAATAAACTGAAAACATCAACGTCACGTGATGTTCTTAATAGTTAATTGATTTCACCATCAAACAATAATTTATGTGACGTTGATAACAGCTTAAATCTAAACTGAGAAAACTGTCAAATTGGACAACATACTAAATATAATTTAATTCATTTATTTTAGATCCATGAGGTGTGGATACGTGCTTAAAGTATTGCTTAAATGACTATTCTATTGCTAATTGACAAAATCATGTTATCAAAGCAGATTTATACAATTACACAAGTGGCAGAGAAAGACTGTACCCATGATTGGTACTGATCGAGGGAAACGAGCACGAGAGCCCTTGTATTAGTAAGAAAAATTAGTGTCGTCGTAAAAATATGCACTTGTAATGTTGGTATATTATTAAAGTTTGAAGAATTAAAAAATTAACATAAGCGGATTTGAATGGATTTTTTATTTAATATATTCAAAAGCATTTAAGTGGAAGCAACATTTAGTTAAGTACCCGCTGAAATGCAAATACACTGAAAACACCAACGTCACGTGATGTTCTTATTGGTTAATTGATTTCGCCATCAAACAATGGTTTCTATGACGTTAATTACAGCTAGAATCTGAAAATGTCCAAATATGACAACATACTAAACTATTTTATTTTATTTTAGATTAAGGAGGTCTGGATACGTGCTTTATTATTGCGTGGATGATTATTGGATAATTGACCAAAATCATGTTATCAAAGGATATTTATAAAATTACACAAGTGGTGCGAGAAAGAAGGTACCCACGACTGGTACGGGTCGAGGGAAAGTAGAACATCTGTACTGGGAAGAAAGTAACATCGTCGTAAACATATGTATTTGTAAAGTAGGTATTTTATTTAAGTTTTTAGACAAAAAGCAATCACACAAACAAAATGGCGCTTTTTCATCTATAATGAAATGAACCATATACCATCATCATTACGTATTTAATCGTGCGCTGTTTCCTTAAACTACCCCCATCTATCACGTTCATAAAGCTGATTGGATGCATTTTACCTTTGCACCATCCACGAGTATCAGTCTTTTTAAATCATTCACTTATTCCAGGCGGCACAGAACGCATAGAACGTTTATCAAAAGGCGACAGTTTTGCTCAGAATATGACTAAAATGTTTTTTCCACGTGTGTTTTGCTTGATGTTGACTGTTACTAATATACTAAGAAGCCACTCTTCTGGAGCTCAGAATCGTCTGAAGGTAAGGCTCACGTTCCGTTTGTTTTATGCCTTGCGCACAAATACTGAACCTGAGTATTGAGTTGACGCAATAAAGCATCCACCCAACTGACTGGTGCATTCAAAACATGTCGAGACCAAATAATGATAACCACCTACATGGTGGATGAGATGAGGTCGATACGGTTTATTGTTGCTCTTTTTTTTGAATTGACAGGCACCACAGTAAGTGCATAATGAAGCATTCTAGTTAGTGTATAGTATAGTGTATAGTATTAAATATACGCATCAAGGTATTTAATATAATGTGAGTCACGTTTTAAATGTCTGTTTTGCATCTTGGTTAAGGAGGCGTTTAAGTTTGGGCCATTGTTGTCGTGATACATTTATTTATAATTGAATCAATATTTAATATTTTTAAACAACATTTTGAACAGCTCAACACTTTTGTCCCTATTTCACGTTCTCTCAAGAATTGCAAGAATTGACAGACAATAAATAAGAATCAGTGAGAAACTTACAAATATAAGCCCGATTTAAGTAAAAACCCTGCGATTTATCAATATCTGGCGGTTCGTGGAATTCGTAACCGGTGTTGAAAAAGGGTATGAAACGTGTACCTTTAACGGACTCTAACAGAATAAGCTATGATTTATTGCTATTGTTCGAGTTGTTTGACATTTGAAAATTCTTTTTTTTTTTGCATATCAAATTGTTAATGGTAGCCAATAACTTTCAGGGCCTGCCGGTTGAATGGCGTGATAAAATGGAACGTTTTTTCGCCATATTGGATGCTGACAATGACGGAATTGTGAACCGCCACGAGTATGTTGATATTCCCATTGAAAGAGCCAAAGTATATTTTCGGGCAGACAAAATCAATGATTTTAACGATACTGTTTCCAGACTCTGGTCTACATTTTGGTCTGTTCCAGAGGATGAATACGAAAGTGTTTTCGACCTGGATGACTTCATTTCGATTCACGTGCGCATCGATCTTTTAAATCCCGCTTTCGCGGCAAATTCGTTAAAAAATGTGGCCGGAAAAACATTTGATATAGTAGATTATGATGACAATGGAAAGCTTAGTATTGATGAACACAGAGACTACCTTGCAGTATACAACGTTCATCAGGGCATCAATTCATCGTTTGGCTTTACTGATGAAAACCATAATAACCTCATTGAAAAGGAGGAGTTTGCCAAAGCAGTCGTTGATTATTTCCTCAACAAAAGTAAGGAATCTCCATTTTTCGGTCCGTAAAATGTCGGGAAACCCATAAATGACAATATATGCCACTACTGCATGCATGACTTTTGAGTTAAAGGCTCTATTTTTTTTCTATGCCTTAGGCATAGTTACTGTGCATTCTCTCCACCTACGTTAAAATTTAAGATTGAATGGGACAACCTTTTTGACCAAGAATGTCTTATGCATGGAATTTTAAACAGACATCATGATTCTTATTCCATTATTGGTCCATGAAAAGTGTTCAAATGTGTATTTTAACTAGAATAAAACAGCATCAAGATGTTGCAATACCCGCTTGTCAGTTCTATAACATGATGCTGTCTGGTACTATCAATGTTAGTACATTGTTATCAGTCTATGGGAAGCCCGCCTGCACGTGTTACGTGGCGGCTAAGAAAAACACAGTAAATTTATATCAAATGTTTAATGGCTATCAAAAATAACATAAGCGGATTTGAATGAATTGTTTTATTCAATAAATACTAAAATTTTTAAGTGGAAGCCACATTTAGTTAAATACCTGAAATGCAAATAAACTGAAAACATTAACGTCACGTGATGTTCTTATTGGATAATTGATTTCGCCATCAAACAGTAATTTCAATGACGTTGATTACAGCTAGACTCTGAACTTGTCCAAATATGACAACATACTAAAATATTTTGATTTATTTTTAATTTAGCATGTGTGGATACGTGCTTAAATTATTACATAAATGATTTTGTATAGTTAATTGACCCAAAGCATAGAGTGAAACGAGCATGTGAACCCCTGTATTAGTAAGAAAAACAAGCGTCGTCGTTAATATATGTACTTGTAGAATTGGTATATTGTTTAAGTTTGAAAAAAAAAAAATAAATAAATAAATGCACAACCGAAAGGGTTCATTTCATCTATGAAGGAATCAATCAATTACATTAATCATTATGTATTTCAGCTGGCGCTGTTTCCTTACACTCCCTCTTCCATCACGTTGACAAATCTGATTGGATGCATTTTACCTTTGCACCTTCCACGAGTAACAGTCTTTTTAAATCATTCTCTTATTCGAGGCGGCACAGAACGCATAGAACCCTGATCTAAAAGCGACGATCTTGCTCAGCATATGACTAAAATGTCTTTCCCACGTGTGTTTTGGTTGCTAATGGTGGTTGGTTATGTACTTGGGAGACTCTGTTCTGGAGTTCAGAATCGTCTGAAGGTAAGGCTCACGTTCCGTTTGTTTTATGCCTTGCTCCCACATATAGCTGAACCTAAGTACTGAGTTAACACAATAAAGCACCCGCTCAGTTAGTGTATAGTATAGTGTATAGTATTGAATATACACATGAAGGTATTTAATATAATGTGAGTCACGTTTAAAATATCTGTTTTGCATCTTGGTTGAGAGGGAGTTTAAGTTTAGGTCATTGCTGTCGTGATATAATTATTTATAACTGAATGAATATAAACTATTTTAAACAACATTTTGAACTGATTGACATAAGAATCAGAGAGGAACTTAAAATAATTATCCCGATCAAAGTAAAAACCCTGCCATTTATTAATATCTGGCAGTTCGTGGAATTCGTAGCCGGTGTTGAAAAGGGGTATGAAACGTATTCCTTAAACGGACTCTGACAGAATAAGCTATGATTTATTGCTATCGTTCCAGTTGTTTTACATTTGAATATTAGTTTTTTGCAGATCAAATTGTTGATAGTAGCCAATTACTTTCAGGGCCTGTCGGCTGAATGGCGTGCTAAAATGGAACGCTTTTTTGCATTATTGGATGCTGACAATGACGGCATTGTGAACCGCCATGAGTATGTTGATATTCCCGTTGAAAGAGCCAAAGCATATTTTCGGGCAGACAAAATCAATGATTTCAACGATACTGTTTCAAGACTCTGGTCAAACTTTTGGTCTGTTCCAGAGGATGAATACGAAAGTGTTTTCGACCTGGATGACTTCATTTCGATACACGTGCGCATCGATCTTTTAAAGCCCGCTTTCGCAGCAAAATCGTTAAATACTACGTCCAGAAAGATATTTGATATAGCAGATTATGATGACAATGGAAAGCGTAGTATTGATGAACACAGGGACTACCTTGCAGTATACAACGTTCATCAGGGCATCAATTCATCGTTTGGTTTTACTGATGAAAACCATAATAACTACATTGAAAAGGATGAGTTTGCCAAAGCAATCGTTGATTATTTCCTCAACAAAAATAAGGAATCTCCATTTTTCGGCCCGTGAGATGCAGGGAAACCCATGAATAACAATATGTGTCATTAGTGCACGCATGACTTTCGGGTTGAAGGCTCTAATTTTTTTCTGTGACTTAGGTATGGTTACTATGCATATATATATATATATATATATATATATATATATATATATATATATATATATATATATATATATATATATATATATATATAGCGTAAAAATTAAGAGTGACTGGGACAACCTTTTTGACCAAGAATGTATTATGCATAGGATTGTAAACAGACATCCTGATTCTTATTCCAATAATATGTCCCTGTAAAGTGTTCAAATGTGTATTTTAACAAGAATAAACCAGCATCAATATGTTGCAATACCCGCTTGCCAGTCGTATAACATGATGCTAACTGGTGCTATCAATGATAGCACATTGTTATCAGTCTATGGGAAGCCCGCCTGCACGTGTCACCACGTCTGTTAACTGCCGTCTCTGTAACTATGACTTAATCAATATCAATATGTCGGGAATTAAAGAAGAAACAGTAAAGGTACATTAAATGTTTAATGACTATCAAAAATTACATGTGCAGATTTGAATGAAATTTTGTTTAATAAATTCGAAAACTTTAAAGTAGAAGTAACGTGATGTACTTATTGCTTTGTTGATTTCGCCATCAAACAATGATTTCTATGACGTTGCTTACAGCTAGAATCTGAACTTTGAAAACTATCCAAATATGAGAACTTACTAAATTTATTTTACTCTTTTAGATTCAGGATACGTGCTTGAATTATTGCCAAAATGATAAATGTATAGCTAAAAAACATGTTATCAAAAGAGATTTATACAATTACATCAATGGTGCGAGAAAGAATGCACTCACGATTGGAATTGACCGAGGGAAACGAGCATGGGAACCCATGTAATAGTACGAAAATTAGCGCCGTCGTAAATATATGCAAATATGGTATATAATTAAAGTTTGAAGTAAAGAAAACACTCATTTCACAACTGAAAGGGTGTGTTTTCATGTATGAAGAAATACATATAAATTTCCATTTATCATTATGTGTTTAAGGTGACGCAATTTTCTTAAACTGCTTCCTTCCATCACGTGCTCAAAGGTGATTGGATGCAGTATACCTTAGCGTCATCCACGAGTTACAGCCTATTTAAGCCAATTACTTAGTCGAGACGACACATAACTCACAGACAGCCGTTCTAAATGCGATTGGCCTGTTCAGTCTATTAGTAAAATGTTTCTTCCTCGTGTGTTTGGGTTGCTGTTGGTGGTTGTTCATGTTATGGGAAACTCTTCTTCAGGAGGTCAAAATGGTCAGAAGATAAGCCGTCCTGTTTGTTTTATGTTCTGTTCACACATATAATAATAATAATAATAATAATAATGATAATAATAATAATAATAATAATTTACTCCAGTAATTTTAGGCAACCAGCCCATATTACATTTTTTTTTTAATTTGTTTTAAGATAACCACATGGAGCAACACATGTAGTATGACGAGCACAAAGTTATTATACAAGTGTAACAAACATCTCATTACTGCAAGTAATACAAAATAAGAACATGATATAATGGTATATTAGAAACATAAGCCAACAATTAATATGTCATTAGACAAACAATAGGACATCATACATACGATAACATCAGTAAGCAATATTTTTACATGAGGGTTAATACCTTAAACTCTTGTAATGTAATCTTGTTTTCATTTTTTAAACCTCTAAAACCATGTCTCTCATATTCTCCGCATGAACTAGAAAAGCACCTACTCTGCTGATAAGGACATCGTGAAGAATCCTAGAAGTTTGCACATTTTTGGTAGAAACTTTAGCCCTACATGATTCTGTTATATTATTGTTAAGATAGACTTGAGGATAATGGCTTTTCTTGAACTATTTTGTTTTTCTAAATGGCTGCAGTCTAAGGAGTATGTAATCATAGATACAAAACTGAACAAGGTAACATTTCGTTAATTCACATTTTGACGACAGACCCGCGAGTTCTTGTCAGACAAGGATCCAGACCATTATATGTGGCCCTTTAGATTGAAAAAGAAACAAAAAATTAACAACTATGACATAAAATAAGTTGATTTGGAATGGGTAAACTCCAGCACCACCCCCAACTAAACAAATTGACCTTTAAGCATTTTGCTATGAATTTGCAGATATAGCGTGCATAAAAATGGTTTGGAAATCGACAAAACTATCCAGCATGTTAAAAGCCAGCATCATCGTGTTACGATACCTGCTTCCTGGCTTCTGTGCTTGTTTTGACTGTAAAACCTTTTTTTTTTTTGGTATTTCACTGTCATCAGTCTGTGGAAACTTGTTTGAATGCGTGTTACCTGGACTCTTCACTACAGTAATTAAAATTTTGTGCAAGTTAATACCAACATTTCAGGGAAAAATATATATCAAATGTTATATGAATAGAACTTTAGAAAGAAGGAGTCCTCGAGCACAAATATGCCATTACCCATAATGAAAACAGTTATATAGCTTAACGGTCGATCATAATGTATTTATCCGGCACAAATATTGCGTTCTTTTTCCCCCCTTGAACTTCTTCCCTGCACCTTGACCTTTCAGATGGTTGGTTGTAATTAATCTAGGGCGTCTACAAAATTCAGCCGATTGAAACAATGTACAGATTCGAACCTTAGGCCTATCACTAGAACACCTATCTAGAGACATCTATTAACCGGATCATTCTGTTAGAAAGATGTTACTTCCCAATGTGGGGACCGTGGTTTAAACTGGACGTCGTCCTTGGCAATCAGTTAGGGGCACAAGGGACCATGTCCTGCTTACTTTGTGGAAGATTGATAGTACGTTTTAAATTACCTACAGGGGCTTTCACCTCACCATTTATGATGGATGTGAGACATTCTTTTTTTTAACGGCATGACTGACCATTTCCTTGTACGCACTTTTCGCTATGATATGTTGCTATTCTTCCTGTTTTACATTCCAGTATTAGTTATATGCATATCAAATTGATAATAATAACTTATATCTTTCAGGGCCTGTCGGCTGAATGGCGTGTTAAAATGGGCCGCATTTTTAGCTTGTTAGATGCTGACAATGACGGGATTGTGAACCGCCATGAGTATGTTGATATTCCACTTGAAAGAGCAAAACTATATTTTCGGGCAGACAAAATCAGTGATTTCAACGATACCCTTTCCAAAGGCTGGTCAACCTATTGGTCTGTTCCAGAGGATGATTACCAAAATGAATTCGACCTGGATGACTTCATTTCGATGCACGCACGCACAATGCTATTCAAGTCCAATTCTGCTACAAAATCGCTCACATACTTTGGGGACATATTATTTCGGCTTGCAGATCAGGACAACAACGGAGAGCTAAGTATTCAGGAACACAAAGACTTCCTTGCAGTATACAACGTTCAGGAGGGCATCAATTCATCATATGTTTTTATTGATAAAAACCAAAACGGTCTCATTGAAAAGGAAGAGTTCGCCAGAGCATTCGTTGATTATTTCCACAACATAGATGGAAACTCTCCTTTTTTTGGTCCGTAAAATGTAGGAGAAACCAATTTATAACAATACATGACACTAGTGCATGCATGAATTTAGGGTTGAATGTTTTTTTTTTTTTTTCTTTTCTTTTCGACGATTTGTTCTATAACTTACATGTAGGTGTGATCCTTGTCCATTATTATAAATACCCAGCATTAAAAGTCAAAAGTATTAAAAACACAAATATTAAATAATGAGTAATTGCAGAAACACAATGTTCTGGAGACAAGAAACAACCATATTTGAGTTCTGATACTAGGAAATTAATGCAATACGCGCTACCTATACACACACGCTATTTGACAAGTGGCCTTAAACGGGCACATTCCCGATACAAATGCTAATTGTGTGTAAAACTAGTGACATTGATGGTGTATTTTAAAGTTTAAGTACATTTTATCCCTGCGATAACCACCGTGGGACCTCAGGTTTGAGGGGAAAGATTTACTAAATTTATTTAAATGGCATGAACTATAGGTATCTCCAAGGTTGTTTTGCATTTTCTGTACCATGAACCATGTCAGATATGTTATCTGGAATAAATATCACTATTTAAAATTATTTTCCTCTGTTTATTATTCTAGTTAACAGGTCCCCGAAAAGTGTTCAAATCTGTGCTTTAACAAGTATGAGGCAGCATCGTGTTGCAATACCCACCTGTTGGTAGGACAGCACTGTGTTTACTAGTATCATCAATATCAGTTCATTGTAACCAGCCCGCCTGTACTTGTCACTCAGTTGGTTCACAATAATTCACAATAATTATTACTTACCCAATCCTGAAAAAGTAAAACATCTCCATGAATGTCAGGAAGAGGGGGTCTCAACAACTATGTAAACCCGATCCTTACTTATGCATCTGAAGCGTGGAACATCAAAAAACAACAACAGAAGAGACTGGAAGCCACGGAAATGTGGTTCCTCCGTAGGATGCAACATGTCAGGAACGAGGTCGTGCTGAAGAGTGCTGGAAGCGCCAAGCGACATTCTTTGGGCACGTCATGCAAATGCTCGGAATGGAACACATCATTAGCACTGGGACGATCTGTTGAAAGAGAGATATAGTTAGACAACGAGAGAAGATGCTGGACGGCCTCACGACATGGCTTAGAACATTACGACCTAACAACACTATAGCTAGTGTCTGGAATCGAAGAGATTGAAGACCATAATTGCCGAAGCTGCAAAACATGGCACCTGATGATGATGATTGTCATCAATCTATAATTAATTTGTTTTACCTACAGAACTGCTCACTGGGGTGAAATGTAGTTGAATCCATGTTCAGGTCTATACGGGCATTGTAGTTAAAAGACACTCACAACATGTATTTGAATAGGTGTTGAAACGGCAATATACAACATTGGTCAAAAAGGTTGTCCCACCCCCATTTCCATATACTTTTAATAAAAATGATCACATCACAGCTGTAAATTGTTAGACATAGTGTTTTTTATTACAGATACCGTGTCTAACAAGATAAATGGTTAAAAAATACAAAATAGTGCTGAAAATATACCTATTTTATACCATTTATTAAAATTTATAAGAGATACCCCCTCAAATCCACTGTTTCACTGTGACTTCTACAGATGGAAAGAAATGTCTGTTAAATTGAAAATACGCCATCAAATGTAGCCAAATCCACACACAATTAGCATTAGGGTGTGCTCGTTAAAAGTCACGTGCCTAACAGCGTGTGCGTCTACCGCGTACTTCAATTATCTCTTGTAGACGGCGCGACAAGCCTTCAACACGGGTAACAAAAAAAAAATTCATTTATGACCAAAATGAACAGTTGCTATCCCTTTAATTGATCATCCGACCACATTTTTTTTTTGCCTGAACTGATTCCTTTAAGTTTGACCATACATGTAATTGAATATTGTGTATCTCGAACGGAATAGTTCGCACAAACTTATAGAGTTATGCCCAGAGTGATGTAGATACAGGAACACAGAGTT
>NW_019774029.1:0-23583 GCF_001039355.2 Lingula anatina
TAAGAGCTTCAAAGGCTTTAAAAATGTCAGATGTTCAGTTGACTGTACAGAGTTTTTTGTCCAGATGCCTAGGAATTTTGCAAGGCAAGGCAATCTGTTTTCCAACTACAAAAATCGCCATACTTTCAAATGCCTTATTGCAGTGGCGCCAAATGGTGCATGTGTTTATATTTTGTATGAAGGTTTTGTATGAAGGTGCCATTAGTGACCGAGAAATTTTTTCAAAGTGTGGAATTTTAGATTATTTAGAACCGGGTGACATTCTTTTGGTAGATAGAGGTTTTACTGTAGAAGATTTATTACTTTCTAGACAAGTTTCTTTGAACATTCCTCCATTTCTAAAAGGTAGAGCAAAACTAACACCACAGGAAGAGCTACTGTGTAAAAAACTTTCTAAGGCCCGAATCCATGTTGAGAGGTACAATGAACGCCTAAAAAAATTCAAACTTGTAGCAGGTACAATGCCTTTGAATATGACAGAACTAGCATCACAGGCTGTCTTTGTAGCTGGTTGCCTCGTCAATTTCCAAGACCCTCTGGCAAAATAAGTATAGTAGGTAGTAGACATAATTAGGTTAAGAAAACAATATCTGTATATAGTTAATTTCAGGGTTTTTTAATTGTGCAATGTTTTTTGGGTGTTGAAAGAGAAATAATTTTTTAATTGAAAATTGTGAACTTACGTATTTTCTTTTATTGAACCTACAAAGGAAAGCAGTATATACATGATGATACAAAGACTTTTCCATGACTTGTGCAATAAATTGGTTTATACGTATATAAAAAAAATGGGTTATTGTTTGTCAAATTTACATTAACATTTGCAATTATTTTCATCACATGAATGCATCTGCAGTGTTCAGATCTGATTGGGAGTCACCTCAAAATTTGTTCTCTTAAATGTTCTTTATTTCCATTTACATCTAGAGTTCCCCTTTTTATCGTCAACCCTAAAATTGAGGTTACATCCTAGTTTGCTTGAAAGATGCAACTTACTGCCAACCTTTACCGCTTGGTATAGGAAATATAGTTTGCCAGAAAAAAAATTAGTTTTGTATGGGTTTTGGAACCTTTTCTGTCCCTTACAGCCCCTTTATGATTTAGATTAAGAAAATAGTGCACTGAGAATTTTTTTCTGTTAATTATAGAATGTAAAATTTTACGAATAATAGGTGATATATCAAAATGCAACAATGTTTTTAAAAAAAAGTAGATGACAATTGGCTATTCAGATGAAAATAGCCGACTTTTGAGATTTCCTTTGCTAAAATGAATGGATGTGAAGTATTTACTAGATCCCCTGAACCTTATAAAAGCAATATGCAAATGGACAAAATGAAAACACTAATAATCATTTATGCAAAATATTTAAATTTTTTTTCCTGGCATTTCTTGTATGTAGCTTAGGTTAATTTTGGTGTCAACTAGCAGGCAAGGGTGTAAACTACTGCCTATTTCTATTTTGAGTACCAGGCACGGCGTGAGACCTCTGGCGGAGGGGACTGCTTACTTTGAGCGGTGCAACGGTTTGTCTTTTCACGTGACCTTGTTCTAGCTTCCAGTGATTCATTCAATACGACCATCGTAAACAGTGTGATGGGGTGTTGGAGTTGTGAGAAGGCTTGTACTTTCCCTCTAACCGCTAACAGGGTGGCAGATTTTTTTTAGATTTTGTTACCTGCCACTTAATTGAAGTAAATATTCCACCTCCTGCTAGAGTGCAAAGCATACGATATATCAATACGTGCTTCCTTCAGTGGCGGATTTAGATTTCTGCCCCCTCCCCACCCCCCTGGAAATTAGAATTTTGACTAGCTGAATCCTAGTTCTAAACCTAACCAAATATAGCGCCGTTCACCCTCTTATATACCAAAAATGTTCAAACCCCCCCCCCAAATAATCCCGGATCGGCCCCTGGGTTAGTAGGTCAAACAATGCGGGAACAATGTATTTATCATGAGGGTCAATACCTACACTCAACGTTATTATACATCCAGTATTGTAAATTAGAACACATTCAGAAGGGGGCAGCTGTCCTACCCCTAGCTGACCTCAGCAATAATAAGCTGTTTAATGTCCTTATGGGTGCTGAAGACTTAGATATTCTTAGAATATTTCATAAATAGATGCTTCCAACAAAGGAAACAGGCCCTCTCTTAATACATTGCACTCTTTTCAGTGTATGTATTTAAATCCATCACATATAGCTTACCACTATACATTTTATTTATTTTTTAAGCTAACTTATAAATGGTATTTTTATTTATTTAATTAGACCTAAGTGTGTGTCCATGTCCTGTAGATTTAGCTTGAGTTGTATATTTAACCACTGTGATTTTACCTTAATTAATTGTATGTAAAGGTTGAGATCAAGAAACATTCCTGTATAGGGGACCTTTAGGCAAAAATGGGAAAATCCAGAGATAATAAAATGACCGTCTATTTATCTACAGACATATCTGTGAATATCTTGCAAAAGGTCAATCTGTGTCCCTGGTAGAGGGTACCTTCTCCCTCAGTACTGATATGTATATATATATATTTGCTTATGTTCAAATTTGGCCTAAATTTGTAACTCTGATTTTCACAAAAGGAATGTTAACTATGTGTACTTTAAATTGTCTAGCGATATTTACTTGTACATTCATTTTATTTTGTCATTGTGACATGTTTTATCTGGTCAATTAGATTAGATAATTAGAATATAAACATTAGATGAAGGGGGGTTATACCCTGTAGTTCTTGATCCATAATCTGAACATTAGATATATTAGATCCATTATATCCATTATCCACAGATGACAGGTCGCACATTTTGTAATGTAGTGAAGAGTCGGCGAATAGTTCAGGACACCAAGAAAAGTGAATTGTCCTCTGTCCACTTGAAAATTCAGAGATAGTCAGAACATTTGCAGTCTCAGGAAGTTGAACCGAGTGAAATGTTTGAATTCAGAAAAATGGGCTTTTTATGCTTTTTAACTGTATTTGCATATATTTCAGGCAAACTCAATGTCCCAGCTAGTTGATCCAGTTATCATCACCAGAAGAAAAAGAACTGTGCCATCACAACATGAGGAAAACAAGTCTTATTTCCCATTGCCTTGAGACCTATTTCTCACCTAACACAATGGGTTAATTCCCACCAGAGAACAGAAGACAGGGACTCCGGACAGCTTAATATTTTGAGGATATACTATTTATATATTGAATTTTTTATTAAATAGTTAATTTTTTTAAGATATGATAAATATGATTATTTGATTTATCTGCTTACTGTTTCTTCTGCTCACTATGACAGACTTGGTGATGTACCTCATCATTCACTGAGCTGTGAGATTTTGTCTTCGTAGGTCTTAAAAAGAGGCATTTTACACAATAAGGAAAAAAATGAAATACCACTTGTTTCCATAACCAGTATTATTCAACACACGAGATAGATGCAATAAAGTTTGACATAAAATACTGTTATTTTTTTCTTACATGAGCCTTTATACACAGTTCTTTTGGCACCCGACCCCGGTCCGACCCCCCCAGCACACCCCACCCCTTTGTATACCCCACCCACCCCTTGGTATACCCACCCCCTGATATACCCCCACCCCAACACACCCCCTGGTATACCCCACCCCCTGGTATAGTCCCAAGGTAGAAGTGGGCAACTTCAGTTTACTCGATTTTTGGATTTCTGAGTATCTTATAGCTTATAATACTGTGTCAACAATGAAGACCCCATTTTTTTGTTTTATTTTATTGGGCAACTACAACTTTAAATAGAATATCGCAACAATGAAGACTGCATTTCTTTTCTTTTATTGGAAAACTACGACTTACAATGGAGTGTGTCAACAGTGAAGCTTACTCGATTTCTGACCACCTTATAACTTACAATAGAATGTGTCAACAATGAAGTAACTGTGTCAAAAATTCTTAGAGTTCAAGCTTCAGCGCCTTGACTATTTATGAATGAGAGAGGTCGGGCTTACATGTTGGGCTACTACGGTTGACAATAGAGTGTGTTAACATCAGCGCCTTGACTATTTATGAATGAGAGAGAGGTATAAGAACCAAATACTTTAAGTGATATTGTGTGGTTTTCAAAAACAGTCAATATGCTAGATTGACTTAATATTTTACTGAAATGAATGCTGTAGTTGCGTGAACAAAGAGCCGTCAGCTCGTATAGTGTTGATTTAACTATAATGGATGGCGATATTTGTTTATTGACAAAGTAGTTTTGTTTACAGAGGTGTGTACAATCACATCAATGAAATATATGTTACGCCTTTAGGGACTATTCCCACAGATAATGGGATCGATCTATCTCCCTGGGGAGTCTCACTAAATTGCTATCAAACTGACAGGCTTAAACAGTTCTACTTATTTTTTGTCCAGGAATCTTTTTGCCTCATGTAGCTCCTACAGAGCTAAGCTGTATGCCCTGCAAATCTGATATATTTGGTGTTCACCAGGCACATTTTTATAAAAGTTTGAACTTTGCTTATTTCATATTAAATACCATAGATAAAATTGGCAGCCGCACACCAAGTAACCGCCGTGCCTCTCACTTCTCTGTGCACTCTACTGCTAATCTGCAAAAAATAAATAAATAAATAAATAAATAAATAAATAAATAAATAAATAAATGAAAAGTAATTACAAAAAAAGTAGAAGATAAGTTACAGAGATTGAGTCGTAATCTTACATCACGTTTGATTACCTGTCACGTAAACTTGGGGGCTTTGTTTAATTTAACTGAAGTAAAGAAGGTCTTTTGTATAAATTCGGATTTGACTTATTGTCAGTGAGTTTTACGTAAGATACCAGAACAATGGCTCCCGTTTAAACGTTTAAAAATGCGTAAAAACATAAATTATAAATAGAGGAGGGAAGTATAAGGGACTTTCGCAGGAATGTCTAAAGGCCGGTCATTATTTAAGTCGCAGAACAGAGGAGAAAATGCCTGTGATTCTCACCCCCCCCCCCCCAAAAAAAAAAAAAAAAAAAAAAAAAAAAACCTAATTGCACTCAAACTCTTTCAGGACCCATTTCCGGGATGATTGAAAAATTTAGGTCCCGCCTCAATAAAAAATCTATGAACTGTGCAAAATTCATATTTTCCACTATGGCTTGAATGGCAATTCACAAAGCAAAAAAAGTAAATGTAACTGATTAAATTAATTATCTAAAATAAGGCATAAAAATATGTTTAAAACACTCTACTCATGTGGTAACTAATGAAAATTTTCATGTTTCAGTCGAAAACAAAAAACCCTGTAGCACTACAGATAATTGCTTGGACTTAGACACGCAAAACTTTTTTCGGACGGGGAAGATACGTTACATTCGTTTCAGCCATGAAGCAAAGCCCCCCTCAGTTACAAAGCACCCCCTGCCGTCAACTATAATTTTCCACATGACTGAATCACTACGCAGGTTTTGGGGCACGATTAAATAAAAATAAAAATAAACAAAAACTATCTCCCAGAACATACATAAACGGACCACACGTAAGTTACCGTTTGATAACGTTAATCGGATGATAAGTCCCCCATTAAATAACATTTCAACCACGATAAGTATTACATTTGTAGTATATGTAATATCGAGACAGTCGTGGGTTTACGTTCCATATACACTTTTCAGGCCCGAAGCCGGGGGAGGGGGGTTCGGGGAAAAGGTCCACTCTGGGTAAAATTTGATCTAGGTACATGAAGTTTTTTATGGGAAAAGGTCCACTTTTTAAAAAAAAAAAAGACCCCCCCTTTTGAAATTGCTGGCTACGGGCCTGCTTTTTAAAAGATGTATACAACTACAAATCCATCAAATGTTATATTTTGAGACTTGTGACTTTTCAGCTTGTGAAATGCACCTCCACACTGAATATTGGGTTTAGGTGCTATTATATGTGCTTTTAATATGCCCTTATAATTGGTTGTATTAAAAAAAAGGGGAATCCCCTTGACCTATATTTCAGCCCTAGTTGGCAATACGTAAACATTGCGGAATGTCATAGTGAAAAATAATTATTTTAAAGCCGGTCATAATAAATGTACTGAAAATTTCTTAGACACATTATATATACATATTTTCTGTATGAAAAGTACACATATGTCTAAAAAGTCACAGCAAGACCAAGCAATGTGCGTGGATTTGAAGAGTTTTCCCAACTAGTATTAAATATGCCTAGTATGCTGCAGGTAATTGAGTAGCAGAGGCCGGCGTAATGTATTATTATTATATATTTAACTATTTGTTGCTGTTTTTTCTTTTTTTTTTTTTTCGGGAATTCGCACAATTTTTCCATGTTTGTATGTGAAACGTTTCCAAATATATCACTCACCTGGCCGATATACTTGGAATCCCAACGCAAATAACCAAACATTCTCCCAGTGGGAATGACGTCACACAGGTGTTGTAGGTGTGGATTATATTGAGAACGACAGTCAAGATGGCCGACTGGGAGGATGCCTAGAGCTCTTAAAAAGTTATACCAAAATATCTATACCAGCTACAAATATGCATCTGAATCAGTGTGAAAATTGTTTTTAAGTCAAAGGCATACCTCTGGATCTTGAAATCATATAAGGAAAAACTTATGTGAAAAGATTTTAAAATCTATAAAAGATTTGCAGTTGGCAACCAGACAGAGTCTCAAAACAAAGATGGAGGGCAATCACTACACTGAGATAGGAGTGAAACTACTGCTGAAGAGATAAAGGATGCATTCACCTCAAAGGCAAGTAATCTGAATGAGTTAAATGGAAATACTCAAATCTTACTTCAAGAATGAAGTGTACCTTACCACACACTAATCAATCCCAAAATCCAGACTTGCATGAAATAACAGCATAGTCAAGACCAAAACTGTCTCTTTTAGTGAATTTTTTAACCTGCAAGTGCCAAAGGCAGACTGACTACTAAGTCACGCGTCTGTTGTCAAGGGTTTTTGCCAATGTTAATTACTTATCTACCCATTATATGTGCCTTACCAGGCAAGTCTAGGCAGTAAAGGTGTGGTGACATGGGGCTGATGAAAACTTTTATCAAAAATGCATTTCATCAAGAAAGTAAGGAAGTTGCACACAGTCCATTCCACAGTTTTCTTTCTTGAGTCCACGAGACGAGACCCCTCAGGCTCATTATCTCAACATACAGATATCTAGACACCAATTAATCATTTTCTAGCGGAGTACGTAGCTAAGAAACTATCATTTATACCTTCGCAGCGATTATCATAATTGTTATTTAAGTTTTTTCAAACGGTATGCGACTTTTCCGCCGGCGTTATGATTATTAATCTCCCGAAAAACATTCAACAGTCACATTTATTTAATAACTTTATGTAGGCCTACTGGTTGGAAAATACTGCGAAGGATATGATTATCAGTTTTCATCATAAACAGGGTGGAAAGTAATCAGTGATACGGTCGTCAGGGGAGAGTTAGTTAATCTTAGCGACCTTGGTGAAATGTTTTATTTGTAAGTTACCGCCTTTTGAAGTGAGCAGTTCATTCTTATATAATGGAATAGTTTATTGTAAAAGCTGATAAAATATTTTCTTTTCACAATTAAACATATAAAATAATTCACGTCATAATAAACATATTTATTTGGCATTATCTAACATTTCATTGCAATTTATAATTGTAACATGAAAATCTAAAGAATGAAAACACTAAAAGACAGACGCTTTAAAATAAAAAAAAAAAAAACATTAATCATAAAAACTTTTTAAAAGATGAGATTTAAGAGCAACTTTATTTTTTGTCATAATATAAATATAAACTTAAAAACTGACGTAATGACTTTCAGATCTCATAGAAAAAGCCAGTTCCTTCCCCAATACAATTAAAGCCCTTTCTCCATAACATTTGTCCTGTCGTTTTTTTCCACAGCGGCTATGTGTAAAACTTTTAACAAAATTCTAACTTGCCTTTGTGGTTCAAATTGATGAAGATGTAAGGCATTGTAACCATTTTACACAGTAATAACTTTTCCATTCACACCATAAATTTATATTCAATTAAAATAGTTTTTTATGGAAAGATGTAAACCGTTAACAGTCCCCTATTCATGATGAAAAATGACTTGCCGTACAAGCTAAAATGGAATGTTTTCGGTCAAATGTGTTTACAATTCTTATCACAGATAAATATAGTGACAGTGTTATATTTATATAAAACTGCAGTAACAATACAAATTAGAAAAATTGTAAAAGTTTGTCAGGAATGTTAGAGGCAAATTAGACCTATACAAGGTGTAATGGGGGGGGGGGGGGGNTATCCCTAAATTTCTTGCCCCCTCCCATCCGCCACCCCACCACACAACACTTTAGTCCTTGAGAAAATGAAAACCTGGAACATACTTTACAAGGAATGGAATGGTATAAAATCATAGTCGCTACTAAGCCACGAAATCATTATCGCTATTATAAGCTGTAAGTTTTTTATACTTAAGCTATTTGACATTTCGTATATGATATATGAACATCAAAATCGGCCAAAATGTTGTTTTTAAACAAGTCAGTGTCATTAGAACTTTCGATGGATCAAAGAGATGGCAAACAATTTGATTCGTCTAATTTTTCATCCGTCGTCACGGTTTACTGGTCAGTCAATCACACTGTAGAGGATGCTCTTTAGTAATTGGTGGCATTTGGTGTCGAGGAATCTTTTTGACTCATGTAACTCCTATACGGCTAAGCTGTGTGCCCTGTGAAGCTGATATATATGGTTTTCACCTAGCACGTTTTTATAACAGTTTTAGATTTCGATTTGCTTATTGCACATTAAAAACCATGTGTTGTTTTGAAAGCCACACACCAAGTAACCGCCGTCTCTCTCACATCTCCGTACACTCCACAGACAGTCCAGGATTGGCTATTCCAAACTCTGTCACCACAGCTAGGTACGGTGATACTTGGTGAAGGGCTCGCAGAAAATCTTCAAACGCGACGCGACGCAGTTCCTCTGGTTGAGTGTCCAAGTAGGACAAGACACACGACAGTATAACAGCCATTTTATACTTAGGATTGGTGATGAAAATAATGTCATAACGCTGTTCTTCCGTCAAGATATAATAGCCACGAAGCAGATTCGCAAATGTCTGGACCTTGTTCAAGTCAGTGATACTGGTTATCAGAGTGAGGAACATGAGAAGAATATGCCGTCGTTCTGGGGAGTTGCTGTCTACTGTCACTGGGGTAACCATTCTCACAGTATGGAGGGATATATTATGCTTAGATATTTACTGCAAAAAAGTATAATAATAATAATAATAATAATAATAAAAGGGGTTAGCATTAAATGTACAGACCACAATAAAACTCAAGTTGACATGAAACAACGATTATTTCGTGATTTTACATCATATTTAATTGCCTGTCACATAAATTTACGAGTTCCTTGAAATCTAAGTGTTTTAAACATGACTCGTGAATGCGGGTTTTCATTCCTATGTGAAAGGAAGTCATACACACGTATTCATGATTTTCAACTCACCAGACTCATTTTCGGTGAGATAAGGATAACGTTTTGTTTACTGTTGCGATTTGTGATTTGGTAATTTTACATTTGATCATCCCCCCCAAATGTGACCTTCTACATGTATAATATCACACCTAGCAACCACATTATGAAAAAAAAAAAAAATATATATATATATATATATATATATATATATATACAGTGTCGGATTTAGAGGGGGGGGATGTCAGATGTTCCTGCCTACCCCCCCCCCCTTCGATTTCTGGTCCCCTCTTAAAATGATAATTTGACTAGCTGAATCATAGTTCTAAACCGTACCAAAGTACCAACATCTTTCGGGGCCTTTTAGCCGCCAAGTAGGGGAGGGGGGGAGGGAGGTTCGGCTTCGCATCCGCAGACCCCCTTCATATAATCCTGGATCCGCCCCTGATATATTAGCAATTAAATATGACAGGGCGGAGTGGAGGGAAGAGCAAGCGTCCTGGGTTCAATCCCCGATCGAGTCAGGCATCCTCCCCCCTCTCATCACTTCAGAAACTTAAGTATACATTAATTGACATCTTACTGTGGTATTTATCTTATACTTTAATATAGCGTACGTACCTATTTATCACTGGGTTTTAAAGTGCACCACTGGAAACATTAAATGCAACCAGTACTTACATGTATGTTATAATGTTCCTAGTCTATCGTTAACACTAACACGATAACGCTCGAAGAAACAAAAATTCGAAAACCTCACGAAAAAATATATCAACTTGTATTACCTGAGGCTAGAATGACTGGACTTGGTTTAGAGACTGAGATCTTATTTTTGGAATTAGTAGTCCGAGCATTTCACTTACTGTTTTTCCTACTTTGGTTGGGACAAAATCCGATACTGTTCAGTTTTGAAGGGTTGTCTGCCGGCCCGACAGCCATCCAGCGTGCAGCTGTAATAAGCTGAGAAAATAAAAAAGCGATAGGCCTATTTTATAAACGAGATCTATCGATTCATTATACATGATATTTATGTCTAATGAAATAAATAAAAATGTATGATGAGACGAAGAAGCACACTATACCTTAGTCAGTAATGGGTTGCACGATCTCCACGATTAGTGTGTTAGGGAAACCCAAGTTCAGGGAAAAAAGGGGGAAAGGAAAAGTCCACTGATAGAGTTATCAACCGAGTTTGTTGTATATGTACACACACTGGACAAAAGAAGTGTCACCCCCTACCTCAGAGTAATAAAAGTAGGCAGATCTTGGGTACTTATAATGCCTGGTCTACTTATAATGTGACTAATGAGTATAAAACCGCTATACCATGGAATTGTATTGTTGGTCTTGTACATGTACAGCAAATGTTATTCCTGTCTTCCTCCAATATGGCAAGATACAGGCAATTATCTAACGGTTATAGGTGCAAGTTATTAACCTGAAGAGGCGGAATATAAGCAATGTCAGAATATCGATACAATTAAATTGTTCAGTCAGAACCGTGCAGAGGGTCTGGTCTCGGTATAGAAACACTGGATTAAGAGACAAATTGCCTCTGATGGGTCGTCCAAGAAAAAAATACTGGCCGTGAAGACCGACGACTGATTTTGATGTCCAGGTTGTCAAAGTTCGACACTGCTTGTCAGTTGACAACACAGTGGAACAATTTCACACATAAGAATGTGTCTGTGAAAATTGCTAGGCGTCGATTACATGCTCTGAGAAGGTACAGCAGGGTAGCAAGACTGAAACCTCTTATATCGTTACAAAACAGGCAACGTAGAGTAAACTAGGGTCAACAGGATCTGGAACTGGACAGTTAATGACAATTGGTCCTCTATATTTTTTTCTGATGAGTGTCGCTTTGGTCTGACCTCTGATGACAGACGGGTACTATGCTGGCAAACTGCTGGTAAAGCATTTGAACCACGTGCACTGAATTTTCGAACCCGGAGCAGCATATTCATCATGGTGTGGGACTGCATCAGCATCCATGGCTTGGGCGAATTGATAGTGGTTAATGGAAACATGAATCACTAGAAATATATCGATGTTTTGGAGTCAGGCTTGCTACTATCTATTACTAACATGTTTGGTGACAGGAATTATCCATTTGTTCACCAGGATGACAATGCTCCTTGTCACAGGCCCAGAGCAGTTGATGATTGGTTTGACCAACAGGACATTCGCAGGGTGATGTGGCCTGCCCAGAGTCCGGATGCAAACATAATAGAAAATGTGTGGAATGATATGTCAAAACTTTTCACAAATGCCCGTCTAACCAGCAGAGAAACTCTGTTATATTCAGTGTTTCATGCTTGGGCCAGCATAAGCCCTGAACGCATCAGACAATTATATGAAACCTTGTTTCGTAGACTGGCACCTATTATTAGGTCACGTGGCTATGCCACTAAGTACTAATTTTGGACTTGAAACTGCATATTTTGGTAGAATGTATATTTTGTTCTCATTTTGTGATTTTTTGTGAAATTTGATGTTAATAAAATGATACCAGGAGCATGTTATTCCACAGTCATTTATCTCCCCCATTGTATTGGCTCAGTAGGGGTGACACTTCTTTTGTCCAGTGTGTGTACGTGGGGGTCTATTCCCGTTATCAGTCTCTCTCTCGGTGATAATCAAAAGACGGAAAAGTCACTGATCTTCCAGTAAAGTATTTATTTCGTGAGTAAAACTTGTGAGAAGTATACTCCCAGCTAGTGGCAACTGCCGAGAAGGTAACTATGCGACAGTAAGTAACTTGCAGATCACCGTAGCCGACGATACGTTAGTCCCACGGAGAACTGTAGCGAATAAGTAAGCCAGTCAGCGAGTAAGTAAGCAAGTAAGTAAAGCGAATGAGTAAAGTAAGTGTTAAAAGAGAGCCAGTGGTCTCTTTTTATACCCTTTTGACTACCACGCCCAAACGATAGCCAAACCCCGATTTTCACGTGATGTGTCTTACGTAAATTCTATATCAAAATTTCCTTTTAAAGGTGCCAAATGTATAACTCCAAGCAGCTTACTCTCTGTACCTCAAGGAGTTGCCTCTTTCTAACTTTCTTTGGTGCGTATAGTAAACTGATCTATTTCTATAATTATAGATATCACTGATCAAATTATTTCCATTGCAGGATTCATCAAAGCAATACTCTGGTTTGATGATTACCTGATACTTAAATCCTAAGCTATATCTATAACTATATCACTCACACACCTGAGAACTCACTCATGTTAAATTCTCCATCCGCAAGGTATACAGGTTGATAAATAAAATCTTTACTGTTTGTTTTGGTTTTCTATAAGTATTAACTTTACATTCTTTTTTTTAACAATCACACGCATAAATAAAATCAGTATAATAACATTCCCGTTCTTCATAAGTTTTGTCCTCAAAACTTACATAAATAAAATCACACAATACAAAAAAATACACATTCATAATTGAACGGAATATCTGAACAGAGAATAATAAGGAAAATGAATACATTCCATAATAGTAAATCAAAGAACAACTGTATATATGTATATATATTTTTAAAGTAAGGAAAGACATCCATTCTAATGAAGGCACTCCATTTCAAAACCCTCTTTACATATTAAAAATGTCACAGATACATATTAGCTAGCACGAGAAACAACAAACAACTCTAATCTATATCTTCCAAAGTACAGCGAGTAACAGGTGGTAATTTAGGTGGACGAGCATTGTGTCCACGACTACACGCTGCAATCCTTATCTTAGCTGCATAACATATGTTGTGCACATAAACGTGTGGCGGAACATAGCTCGTGATTTGACTTGCGTTTTTAATTGCGAAGGAAACATTGCCATAGCGGCATGACTACGTTCCTCCGCTAGGTCTGAATGAAAAACGGCTTTTGCACGCCGACACGTGCTACAAGAACATGGGGGATAATGTTGGATAGCTGGATCCGATAAGGAGGGGGAAAGGGTAGATAAATGATCACTTTGGTCCAAAACTGTGATCAAATTATAAAATTTATGAAAGTCGGTTTCTGAACATAACGCATTTTGTTGGGAAAGGGAAATATCTAATTTAGCACAAAGAGCCTGGGCGATCACAAGGAAATCATAAAGGTGGAAAGCATTAAAAATAGCCGTATAAATATTAGTCAAATTATTTCGCGGACAATGGTGAATAATTGGGGCCAAAAAAGATTGAGGTATGATTAAGAAATGTGATGCGGCTAGTAAGGTATTCAAATCAATACCATCAAAACGGTATTGATATTCTCCTGCTAATAGATAAATTATTTCTTTAGAAATAATATCGTGTGGTAATTTAATAATCCATTTTGGATTATAATTACCAATGCGTACAAATTGTTCGATTAATGGTGAGTGGTGCATTAGGTTGGATGCCAAGTGTTCTGGTAAATAAACTATTTGGAGGTATAAGTGTATGGCCATCGTTCCGGTAAACATCAGCTCTGGAAGGATTAAGAAATAATATGATAAAATAAAACTTTCCATAAACAAAAAATACTTAAGTCCACAAGATTACATTGATATCAACCCAAAAAAAAAATTCAGCAAAAGGTATGCAAAGCAGATCGCTTGTGATATACAACACATGCATGTAACGATAATATATTCTCATATCATAACAAACAATCCGAAAAGTGATGACTATACTAACGTCGTCAATAGAACACTAGATCATGACTTAATATTACACAATATCATGAAAAGAACATACTAGTGGCAAAATATAGATAAGCATAATAGA
The DNA here is from genome assembly GCF_001039355.2 of Lingula anatina. Next base: position 14,222 of record NW_019774029.1, read on the forward strand.
TACGTAAAATATTGCAATTAAAACACTCATTAAATATAAGTCTTCAATTATTACGTAATATATGTATTATCGGTGTTACAGCATCCTTAAGCACAATAAATCTAAATGATTGAGTAAGCACACACATTGCAAAACTGTTGTACTCGTCAACCTTTAAAACAGTGGCGGATAAAGAGTCATATTGCCATTGGTCATGTGATCAACCGGGGCAACCTCACTAACTTTAGGTAAGACACGCATGTAGAAAGTCATTTCATCATGAAGCATTATTAAGTTCGCAGAGAATGTGTGTCGTAGTATTCTTCGCAAATGATATGCTTGCCACCACGAAAGTACTAGTCGAGTTGGCAAGGTTAACGTAGTATTCGTTTCGGTCTGAACAACAGAAAGATCATGCCAATTAATTACGAGCAAAGGACGAAAGGTACCGATAACATGAAGGTTATCAAAGTACGTTAAAGCCGAAATATGCCAAAATCGTGGACAAGCACCTAACTTATGCACCGGAATACGCATACATCGATGACAGTCCGTGACTTCTAAAATTAAAGTTGATTTTGAACTACGACAAACGTCGACCAAATATCTTTTGATAACATAAGCGAACAGCAATAATAAGATTATGACCTGTGAAGCTAATAATAGAGATGTGGGTAACGGATTATGAAATTCAACGGAACGAGGAATAACCGTAGTAGTCGTAGAGGTAAATAAAGGAGGAACCGTAGGCAATGCATTAGTAGCAGGTACCTTGTGCAGGAGGGCTATAGCAAACGCTAATGTACGCACCTTCTTAAAAAGAATTAAAGTTACAATAGCGACAAGTATGGCTAACCCCAGTGCAATCCAAGATACTATGGAGGGAACAAAGTCATAAAAATTGTAATGATCTAAATTACTGCCAATTATGGCACCTGCCACAGACGCATATGCATGTTCTTGTTGCTGAGCTGCTTGTGCTAATTTGCGTAGACTAAGGTGACTCTTTTTATCTTGGGCTACTATCTGTTGCAAATTATGCTTAAATAAACGTAAAGCAGGTATCTTAGGATCAAACGACTTGGCAAAGAAATCATTGGCTCGTATAGCGGTTAAGTCAGAAGCAGCATAAAACTGATGAAGTTTGGTTACTTCAGTTTGATTCTCACATTTGTCAGACCTAGGGGGTAAGAAAATATCTCCGGCTTGCATGCTACAAAAACATGGATACTGAATTACACAATATTGACAGCCTGGGATTGACTTTGTACCTTGGCATTGCAGAACTGCGGTAGAAGCATTAATCAGCAATACTTGACCTTTCGATAGTTCACGGATATCAGGTGTTATGATTTCGTGTAGATACCGAACGTTACATGCACGATTTATGATATCAGGAAGATCCAGAAAGAGAGCTAAAGCGCAAGATGGGTGGGAGACACTATACAAGGGAAGTAATGCAGGGCATGATTTTACATGACGTCCAGAACAGTTCAATAAGTCCTGGTCATGCAGAAAAGTATAATATTGATGGTCAGACGAAATTGCTAAATATGGAGGTAGATCCAATATTTGAGAAGCATGTTTAGTGGATTCGTTTAAAGGTAGAGGAAATGAATTGATACGATATACATCAAATATTTTCCTTAAGGTGGTTACAGGAATGTTCAAAGTAACATACAGAGACTGCTTATAACGTCCAAATACGAAATCGGCATTACTATAATAATAAGCTGGGTTTGAATGTATGATATGTAAGGCGGTGTCTCTGTATTTAAGGTCTTTCTAAAGGGTGAGAATGACACGCTGTAACTCGGTAGGAGGTATCACGAATGGAGACAAATGACCATGTATCAACTGTAAACAACCTAATAATAAATCATGAAATAGTGATTTCAATGTTGCCGAAACTTGTAATTCATCCGCTAAAAGACGCATTAAATGAGCATTGAATTCAATTGAATGCAAATTTGAATAAGTCCCAATAGCTAACTGTCTAGCGACTTCATGATTATCTGCTACAGCTTGCATAACATTAGAAATTCTAGTATCAACTGTATTAATGAATGATGCCAATTCATGTTCATGCATTTCTAAATTAGAGGATTGCTGTTTCTGGTAGTGAATAATCAAATTTTTAAGGGTCTGCACATCGGAATCTTTAGCTATACCAAATAAGCTCTTCGTTATGGTTGACACAAACGGAAGGATGGCACGACGAATACGCGAGTCTGCTGACGGTAATGCAATGTGTGGTACTACTTGTTTAATCATATTAAGCGTAACGTTTAGATTATTTGCTGTTTGATTTCGATGTTTTGATAACAACTCCATTCCTGGCTTAACAAGTTTACATTTAGATGTAAGACCTAATCCACACACAACATTCATATGTGTAAGCATTGGCAATTGCGGTAAATCTAACTGAAATGTATGTTTCCAAACTCCTATTCCCGGGGTAATGGTCGTCACAGGTTGAAATTCATTGCCATAATTAACTCTATATTCGGCATTTGCAACTAGTATTACTTGAAACAAGCTTAACAATAGCAGTATACGTCCCAAAGTTACCATCAATGCAGTAGTCTTGAAAACAGCAGGGCGTTGCTTCAGTGTATCTAAAGAAGAAGAAATAAAGGAAAATAGTGGTTTGAGAGAAAATGAATAGAAAAGTGCGCGCATACACATTAAGCATGTTACCAAGTATCTTCAGACCAGCATTGAAAGAGTACCATTGATTACTTCTCGGACGTTTTTGTCTTTCTCTTTTTTCTACCGCTTAAAGTTTTATGTATGTGAAATTCTCTTTTAAGCGCCTCTGATATATTAGCAGAAGGTTCCCATGTACATTCTTTATATCCTAACCATTTTACTTTATAATGGCGAATACCATTTATATTTTTACAACATAATAACTTTTCTACTTCATACCAACAGTCATTGGTATTTTGAACATCAGAATTTTGTCGATCAATATTCGAATTGCTATCTATATTTTGATCATCTTCTGTTTCTCTTTGCATTACATTATCAGGAACACGATTACGTGGATAATCACTCGGATCATAGTACATTTTTAAACGATTAGCATGTACTGGTGATTTATGTTCCTTATGCGTATCACAATTTCGCAAAATATACGTAGAGCCAGATGATAAAATTTTTGTTATATAGTACGGACCTTTATTTTTCGCAAATAATTTAGAACTTAATCCTTTAGGTGTAAAAGGTGTATGAATCCATACTCGATCTCCTACATGAAACTTAGGGATTTTAGTTTTCTTATCATATTGTGATTTATACGCTTGTTGTGCTAATTCTTTACTTTTGGAGGCTATATGTTGTGCAGTATCTTTATATATTTTCTTGTATTTGTTTAATGTAAAATTGTTAAATTTTGCGGGGGAGAATTAGAGGGAAGTAGATAAGCATCGAGGGGCGTACGCATTTCTTTACCGAATACTAAATAGTATGGCGAGTATTTAGTGGAACTTGTGTTCGGAGTCGTTCTCAAAGCCATCATTACACCAGGTAAAATATCTGGCCAGTTAGTTTGTTCTTTATTACAATATGCCCGTAATGTTTGTGCTATTATAGAATTCGTTCTTTCGCATACCGAATTAGTTTGTGGATGGTATCCACTAGTATGACCACGACGAATATGAAATAAATCACACAATGACTGTATAATTTTAGACATAAAATTTCTTCCTCTATCTGAGATAAGAAAGGATGGAGCACCATATCGTGTAAATATTTCCTTATACAACGCCTTCGCAATTTCAGGAGCCTCTTGTGTTCTAAGTGGAATCGCTTCAGCAAAATTAGAAAAAGCGCATGATATGAGCAAAATATATTTAAATTTCTCTTGGGAAGTGGTCAATGGTCCTAAAATGTCCATGTGCATTCTTTCAAAGACATTAGTAATCGGTAATGGATTTAAGGGAGCAGGGTTTGAATTATAATTTCGTTTTACTTTCTGACATGTCTTACACGATTTGATATATTCATAAATTTCTGTATACATTTTGGGCCAATAGAATTTCAACCGAATCGCGGCGAATGTACGATCAATTCCTTGGTGTCCACCACCAGGTAATGAGTCATGATAAGCATGTAGCACACCACTGCGAAGTTCACGCGGAACGGCTAATTGTTTAATAACTCTAACGTCACGAGGAAGTTTCTTACTTCTAGGTTGGTATAAATGATAAAGTATATTTCTTTCTAAAACATATTGATCAGATTCCGCGACAATTTTCTTAGCCTCTTGCACTTTAGCAGGTAATTCTTCATGTTGTAAATACTTAATAATATTCACAAAATCTGGACATGCAATTTTTAATTGAGATAGGGAGATTGATGCACCGGATTTAGAAATGTCTAATGATTGAATATAAGCCTCATCATTCTCATTTGTTGACTTTAATGAAATGTCATCTGGGAGAGTTTCCTTTGGAAATACAACTTTTACCCATTCTTTATCATAGTAGATTGTATCCACATCAACTGTTGGAGAAATGTGCTTTTCATAACTTCGACGTGATAGAGCATCAGCCGGGTTAGTTTTACCAGATTTATGGACAATATCAAAATCTAAACCTTGAAGTAACAAAGACCATCGCATAAGTCTTCCTGATGGATTTTTAACATTTTGCAACCATTTTAATGCAATATGATCCGTTACTATGGTGAAATGATTATGGGATACGTATGCTTCATACTGTTTTACTCCCTCTACAACAGCTAAACATTCAAGCTCACTAATTGTATAATCCTTTTCTGCAGGTGACAATGAACGACCACCATAACAAATAACACGTTCCCGTCCTTCTAAAGCAAGTATAGGGGCTGACGTTAATCTTTCTTTTAGTTGACTAAAAGCTTTATCACAGTCGGATGTCCATTCGAATTTATTTCCTTTACGCAAAATTTTGTTCATTGGAGACGCTATTTCACTAAAACTTTTGACAAAACGTCGGTAAAAATTACATAGTCCTAAGAAACTTCTCACATCCTTTTCACATTTAGGGGTGGGGAATGATTGAACTGCTTCAGTTTTAGCAGGATCCGGACTAATTCCATCAGCTGTCAAAATATGACCTAAATATTGGGCCTGTGGGGAAGCAAATGTACACTTAGAGGGTGCCAATTTTAAATTTGCTGATCTTAATCTTTGAAACACTAGATCCAAATTATGTAAGTGTTCTGAAAAAGATTTACTCATCACTAATAAGTCATCCACGTATACTAACACAATCTTCCAATTTAGATCCTTAAATAGATGTGACATAACCATCTGATATGTAACACCCGAGTTACGTAATCCAAAAGGAAGGCGTAAAAATTGAAAATGACCATGATGAGTTATAAAGGCTGTTTTATGTTTGGTATCTGGGTCTAATTCTATAGTCCAATACGCGCTTTTTATGTCTAAACTACTATATAATTTCGCTTGAGCTTGTCCAAGGGTGTCAAAAACATCTTCTAAACGAGGTAAGGGCCAATGCATAGGTTGAGTAATTTTATTCAAACGACGGTAGTCTATAGCAAATCGATACGTACCATTTTTCTTTTTAACTAAAACAACAGGGCTGCTGTATTCGCTTAGGCTTTCTTCAATAATACCATGTTTTAACATTTCATCTACCTGTTTTACAATTTCATCGTTTAATTTTGGGGATGTCCGATAAAAAGTTTGTTTCACAGGTGGTGCGTCACCAGTTTCTATGCGATGTTTATAAAAAGTAACATGACCTAATTCTGATAAATCTGTGGCAAAAATGTCACGATTTCTTCCAATGAAAATTAACAGCTGTCGTTTCTGTTCATGGGGTAAATTTGTTTTACTTAGATCAATCCTGAGGTTACGCGCTATAGTAACGGCTTCCTCGTCCGATATGCAGGTCTTGTTTACATTAGAATTTGTAAGTGTATCATCTAACAAAAATATGTCGGCCTTCTCCAGAGGAATCGCTTTAACAATTACAGTATTAACAGATAAGACTAACGGTTGACCAGAAGGATTCATAACACGATAAACATTCTGTTTTCGTAAGTCAATTACACACTTAGAGCCCATTATATGGAATTTTGGATTATGTATGGGTTCAAGGAGAGCGAATTGAGAATATTGCGATCGTGAGATTCGGACAGGTAACAAAATTTCTGATCGAGGGGGAATAGTTACAGATCGTATTAAACGAGCTAGACCAATGGTAGTAGGATTATGTAATGGGAGGCTTAATTTCAAGGAGGGAAAATTTATATGACGTGAACCAAAATCTATAGTGGCACTATGCTGCTCCAAAAAGTCTACACCAAGGATCATATGACGTGGCATAACAGTTAAAATGTGGAATTTTTGAATTACATTAGTATTGCCTAAGAAAAGGGGTAATTTAACTAGACCATGCACTTTCAATAATTGTCCTCCAACTCCTTTTACCTCAGTTATTGGTGATTTCTCTATGACTACCGTAAGATCCAATTTTATTTTTTGTAACATTTGATGCGATATACAAGAAACTGAAGCTCCGGTGTCTGTTAAAGCATTAATTACAAAACGGCCAATTTTCACAGGTAATAAATTATGCGTCATAGGATTCGCTAATGAATTTATAGTGGGGATATTATTCTTGGGAGCAATCTTACTATGATTTGGACAGTATTGTGTAGAACTTGTATACCGTTGACCTAAACTTAGTCATTTCTTAGACACCCGTTTGGCTAAACGAAAATGGCTTGCAATATGACATCGTTTACCACAATTGAAGCAATCTAATTCACGAGCAAAACAGTTCCTGCGCAAATGTGTGTACTTACCGCATCCATGACACTGAGGATAGGCACCTCCATGTTTAGGGCCTGACTGGGCCCATGCCTCATGCTGGGTTAACTTATTTTGGGCCATTTTTGGGGAAGATCTAGATTTCTGTAAAATAGAATCCATCTTAACACCCAGTGCATTGATTTGAGCATTCATAAATGCCAACGAATCAAATGATTCATTAGAATTAGGTTGAACTGCATTTTCAGCAGCCTTTGCATGATTAATCAAAGATTCAAAATTCTTAGGATCGTGCTGTAAAACAAAGGGTCTTATCTGAGGTAATAGTCCATTTAATATAGCAATTATAGTAGTCTTGACTTCTAAGTGAACACGATCAGCATCTTTTCTCATTGCTGCTATATAATTTAAAACGGGTTCATTCAATTTCTGTTTCCTTTGAAAAATTTTAGATACAGTGTGCCAAGTTTCGGCACCTGTTACTTTGTATTTATGCAGGAATTCGGCTTCTAAATGTGGCCAGGTGTCTTTTTGAGCATCAGTTAAGGTTTCAAACCAATCCAAAGCTGGACCGCGCAACATTAGAGGAAAAGATGCTAATTTTTGAACATTATTAAATTGCTTAAAGTCTATGAAACGCTTGAAATGATTAATCCATCTTTGACCATCTTCATCTCCTACTCCATGGAAATGTTCTGGAGCAAGGTAACCATCGGTACTAGGCATACTGTTCATTTGAGGCACTGAAACAGAATTATTGTCAGTTGTTTGTGCTGCTGTGGTAGAGTGCGTGTGATGAATGCGATTTCTATGTTGGACTGTATGCGGTGACGGCACTGTTACAGGTATGGATATCGGTGTAAAAGATGCGCTTGTTACTGTTGTGGGAAACGGAGTGTGTAATGTTGGTAGTGAGAGCGGTGTATTGACTAGGCTTACAGCAGGTGTAATGCCAGTATCTAAAATAATGTCATTGTGAAGTAACGGTGTTGACGTTGGAGGTCTTCTAGACGAGAAAGGCGATGCACTTTCCCAAAAACTTTGGTTAGGCGAGTCACTATAAGTGTCAGAGTCAGAATCAGTGTCAGTGTTAGTTGAGGTAACAGTAGTGTCTAATGGCGGTGTGACATCGTCACGTATGATCGTATCAAACGACGCTGTATGACCACGTGGCGATGAAGTTCCGACCACTGAGGCTACACTATTTTTAACCGAAGATTGGTCAGTTAATGTTACACTGGTAGCTTCAATACTGGCATGGGAATCGATGTTAGGAGGTGGCGGTGCGATGTCTACGGTGTTATTAATACAGGCGCCTGGGGTAGGAATAGTGTTTCTTGACTTACTTACGCTGGCTATTGCTGACGTAGTTACTATAGGTGGGGTGGGAGAGGTCGCGACGGATGCCGCTTCTTTTGAAATCGTGGAAATGTTTGTTTTCGCAGGTTCTACCGTGGCGTCAGTTGTTATAGGGATGTCATTCACTGTCCCTGGCAGAGAAGGTAACTATGCGACAGTAAGTAACTTGCAGATCACCGTAGCCGACGATACGTTAGTCCCACGGAGAACTGTAGCGAATAAGTAAGTAAGCCAGTCAGCGAGTAAGTAAGCGAGTAAGTAAAGCGAATGAGTAAAGTAAGTGTTAAAAGAGAGCCAGTGGTCTCTTTTTATACCCTTTTGACTACCACGCCCAAACGATAGCCAAACCCCGATTTTCACGTGATGTGTCTTACGTAAATTCTATATCAAAATTTCCTTTTAAAGGTGCCAAATGTATAACTCCAAGCAGCTTACTCTCTGTACCTCAAGGAGTTGCCTCTTTCTAACTTTCTTTGGTGCGTATAGTAAACTGATCTATTTCTATAATTATAGATATCACTGATCAAATTATTTCCATTGCAGGATTCATCAAAGCAATACTCTGGTTTGATGATTACCTGATACTTAAATCCTAAGCTATATCTATAACTATATCACTCACACACCTGAGAACTCACTCATGTTAAATTCTCCATCCGCAAGGTATACAGGTTGATAAATAAAATCTTTACTGTTTGTTTTTGTTTTCTATAAGTATTAACTTTACATTCTTTTTTTAACAATCACACGCATAAATAAAATCAGTATAATAGGGAAACTAGGTCCATTTTAAAAACTATTTATTCTTTTATCCAATAGTTTAACTTGAATGTGCAGGTTCATGCCCACTTGATGTGCAATTTCAGTTATCAATTTTATTAAAATGATAAGTTATCAGTTTATTTTTAAATGATTTGTGATTTTTCAATTTCAAATCCTACTCTGTTTCCCAAGCCAATGCCGTACTCTAATGACTGCGCATGCGCCACATAATAGATATTGACATCGATGTTTACATAGTGTTGTAGCTCTTTGTAAGAATATCCCAGGTCAGATGGTAATTTACATAATTTACTCCCTGCGCGAATGTAATCTAACCTCTACCAGGGTGGCAGATTTTTTAGATTTTGTTAACTGCCACTTAAATAAAGTGAAAGATGAATTCCACCTCCTGCTAGAGTGCAAAACATACGATATTCAATACGTGCTTCCTTCAGTGGCTGATTTAGAGGGG
>NW_019774030.1:0-10455 GCF_001039355.2 Lingula anatina
ACATGTCAATTTACTGATCAGAAGAAAAATTGTAAGAAACTTGTGCTAGATATATACCAACCAGTTCATAGCTCGAGCGTTATTTCCCACAACCTGCTAAAATATATAGTTGTAAAAACTAGCTTACAGAGACTTCCATGTACTAACGCCCTTGCTTGCGGGGTTATGAAAAAAACATCGCTGTTATTGTAATATGTGGAATTTTTATTACTCGGACTATCTATAAAAATTTTACTGTCATGAACAGGTACGCATGAACGTGTTCATGCAGTACACAGGGTGTACAGGTTGGGAATAAAATGACAAGACTGTGCTGATATCTGGAAGGCTATCAGTATCCTAACATCAGCTGACACGCGGTGACCTACGGCAAATAACGGGGAACGACAGCAGGGCCTCGCAGACAGCCCAGACAGCTTTATGACACTATATGATCGGCCAAAAACAAACAGTGCCACCTTTATGACACGGAGACTTTACACAGACGATGAGGTTGAATGAAACAAAACTTTTTTCATTCACGATTTATAGCATTGTTTAATGCTAAATATATAACAGGTAGAGGTGCATAGTTGCTGGGTTTGTTAACTTGGAATATACGGCTAAAAAGATAATAAATAGAAATTAAATTGGCCACTGTTTTTGTTTGACTGTCCTATTCCTGATTTCTTACCATCATTTTATTTCGTCAAATTTGATTAACGAGTTAATATTGAGCCTATCCAAGACAATTTCACTTATCCATTTTCACATCTTTCTGTCTGGAAACGCATGTGTTTACAGTCGCGGGTCGACAGATGCTTTTTAGAGTGATGTTGTTGGGCAGAGGTATCATAGTTAGGGGTGAAGATGGATTTATTATAAACCAGACTTTTAACAGTGAGTGCAAGCCTTCGTGTGTTTGCATGTCTTACTTCAATTTATGACAGGGGCGCCTCGCTCTTGCTCAACTTTCGGAGGCGCGTTATGTGTTGAAACTGCTACTTGGTTAGCGATAGGTCATCAACGTACACTGTCGGTATTTTTTGTTTAAAAGTGGGAGATGAATTGACAATTTTTGTGGTGAAATAGCACTACAATGTTTTCGTACAATGAAAAAAAAACATGATGATGCTGAAAATAAGATCTTGCACCGGAGAAAACTGCACTTATTTGTGGACCTTCCATATGCATAGCCTCCAGTCGTTAGTTGTCATATGCGAGCCTCCAGGATTCCAAGTCGACAAGGAGGATGCACAGCACGATTCCGTGTAGCACATCAATTTCTTCCTGATCCATAGTAAACTTATATCTCGTGGTCACATTGAGTGGCCACTTGAAATTAAGAAATTTTTGATTATGCAAAAATCCAAAGCCTATAATTTACCAACACCTAGGGTATCGCTGCAGATTTTGTGTAACACCTCATTGTCTTCCTGGTTCAAAGAAATTTAAAACCGATAAAAAAACTCAAAGAACCAACTGGAACAAACCGTTCTGATTACAAAAAACCATTTCACGTATTTTTGTTCAGATGGTTTGCACTGATATTGGGCTGTGTTCCCCAAGAAAGAGGAAGCCGACAGAAGCAGTGATTAGAAAGCACTTGTAGACAGAAGCTTTCCACGGAGTTCTGATATTTTCACCACCCGTGGCAGTATGCCATTGTTTACCCTGGTCCCACCTCGGCCGTGTACTATCTCCGTCACCTAGCCGGTATAGATGCCGGCACAGTAGAGGGTGCAGGGTTCAACGAGGAGAAATAAACTTTGAGGACTAGAGTTGATGAGTGTGAGTGAAAATATTTCTCGACTCTTCCAGAGTTCAACGGGCAGAAATAAACTGCGAAGAACTACTTGTAGATTTGACGAGTGTGAGTAAAAATGTTTCTTGACTCTATCTGAGTTCAACAAGGAGAAATGAAATTTGATGGCATTAAAGTAAAGCGTGGGTGAAAAGGAAAAGTTTTTTTGTTTAGTTTTTGTTTTAGCTTTTATCTTATAGTTTCTCTTTTGGCTATTATCTTATATATAAAATTTCACTGCTTCATTGTCAACTCTTTGAAGGGGGAGGGGTCTACGAGAATTAGATAGCATATGCTTTATAACGATTCATTTTAGAGGTCTACAAAGACGAAATTTCTGTATTAGAAACAAAATGTTTGATATTTGTGTAAGAGGAATTTTCTCCCTTTTTCAGAGTTCAATGAGTAATAATAAACACCGTGTTGGATGACGTTTGTGTGAGATAACGCATTTCTCTGCCATCAAACCGTGATCTATTTTTTGATCAAATGAAATCAAATGCCTAATGCAATGTTCATCTTTGAAGTGATGATTACCTAAAGGTTTGTTGTCAGCACGTACGTGTCATAAAGGGTCATGGCGAAGCCAGGCGCGGGACGTGTTCTACCCAGCCATGTAAAAAAAACTTACAGCATGCTTTGACCGGGTCAACATTCACCAGAATCAATGTTTACACCCGTCAAAAATTAACAAAAAAAGTAAGTAGAAATTAAATAAAAAATCTACAACCTTGTTTATGCCATTGTTCGTTAGCTCTTTTGTTTTTACCGTGTTTTCTCTCTTACTCTCTATTATCTTGAAAGTTTTCATTTCTTAAATATCTTATACGTTTTCGGCCTCATAAGTAGTGAAAAGGCATGCGATGGTATAATGATCGCTTCAATGGAACTATCTAGACAGACTGGAGTGTTACAGAAGATTAACTCCCCCAGCTTTTGGCAGGTCTCCACGTCTAGTGCAGCTCTTCTATCGATCTGTGTCGCCGTCTTATCTTCGTCATGCTGATTTCCTCTCTGTCCGAGGCAAACACACACGAAGGGCCAAGAGGCAACCAACCTTCACTCATACCTGTTCAACTGTCAGAATTTAACTTAAAAAGGTGTTACTCGAATACTATACTAGTATGGGGAAAGTTTTTATACTGGTAAAGGTTAGGGACTGCAATCATGACTCATCCCGTGACTGTGACGAATTGTGTTGTGTCTCAACTAACACAATCAGTGCCGTTATGACAGGTCTGGACAGAGGTGACATTCCCATTAACATTCGGTTAATGACAGACTGAAACAATTTCAATTATTTTGTAACATTTCCTTTTTTGTAACATTTTATTCTTTGAGCATAAAAAAGTTCATGGTGAAGCGCTTAGCTTCTTCCAATCTGTTGCCAAAGACATCTGAAAATCCTGTGCGTCACCCGTCTGAAAAAAAGCGCCTCGCTGTTTCAAACTGTTCAGAGAATTCTCTCTCATAAAAAGTCTAAAAAATTAATTTGAACTGATTTATGGGGCTGTAAAACGTATAAAACTTGTAACATTAACCCATGCATATCAAAGCAAATCTTATGCATCTGGTGCAGTACGCGGAAGTACTACCCCACCTCCATGGATACGCCTCCGTTTTGCGGTTGCACCATGCTAGTCCTGCGGTAGTTGCCCACAATAGGTACAAGTTACTGTCTTCCGTTTTCTGTGCCATTTGTGATTGGTCGGTTATTCGGACAAACCATGCCTATAAAGATCGTTCATGTTTTATTATTATTATCATTATTATTACCAGCCATTCCCAGATGTTGATAAACGTACTCTACCAGCATGTTTTACATTTAATTAAATGAAAACTTATGTTTCTAATTGTTTTAACTTGGACTAGACAGAGAATAAAAAAGCAGTTGTCCAATATTTTTTTTCAAAAACACCATGTTTTGAGAGCTTTTCAAAATGTCTTCAGACAAATCATGAGATTATCTGTTGGAGTTCTGCCAAAATGTTCTTGGCTCTTTCTTTTAGTCTCTGGCAAATATTCCTTTCTTTGTGTAACCATAGCGTAAACTCTGAGATCTCTTTACTAATCTGAAAAAAAGGTAAAGACCTTGAGATTCTTTTATAAAAATCAAAGAAAATACATGTTCTATTACTGACATGAAATAAAACCAATAAACTCAATGTTAGTAAATTTCAAACACATCACATTTTCATTGTCAGTAGAGGTAAAAGAATTTATAAACAAGTGAAACAAATATATGCAGAAGAACAAATATCAATATGTTATAAAATTTGCAATCCAGCTCATTCTTAAGAAGTAAACCTATATAACTAAATGGAAATGTGACACAAATCTCTTTAAATACCTATTTCAAAATTGACATTTTTATTTTAGTAGGAAGAATAGCAAAGAATGAGTATTCACACTGCAGTGTGTAACTGTAAACCCCAGTCAAAGAGATGGTTGAAGTTTTTAGTTACCTCTTCTAATTCCTCCTTCACCTGGTCTACATCTTCATCCTCCTCCTCCACACTTTTACCATCACTCTGCTGCTCCTCAAGCCACTCTCTTAAATGCCCCTCCTGCTCTCTTAACAACCTAAAAATCAGTAGGGAGCAAATTTTTTAAAATAACATCAACTGGATGATTTTACCTCTGTTCTCAAAATTTTATCACATTAGGACACAAAAAAATGATTGATATAGATAACAAATTTCATGAGGATCACCTCGTGACTTGACCTATTATCTATAAGAATGGGTGCCTGTGATATGAAGACATTCATATTCTTTGATCCATCAGTATTCATAGATGGCTAAGGCCCAAATTTTTTAGTTTTTTATTCCAAAGAAATGATAGATTCCTCACCTCAATTTCTTTTTCTTATCATTGTATTCCTGCAGTTTGTTTCTGATATCTGTAAGTTCTTGTTCTTTACTAAGTTTATGTGCCCCAGGAGGTGACTGAATAAAGTCATCAGGTTTCAAAAGCATTTTGCCATTTTCTTTTCCACTATGTTTCTTGGGCGTGGAAGTTGAAGGCGTCAAAGGTATTTGCACCCCTTTTTTTGTAGGTGTCAGCACAGATGCTTCCGTCATTAAATTACTAGATGGCAGCACAGGTCTTTGTGGTGAAGCTTGTTCTGAGCCATCACTTGACGCTGTCATGAACATTGCAGGAGTCATAAGAATATCACTTGGTTTGTGTGCTGTTGTTCTCTGTTGTAATTTTGGTCCCGATGAAGATGTCATTGGTAAGGAGGGCTGGTGGTGAATCTGTGGTTTTATCCCTGCATCTGCAGTGGAACAAGCATTATTCCTACTGCCCTTTGCTATAATATTTGAGACACCTGTATTGTTTGCATCAGGTTTCCCATTGTCTTTATCTGTCCTGGGTATCATACCGGGCTGCCCCACTGGTTCTTGAGAAGCTAGCACAGTTGGTTGCACATTCTGTAGCTGTGACTCTTCATCTTCTGCCATGGCTGGAGAAAATCCTTTCAGAGCCATTTGTATGCTTGGCTCAGTCATTGGATGAGAGCTGTTCGTGTGCAGTGTTGCTTTTTGTGGTGTAGGGTGGTATAAACCATCTCTTTTCAGTGAGTCAATGAGGAAGTCTGGTCTTCTAGGCCTGGGTCTGCTTGGTCTTATCACATTGGGTCCCAGAAGAGCACTAGAACAAGTGAAAATGAAGGGGGAAAACAAATAAATAGCAGACAAAATATAAAATAAGTAAAATATATCAGTTAAATATATTATTTGTATGGGAGCATGCATGTATAAAAACCTCTATGTCTTGAGCATATGAACTGTTTTATGATTACTTTTATCAAACCAAATATATAAAACCTGTTTTAGCATCATCTGAAACAATATATTTTAGAATTTCTACAACATATGACCTAAGACATTCCAGCACATTAATTTACCTCTCTAATGCCCTTACTCCAGCCTGGTGTTCTCCAGGCAAGTTCAAACTCCTGAGTGGTGAAGCCACACTCTGTGTGGGTCTGCTAGAACCTGGGACTCCTCTGTGCTTTTCCAGAGGCCTAGCAGGAGCATTTCTGCCTGTGCTAGATTCACCCCCAGGTATAGGGGCACTTGTTATTCCCCGTTTCAGTCTTGCTGCTTTGCGTTTGATTGTCCATTGTCTCCAATGCAAGGCACACTTGTGGACCAGCTGATAGATATTGTATGCAGTCTGGAAGATGATTAGATATTACTTCCAAACTGTTTGAAAGACAGTACAAATGTTATGTCCAACATATATCACAAACTTTTTCCAAAGTGTTCACATTTCCTTCCCAACAGTATTTTTGAATTTCGGTTAGAATTGAATATAAGTAATACCCAAAGTGTTCAGTTTACAGGCTCGTCTATACTTGCTTCTCTGTAGTCAGTTAAGACTAGACATTGCCCATCTATGGCAGCTTTCTACCACTGACCTCATCCCTGTCCACTAAACACCAAAATGACTCACCTGTGCTTGTCTCTCTGCAGCCAATTTGGACCTGACCTCACTCAGTTCTGTGGCCACTTTTAACCACTGACCACACCCTTGTCTGATGAGGCGTAATCTGCGCTGTTCCATGGCCAGTTCAATCCTGGCCTTCTTTCTCTGCCTCTCATGTGTATAGGTTTGCCAGGCCAGGAACACCTGGAATACAAAAGAACCACTAAAATCAATCATTCTTTAGGGCTACACAGCATATTATCTATGTAACTCTATACTGTAAAAATACATCTCAATGTTTTGAGTCATCCAGGCCAATTAGAATCAGAAATAAAAATCCCTCTAATAATGTAACTTAGGTGGTGAATTTTACTAAATATGTTCCAGTATTCAATATATCTCAGCATTTCAAATGATGAATTGAGCAGAGGGTATGGAGCCTATCTTAATACCCCAGGGACTTTTTTCTCTTTGCTGAACTAACCTGAGTTTTTTCTAAGAGAAATAACCATGAAGTGACCAAATTTTACATTTATCAAGTTATCACCCAATCGCTACACAATGAATTTAATAGCATAGATCATAAATGTGTTAATTACTTTTCTCTGTAGTACAAAACTCCACTGCCAAAGTGCCATGTTGTTTTTTGTGTGATCTTCCTGAGCCTCAGCAAACTGAGCCCTCCACCTGAGGAAGAACTTGGCAGTGAGCCTTGTGGTGTACAACCACATGCATTGTTTCTGAAGGAGCTGAAACAGTAAATAAAAAGAATACAGAGATTTGAATATATGAGTAATATTTTATGACAAGTTTTTTTAGAAAGGTCAAGCAATGTGGGCATGTTTTGTTGAAAAAAATATTAAAATTTTGTATCAATAAAACAACAAATGATATCAATGGAAGAATACATAGCCTTGCGCTCACCCCTGGTATAAAAATCCATAAACATTTATTGTTGTGATACTTTAAAAAATTTGACATTTCATATCCTTTAATATAATTTAATCATAATATCATTATTACACTCTAAAATAAAGAAATGCTTCAGGACATCCAAGTTCTGTTCAGATTAAACATCCTCTCTACATGAGATTGGACTTCGAATGATTTATCAGATTTACCCTCCACCAAGAGGAGGGGACTTGAGAAATATTGATAACCCTAGGTCAAACCCATGGAGATGAGGGAAATAGGCTTGTAGCCCAAATTATATATATAAATAAATAACAGAGTATGTGTGTACTTATGTGTTTTCCCTGAGCAAAGTGAATTTCTATAAAAGCAAATTTAAAGGATTAACTGTCTGTGCCTGCTTTAGTTAAAGATGGGTCATTTTCTGCAAAATAAAACAAGACTGAAAAGAAAGAAAAAGTATTCACTGTACCAGTTTTTTTTGACAAAGGACTGTGTAGTTCTTCCACACAGTCATAGTCCTCATCCTTAGTGTATTGTTATGGTGCTCCACAGCCTGCTGGAACTTCAGTCTCTGTATCACTGCTTCATTCTTCAACTGGTACCATCTAGTTAGGATTTGGTGTAGTTTCACTGAATGAAATCAAATATATGATATAAAAAAAATAAAGACCTTTCAAAATAGTCACAATCAATACTTCTCTGGTCCAATCTTTAAGAAGTTACTTCTTAATGCAAACAAATCTAAACAAGTTGGATAATAGCTTTATTTACAAAATTTCAATTTTGGTCATATCTGTTTTACCTTCTGTACTTATCTAATACCATAAATCAACGAATAACCTTACCTTTACCAAGATGTTGCTGAGCAGACAGAAATTTCTCTGCAGTCTTCTTGTGTTCATAAGCATGAACATTTGCATATTCTCTCCAAGCAGAGAAGACCTATAACATAAGCTAGAATATTAAATGATGTCATTAATATCTAACACAGGCCTTTTCTTTTATTTTCTTTATATAAGACAGCATTATTTTATATAAGACAATCAGATCTGATACTTATGTGTAGTCTGGATGCTGATAAAAAAGTACCTTTTTCAAAGCGATATGTCCATGAAACTTGTCTGCTTTGGCTTCTTGTTGTTTGTTTTGTTTCTGTTCTACAGCATTCCTGTGCCACTGTATCAGGCACCTCCTAAAATAGATAAAGGCAAACTTTTCACCCACTTTCGTTACAATTGTAATCATCATGTAGTTCTTAATGTTCTTAATTGCTTTTAACTTATTGATCTAGATTCCATAATGTAATTTTTGCTGTTTTTGTAATGAATGTTATTTCAAACTGTATATATATATATATATATATATATATATATATATATATATATATATATATATGACATTTTGTACATCACCAACTGCATCTTACATTCACTGACCTTTGTAACTCTTTATCATGTATCTGTGCTCTCCTCTCTACCTCTTCATTTATTACTGCAGCACGTCTGCAGTACTCCTTCCAATGCCCTATGACTTTGCCACAAATTTTCTGATTGTGAAACACAACTGCCCGATGCAGCTTTGTCTTCTTTCTTCTTTCATAGCCAATGTACTAAAATAACAATAAAAAATCCAACTCCATGACAGATTTAATTTTGTTTTGCTATCTGAAAGGTATGAATTTGGTTTCCTTAACAATAAATCAAGAACTAACACTTACTGAATTGCATCTTTTTGGTTTTTAAAACAAAGGAAAAAAATCTAAAGAATATATTTGTCACTTCTTTAATGGAAATATAACCAACCTTCCTCCAGCCCTTCCACGCCACTCCCATGGTCTTCAAATAATGGTATCTCACAGCCTTCTTCTCTGATTCATAGCTGAAACAGACAGTCCACATTTAGAAGTGGGGTTAATATCCAGTATTTTACACAAAAACCTCAAAAAAAATTATCAAAATGGATTTTTTACGTAATTGAATTTAATACAGTGTAAAATCCTTATAACAATAGTTCATCATATGCAGAGTACAGACATCAACTCCTTTACCTTTTCCTAGAATCCCTTATAAATGTCTTCCATGTTTCAAATGCTTGGCTCATCAAGGTTATCTGGTAATGATCATGAGCATTTTCCTAGAAAGTAAATGGTTAATGTAGTTTGTAAATGAATTTCTCTCTCTCTCACACACACACACACGCACACACACATACACAACTATTAAACCCAAGCATCTGATATACACAGTGGCAAACCACAAAGTTTTCAGTGTTTTCCATTTCTTATCTGTCTCTATAAGAAAACTATTTAAAGCAATCACAGCATATTTGTACCTCTTTCTTCATCTCCACCTGCCTCTCCTTAGTAGCATTTCTCCACTTCAGTAAAAATCTCCGTGTTGTCATCTCACTGTCATGTAAAATGGCCTGAAAAGAATAAAATACCCAAATATCATTCAAATATAGAATGTTTACCCTTTTATACACTTCAAAAATTGCCTCCATAAATTACACTCTTATCATATTTTACTTACCATACGTTCCATAAGTCTAACTTCTTGACTTTGTTTGCATCTTTCCATCCAAGTGTAGAAAAATCTAGCCAGAAGATTTTCTCTGAAAGCAATGCATAACGTTAGTGAAGTTGCTTTATTGTCCGTAGAATCCCACTCTAAACTACATTAACTGCTCATAAATGACCAAAGTGCTCTATCATTATTAAACTAGAGGATCAGAGAGGCGATACCGCCTCCGAATATTGTACCACCAGCTGGAGCAAGCGCATTCGTATAGACCCCCACATACACAAAATAAGGGACACAGCCACCAGTCTTGTGCTTGACAAGCTGTTAACATGCAATCAACAAGAATTTTCAATATATGCAAAAAATATATGAAACTAAAAATGGTACAATCAAATTTAAGTTCATCGTAAGGTAGGTGAAAGGTCATTTTCAAGGTCACAGTAAATTGCCAGTATATGACTTCCTATGCAAGTTCAATAGTAACTATGGACCTATCTCTGCCAGTTTGGAGATATAAGGGAAGCAAAATTTGCAAAGTTCAGTTCATGGTGAAAAGAAGGTCAAAGGTCAATTTTAAGGTCACATTTAGATTGCCAGTATATGACTTCCTATTCAAGTTCAATAGTAACTATGGACTTATCTCTGCCAGGTTTGGAGTTAAAAGAGAAAGAAATTAGCAGAGTTCAGTTCATGATAAAAAGTGGGTCAAAGGTCAATTTCAAGGTCACACTTAGATTGCCAGTATATGACTTCCTATTCAAGTTCAATAGTAACTATGGACCTATCTCTGCCAGTTTT
>NW_019774030.1:11513-25216 GCF_001039355.2 Lingula anatina
TGCCACCTACTGTGTAAATTGACTCACTGTTAGTACCCCTGGTTTGTTGGCCTTTTCCAAAATACACATTATACAGCTGCAATTATTAGGTGTGTGTGTGTGTGTGTGTTAAACAGCATTTGTGAATGCCATACCCTGAGTCAGCATCTGTCCTCTTCCCTCCCCTTGGCCTTGGTGACTGCCTATTGACTTTGGGTGGCAGAGAGATTGGGTTCATATTTTCTGCACGTGGCAATTTTCGGTGGTGCTCGTATCCGGGGGAAGCATAAGGATTATCTGAAGAATCTGCCCCTTGGCGGGTTAACATTCTGACACGCTCTGCTTTGATTTGCAGCTGAGTGTTCAACTCTTGCAAGATTGCCTGTTTTGCTTTCACTCGAATATTTCCTGCATCTGTAAGAGCTGCAAATCTATCTGCCTTCACTTTTGCATCTTGCATAGAGGAACCATTCGATAAGTGATCCATTATAGATTGTATAACAAGAGTAATATCACAAATAATGTGAACTTTGTAGTTTAAACATCAATCGTTGATAAAAATTGAAATGTAATACAAATTTAGCGCGATTTCTAAGGACGCGGCCATGTCAAGAACCCGTATGTAAACGAAAATAACAGGTCACATGCTCAAACTTTCGCCGGTTCCAGGCCCCGGTGTCTCATTGCTAAACGGTTGAATTTTGCAGTGGTTGCTTCTTCAACAAAAGACACATGCATCCTTTGTGCTCGTATTTCATTTTAGAAACGATTGAACAAGAAAGATCTTGCTAGTTTCCGAGGAAGCGGGCGTGGAACCAGTCGTTAAACACTCATACACACATGACCGAAATTTTTTTGACCACTTGAATGTTTATGTGCTAGCTTGATAATGCTACCAGTATGATGCTACAAGTACATCATAAGTGAAACCGATGGAAATGGGACATGCATATAATTTCTTTGTTTTATTGGCTTTCCCAGGGCTTATTCTAAGTAGAGCACAATGTGCTCTTCAAAAAGTCAACGTAGACGACTCGTATGGAGTGGGAAGAAATTTTGATGGTATCGGGGCAATAAGTGGAGGAGGAGTAAGTTTCAGGTCTTGGCTTATTTCGTGACAGTGCACTGCCAGAATGTTTTTTAAATCATCCATCATTCTTCTCTTATTTCCCAAAGATGTCAGAGTGATTGAATATGATTGCCTCGTTATTAGGCCTTATACATGTTACAAGGTTATACCTGTAGCATAGAAGTACAGTACTTTACATGTACTTCTGTGGTTATAGGTACTTGCATTTCCTCAGTTTTCAGATTTAATGCAAGTTTAGGTATACCCACCGGTAAGAACCTAGTATGTGAGGCCAAAAAACTGAGGCAACCCCAGCCCCCACTTTAATTAGCAGCATTGAACACGGACAATAATTTTAAAAATCATAACAATATGATTATTTTAGCCTCGGAATTGTTGGGCAGTCAATGGTGGAATGCCAAATGACCACCAGAAAATTACTGTAGATGATTCATATGAACTTGGGAGGTATTTTGATGGGATTGGGGGATTAAGTGCAGGTGTAAGTACACATATGAATATTAATTATGATCTGTATTGGGTGAAGGGCTTTTGCTTTGACTATAAGTCTGAAATACAGTTGTAGGTATAATTAGAATTTTTTCTGGGCACTTTTTATTCCACTGCATGAATGCAATTTAGCATGAAATTCTTGACTGCAATTTTTGTTAAATCATTATTTTTATTCTATTGATGTATTATCATTCTTATTTCATTGCATTTTTATTTTTCCAGTACTTTATATTTTCCCAATACTTTATATATTTGTTCCACTTTTCAATAAAAAACAAATAAATTCCAAGAACAGTATAGTTGAACAAACTCTTGTATATTTACAATCAAAATATTTTCATAGTTTCAGTTTTGAAATGACAATATTATAATGGGTGATCTTATAATTCATAGAAGTCTACAGTTCCTAAGAAGTTTGGGCAAAAGATTTTGTTGGTTTATTAATATTTTTCATCTCTTATTTTCTTCTTAAATTTTATTTTTATGAAAAGCCTATAATATCTATAAGAAAAAATGTTGTCAAGTTGTCAAAGTTGAGTTTTAACATGATATCTGTTGCCTTTCAGGCTACATCAAAACTTTTGGTTAATTATCCAGAGGCTCAGAGAAACCAGGTGCTAGATTTTTTATTTAAGGTGAGTTTATATCTGATACAAATCCAATGCCATCGATATGTTTTTTTGATAGATATCATTTAAATATAATTTATTGAAATCTTGTCCACTCTACCTATGAAATGTATTAAAATTAAACACAAACTGAAATTAACTCAGGATCAGGTAGCTGTTGTAAGAATTAAATATATATATATTGTGATCAATAATTTTTTCTCATTTCATCAGATACGTCTTTGTATTTATTATAATAACCCTTGAATAATCATTTCAGCCCAATTTTGGTGCTTCCCTTCAAATATTAAAAGTAGAAATTGGAGGTGATTCACAAAGTACAGGTACATGTACAATGCTTTAAAAATTACACATCAAAGTGTCCCCTGGTTAATTTGAAAATTTCAATATCTAATGAACTTTACGCAAATATTGTTGTGGCATGTATAACATGTATGATTAGTATGTTATTGTATAATACTGATTACTGATTGTATATTTTTATCTATATATTCAGATGGTGTGGAGTCATCTCACATGCACACAGAAGTAGATGTCAGCTTCCAGAGAGGATATGAATGGTGGATGATGAAGGAGGCTAAGAAGGTGAAATATTTTTTTTAGGTTTTATTTGAATTATCTTTGAGAGAGTTTTGTAAATGATTTATGTAAGACATGAATATTATTTTCTTCTTATCAAGAGACAGTGATTGTAGGGCCATTGACCTGGTTTTCAAGGTAAAATTAACCTATTTTAGTATAATCAGTTACTCCCCAATAAAAGTGTCTGGCACCTGCTGAAATATTGGAAGACATACCGTACACTTTTATAGCTCTTGGTTAGAAGAATATTTTGCATATTTTTAGGTTTTAGCCCTCGACACTGCCAATTAGGCTTCATTCACATGCAATGTCTATTTTCTAAATTCTATTTTCTATTCGCGGTATCTTATGATCATGGTCTATGCCCTGAATATCCTGCGGCGTAATCACTGGCAGCGCGAGCCAGTTACTTAAAGTAACTTATAGTAACTGGCCCGCGCTGCCAGTAATTACGCGGCGGGATATTCAGGGCACAGACCGTGATCATAAGACATACTGCGAATAGAAGATAGAATTTAGAAAATAGACATTGCATGTGAATGAAGCCTTAATTAGCTAATTAACAGTAGGAACCAAAGTAAAGCCCAGTATCATGAATACATGTTAGGATCTCTCAAAATTTACCCATAATGACTGTATGGCTTAAGTTTACTGCTCTATGTGAAAAAAGCCCACATTTTTGTAAAGGCAGGTTCAGTCCTTCATTTAGCATTAATTTTGTTTTTTCTATAATTAAGTCATATTCGCACATATTTTAGAGAAATCCCAACATAAAGTTATATGGTCTTCCCTGGGTGTTCCCTGGCTGGTTAGGAAATGGAACATTCAATCCATATGCTATGAGAGAGAAACTTGTGTACTATATAACTTCCTGGATCAAGGGAGCAGCAAAAGTGCACAATTTGCAGATTGATTATATTGGGGTATTTATAATTATATATTTTTCTGTTACACACACACACACACACACACATTTAAGATGATGGTCATAATGTTAAGGTAATGCCATAGAAGAAATCAGTTCTACTAAATTTGTTAAATATAAAGAGAATTCCAGTTATAAAGTAACATTTTATTCAAAGTCTACTGTGTGCAGTGTGCATGCATGCATGTGTGTGTTGGATATTTTTAAAGTTTTGTATTAAGAATACCCCTCAGAGCTAACATTTATTGTCCTTTGAATGTAAGTGGTTTAGTTTTCTTATTCTTCTTATTATTATTTTAATTATGAAAACCTAACATGTTTATAATAATGCTTCTTTTGTATTCATTTACAGATTTGGAATGAAAGAAGCTATGATATAGACTACATCAAGGTAATACTCTGGCTTTATTTTCTTTGGTGAAAAATATATTATCAACACTGGTAGAATTAAATCGGTTTCTAATATTCTTAAAATCACATACCATAAAAATCGAATGGAAGGTCCTATCTTAAATATTCATTAATAAATGTTAGTTAAATGCTTTAGCACAATAAAAAGCTGAACAAAAATCTTCTCAGACAAGAATTATTCTTTAAAAACATGTTCTTGTCTTTTATTTCTGTTAATCTTCAGATGCTACGCAAGTCTCTGGACAATCAAGGCTTTAGTCATACACAGATTGTGGCTGCTGATGGTGGTTGGGGAATAGCGTCTGATGTTTTGAAAGATCCTGATTTGGCAAACGCAGTTAGTATTTTGGGGTAAGATGACTATAATTACTTGTTTCTCTGTGTAACATCCCTTGTCACCACTCCTGTGACCTTTTAGAATGAAAGCTGTACATTTTACGTTGCTTACTTCAATTTATTTAATTTTAAGAATCTTTCATTCATGAAGTTAATTGATAGAGGAGCATGTTCAAATAACTTGCTTTTAATTGACTCTTTGTACAACACTGAACATTATTTGAAGAAAATATCAAAGTTTTTTATGTATGTATTACAGAGCTCACTATCCTGGTAGTATGGCTACGGCAGATGCTCAGAAGACAGGGAAAAAACTGTGGGCTTCAGAGGAATATAGTGCTTTCAATAACCTGGCTGGTGGAGGCTGCTGGGCCAGGGTCAGTTTTAAGTCCTTCTCTTTCTTTCTTTGCATATTTATAAAAAAATCTGCTGATATATCTGACTTATCTGCTACGTTTGTGCCTGCAAGGCATCCCAGTGGGTCTAGAGAGTGATTTAACCTTCTTCTTTTTCTGACTTTTGCACAGGAGGAATTTCTGGTTATATTAGGTCCAGATCTTATGGTTATTCCAGTGCATGCTTATGTAAACTGTGCATAAGGGAGCTTTAACTGATTACATTGAGAGATTTTGAAAAATTCCTTTTGATTTGAAGTAAGCCTTAGTTTTCATATAACATACAAATGATTTAATTTGATTTAGAAAAGTGTAAATGTATGTAACATTACATATTCCAGGTCCTCAGTGAAGGCTATGTGAATGGAAATCTAACCAGGTATTCTAAAAATTAAGTTATAAAGTATCTCATGGGACTTGAAATGTTATGTTGTGTCTTGCTATACATATTTATTTTTATTTATATTAATATAGTTTCTTTTTTTGTTTCTTTTACTTTTTCAGTATAAGTCAGTATTATGCTAAAATGAAAACCTCACAAAATTCAGGAAACATTTTAACAAGTAACTGATAAACACCAAAATTTACTATGTAGCTTATGAAAAAAGAAAGAACCATATCTGAAGATGTTTAGAAATTGGTTGTGTATAGACACACTGGGCAGTTAATTCACAATTAATTATTTTGGTTCTAGTGCCATTGCATGGAACCTGATCTCCAGTTACAGTGCTGCCTTGCCCTACAGTGGATCTGGTCTGATGACAGCCAACCAGCCCTGGTCAGGATATTATGTAGTCAATACTCCTATTTGGATGAGTGGTAAGAACTTCTGGCTCTCTAAATTGTATTGTATTGTATTGTATTGTATTGTATTGTATTGTATTGTATTGTATTGTATTGTATTGTATTGTATTGTATTGTATTGTATAAAAGTGACAACGCACAATTTCAGCTTTTATATAAAGATACATATCTTTTGACTCATGTTTCGATATGATTGAAAATCATTTTAGTAAAAGCTGAGTTTTGATAATGAGACAACTCTTGTGAAATTGTTTTTTTCATTGGTTAAAATTTTTATTTCTAGCTCATTACACTCAGTTCACAGAAATTGGCTGGAGCTATCTTGACCATGGTCATGGCTCTGGTCATCTGGACAGCAATGGCAGTTATATTGCACTGACCAGTCCAGACAGGTCTCAGCTGACCATTGTGATAGAGAATATGGTATGGTTGTACAATGATGTGTAATATAAGGCCCACAATTGCATTTTGAATTTTTACCAGAGGCTAAGATTAATATCTTGCTCAATGGTGATGCTAGTGATGTTTGATTAAGGAATGAAATTTGCTATTTTTTCATTTTTTGAAGGAATAATTTTTTTGAAATGTAAGATTTTGAAATGTAAACGGTTTATATGATTAATTAATTGTTATTTTTTATTTTATTTATTATTATTACTTTTTTTTTTTTTGAAGAAGTGAACTTTAAGACAATATAAAATGTTGAAGTGTTTACCATGTTTTAGGATCCCCATGATGCCCCATGTTTTTATCCCATGCCTAAGTACACAGTGGCACCACAAACTGTTACGTTCACACTGAAAGGCTCATTTGTAAGTATAGTAGATTTGAATTCATGAAGTCAAAACTCTTTTATAATTATTTAGTACTAATTTGAAAGACCATTTTCTAACATTGCTAAGTATGCTTAAGAAGGATTTTTGTCTATGTATATGTCACTGTGTTAACTGAGCATTTTGCTTCTAATTTTTTTAACTGAGTGAAATATTGTCTGCATTTTCTTCATTTCAGTCTAAAATACAGGAGTTGGATGTCTGGTTTACACATTTCAACTTTACTCAGGGAGGACACAGTGACATTTTTATTTATCAGGGACCAATGAAGGTTTGTATCCTTCTCTAACTCACATGTTCTTTCAATAATTTATTAATTGTTAATTAATAGTATTGTTCTTATTTAGTGTATGTGTGTGTGTGTGTGGGGGGGGGGGGGGGAGAGACACTCTAAGTGTTATTTCATGTAACAATCCAGAGCAAATGTCATAAACATTTTCAGTTGCATCTAGTGTAGGGTCCAATACTCACAAAATATAACTTCTCTTCAAATTTACAAATATATTTCTCATTAATTCTTTTAATATCATGATGGGATATAAATATTTCATTGTTGTTATTGTCCTTGTCCAACTCATTCAAGAAATTGAGCAATAATAGTTTTCTTTCCCCTAGGTTGTGAATGGCAGTTTCAGCTTAACTGTCATGCCAAATGTTGTAATCACATTAACCACAGTGAAGAGTGGAAGGAAGGGACAGTACCCAGCTCCTCCCCCACCTGCTCCTTTTCCTTTGCCATATAAAGATACATTCCAAGGTATTGAATGCATTCATTCAGACACATTTTTTACATGCAGCTAGAGTAATGAAAGAGATTGTAGAAATAACATCTCACAATTGAAGTAAAAAAAGAAAATATTGTAACAAAACTTCTAGTAGAGTTAAAGGCATAATAACTCTTTGTATGATACCTATATTTCACAATAAAAACCTTGTGAATAACTCATAGAAATATAATATATTCTGTTTTACCACAAAAACAGCAGTTATAGCTTTTATTCTGATATTTGAACTTGTCTTTAGACCACGTAACCTCCATTGATGTCTATACTTTGTTAAAATCTCTTAAGAGATTTTAACAAAAAAACCAAACTTTTTAGAAAAAAACCAGGGACTAACTTTGAATGTAAAAATGGATTCATTAACCATTGGTAAGCATGGGAAAATTGTTGTTTACTCCAGGAAAATTCATTTTTTGGCCGAAACAAAGAGTTATTATAGCTTTAATTTATTATGCTCTCTCTCTCTCTCTCTCTCTCTCTCTGTACTTTCGCAATAGATTCATATGTGAACTTTATAACAGTCACATGCAATCACATTAATATTGTATTACAACTTTTACAACCTGGGCAATATCCTGGCTACATCAATATACAGTCATACTGTCCCCTGTATTATTGTACCCTTTTCATATTCCAGACTATGCAGAATTCAGCGAGCCTTATAATCTAGCACCACAAGCTGGCTCCTTTGAGATCAGGTCTTCCTCTGAACCTGGAATTACTAAGGTGCTACGTCAGGTGGTACCTCAGCCTCCCATAGACACCTGTTTGCCCAAGAGAATGCCCAGGCCCATTGCTGTGATAGGAAACCACTCTTGGTATGGAGACAAAGCACCTTTAAATATTTAGAGTCTAGTTAGTGAAATTGTCTGGTTGTGATTTCATTTGGAAAAATTCAAAAGGCAGTACCTGAATATGATGAAGTATGTTTTTATTGTCTCTTGTGTTAAGATGGTAAGTTGTGTTAAGATGGTAAAAAAGTAAACTGTTTCTTATGAGATTAAATGTGTTTTTACCTGTTATGATTAAATCACGGACTTGTGGAAATATCATGATATGAAATATCATGCCTCACAGGTAAAAACATGTCAAGTTTTTACCTCTTTTTTGAATACCTGAGTATGCTTATGATATGCAAATATCTTGAGCATTCGAATTAATGTTTACATTTTTTTGTGTTGAATAAAAGCATCCCAAATATTTTGTAATTACTTTTTATAACGATTCATTTATTGTATAATGTTCAGTAGATATTTGATAGATGGCTTGACTTCATGATTATTACAAAACAACCGTTACATATCAGTTGCCATTCTTCGTGAATTTTTTTTCAAGACATACACTTTACCCAATGGTCATTAAAAGTTAAATAATAATTGCAGGGCAGATGTCAGAGTAGAAATTACGTGTAGAGTTCCAGCAAGTAATGGCAGCTCAGGGGTATTTATAGCAAGTCGCGTCAGCAGCGGGGGATGCAGTGCCATGTACTCTAATGGCCTGTACTTCTGGTTGCTACTGGGGGAAAGGAAATTTTTGCTTTCTTCAGATTATGGTAAGTTTTTTTTTCATTGAGACTTGCTGTAAGAATACATATATAAATTATTTTGAGTATGAGCAATAACAAGAATAGCAAGCAAGAAAAAGATGTGATTGTGAAGCCCTTTTTTAAAAACAAATATAGTTTTGAAAAAAATGATAAATTATTGAAATCATTATACTTAAATGAAATAAAAAATTTAATTAATGAAATTATTATACTTTGTTTTAATCTTCTTTTTCAGCCCAAAAAGTTGTTTATGCAAACGGAACTCTTCCAAATAGCATTGATTTTAATACTTGGACATCTATGTCTCTTTTTGCCCAGGTGAGTGTCATAGTATAGTATACAGCAATAACAAGTGTTACAAAAAACGTTATTTACATCAAACTAATATACCCGGTATGCTGCTGTATCCAAAAATGACATGTTTACAAAAGAATGGCATGAGCTTGGGTGCATTTTTTCAACTGTAAAATTTATATCCAGGATGAA
This sequence comes from Lingula anatina, assembly GCF_001039355.2. Next base: position 20,804 of record NW_019774030.1, read on the forward strand.
TTTCAACTCAACTGCTTAGTGTAATGGTAATCAGAATCTCATTTTTATCAGCATGTTTAGATTGTTATAGATATAAAGCAAATTAAAAACTGGTTTTTACAGAAAAAAATTTATCAATTTAGGGAAAGAAGGTGAGGGGCATGTTAAACAGCAAAGATGTGTTCAACCTTGAGCTAAAGACTGTTGTCTCAGCCTACGGGTTTGTTGCCATAGGAACCAATGATTTTGGAATGGCTGATTTTATCAACATGTTCATTGACAAAACATGATGATTCAGAAGGAAGGGTTAAATTTTTTCATAATGGATTTTATCAACATGTTCATTGACAAAACATGATTCAGAAGGAAAGGTTAAACTATTTCAGAGTGGACAACATAACTAAAATTTTGCACATCAAGTAGGTCCTAGCTATTTGTAACATCAGCTGTATTTGTTTTAGATAAATACAGAGTTTGATGATGTTCAGTAAAAGATCTTTTATTGCTAAATTAATTTTCCAGCTATAAAATATTTAACAGTATTTATCAAAGATAAAATCACAGAAAATATTGCACATCAATCATGCTCTAGCAATTTCTAAAATATCAACTGTATTTGTTCTAAATAAAAACAGATTTTCATAATGACATTTAATGGATCTTTTTTATTGCTAATTGAATTTTACAGCTGGCAAAACGTTTAACATAACTTAAACATAAAATCACAGAAAATCTTGCACATCAATCATAATCTTATCACTTTCTAATATATCAGCTGTACATTACTTAACAAACAAAATCACTTAAAATCTTGCACATCAATCATGTCCTAGCAATTTCAATTTATCAGCCGTATTTGTTCTAAAATAAAAACAGATTTTCATAATGACATTCAATTGATCTTCTGTATTGCTAATGGCAAAAAAATTAATATCAGTCCAGTCAATATGTAAATTACATGTATCTGTGATTTCTTGATGTCCCGATTGTGAAAAAAGTTAAATCCAGTTATATCCACATAAGTTATATTATTACCACACAACAAAATAGTGAATAGACCTGTATGCACTGTATAATGACGTCTTTATATATATTCTTTATTGTTAGAAAATTCATATTTACTAAAACAAATGAAGCTAAAAACCATAATCAAGCCACTGCAGTATTGCAAAAAAAAAAGGTTACTTTAGAGGTATTGTCATAACATGATCATAAACTTTTAAAAGTTGGAAATTTGCTAGTTAAATTGAGGGGCAGTTTAGGTAACTATATTTTTTATACAAACTGGTATTTATTGTTAATTGTATATATTATTTACTCTGAATTTATGGTGAATGTGCCTTTAGCTGGAGAATCAACCATTTTTTAAAGATGTTTTGTTTCTCATATGAAAGGGCTGCAATAGCTAAGGGATAGAATTGGTATTCATTATTTTGAGTTGTGCATTCATTCTCTCACTCTCTCTCTCTCTCTTTTGATGCAGACTTCACCAAGGGACCAAAATTGAATTAACAATGGTGGGTGGACAAAACATTTCCTGAATTCAAATTAGGTTACCTAGAATATTTCTGAAGTTTTTTTACCCGAAACACAGGTGCACGCCTAAATAAAAGAATTTTTTTATTTGTTTTCTTTTGCTTCTTAAATATTCGTAAGTTGTTGAGAAAAATAATTTAATTTTGGCAGCGGTCGATAGTTGGCATTCATATTTAACTTCTTGTTTTTGTTCATGTCTTATCTTATGTCTTATTTTATAATGTTGCTTGAGTTATATAATACACTTGTTATCCATGTTTATACGACATCTTTGCTGAACAAACTGAAAGTGCCTTGCTTTTCACTCTTGTTAATCACCAGGTGTTCTTAATCTAGTGTGGTACACACCAGTATGCTAGTACCTGACAGCCTATTGTAATATGTTGTCTACAGGTAGAATCTCACTCTGTTAAGATTGTCAATCATTGGTCCACAAGTAGCTGTAAGCTGGGGTCTTATCTATTGGTCAATTATCAGTACACCCAGCTTACTTGACTTAAATTGTCTAAGATTGTCATTTTAAATGAAAATTAAAATGGTCTTGAAATAACTGTTACCCGTGATCTTAATGACTTGTCTGTTGAGTGTGCACTTGTCTAACACAACCGTAATTTCCAGAGTCATTTATTAAAGAGGCAATAAAATCATTTCGGGTAGATTCAGTTGAAAGTGTTATTAGTCCCTTCCCTCTTTTCTGTCTGTTTGCCCATCCTGAAAATCTTATCAAAATTTGAGAACTTATTGAAAAGATCTTGACCACTAACAGACAGACAAACCAACGCTGATGGTGGATGTCAATATCGCTTCATGTTTATGGGCCAGGCGACCATATGAAAAAGTTTGTCAAACAGTGCACAAATTCAAAGGTGCGCCGAGTGGTGGGGGGTGCCTTCTACATCCACGGAAGAGATAACGTGCGTTTAGCGTCCAAACACACCTACAAATACTTCGGCTTAAGCGACCAGCTGTTAAGTAACACGGTGGAACTGTCGCAACTAAACCCGGGGTGGACACTTTAATCGTGGTCCAGAGTTTTATTCCGCTACAACGCATTTATATGGAAGCCGACTGGTGTCATGTTAAAAAAAAATCATAATCTCGAATTTTCGAGTATTTTGAAATTTGGACAAAAAATTGTGATCTCGAAATTTCAAGCTGGTATTTTGAAATTTGGATAAAAATATTATCTCGATATTTCGAGGTAGCTACCTCGAAATTTCGAGATAGTAATTTTTTTACATGACACCAGTCGGCTTCCGTATATATATCTTGGATCCTAGCGTGGACGAAATGCTATCGGTGATGCATTAAGGCTCCGTTCATATGAAAAATCTATTTTCTATTTGCGGTATCTTGTGATCACGGTCTTTGCCCTGAATACCCCGCGGCGTAATTACTGGCAGCGCGAGCCAGTTACTTCCAAAGCTGTAATTAATTCTCGGCTGCGTTCGGAGTGATCACAAGATACCGCGAATAGAAAATAGATTTTTAGAAAATAGATTTTTCATGTGAACGGAGTCTAAGACTTATAGTGCACTGCCTGACGTTCAATTGGAAAGTTAAGACTTTGATTTTAACAAAACGATGAGCATGTATCTTCACTGCTGTAATAGATACATTTATTTTTAAGTATGAAAGTTTTACATGGCGAAAATGTTTATCTGCAGCACCAATCTTGAAATGTAAAGTATATGTCCTATTGTAATGCAGTTTGAGTGTCATACGTGTTGGGGGAGAGAAAACAGTAAAGGCATATTTATGCCGATTTTTTCTGACATTTGTTCAAAAACATTGCATCCANCGTTCGGAGTGATCACAAGATACCGCGAATAGAAAATAGATTTTTAGAAAATAGATTTTTCATGTGAACGGAGTCTAAGACTTATAGTGCACTGCCTGACGTTCAATTGGAAAGTTAAGACTTTGATTTTAACAAAACGATGAGCATGTATCTTCACTGCTGTAATAGATACATTTATTTTTAAGTATGAAAGTTTTACATGGCGAAAATGTTTATCTGCAGCACCAATCTTGAAATGTAAAGTATATGTCCTATTGTAATGCAGTTTGAGTGTCATACGTGTTGGGGGAGAGAAAACAGTAAAGGCATATTTATGCCGATTTTTTCTGACATTTGTTCAAAAACATTGCATCCAAACGCATTTTGTGGACGAAATTCTGGTTTTTATTCAACCTAAATAAGTTCAAAGTATGCGGATTTTTTATTATTATCATTTTATTATCATTTTGCACTACGAGACGTTTTATCTACCCTTATTGTATGCCATAATCGTTTACAAACACAAAATCAGCCTCTTCCTATGATTTGGACTAGTATCCAAATATGTAACTATCTGTTAATATAGATCGTTTTGTTTTGCCATAGCAAATAAGTTTGTTTATTTACTCTCTGTTCAGTTGCTTACTGTGACGTTTTATGTGACGCGGAAAATACACATGATATCAGGCGGGTGACCTCATAGGAGCACATCCCAAAGCTTAAGTTTGGTGACATTTGGTGGTGTCTTTAATATAATGGACAATTCTTTACATCTGTGGAAAGCACAGTGAAACATCGGATTTAAGGGGGTACATGTTATAAATTTGAATAAATAGTATAAAATATGTATATCCTCACCGTTATTTTGTTTTTCTGTGCCATTAATCATGTTAGATGTGGTATCTGGAATAAAAAACACTATTTATAGCAATTTTTACCTGTGAGGTGATCTCCATTTGTAAAATGAAAGCACATAGAATTGAAGGCGGAGCAAACTTTTAGACCAAGGGTGTATACTCGGGACGGAGACAGAGAAAGCTGTTTATTACATAGCGTTTAGTTACTTAATGTAGCCCAGCTTAAAATTATGTAACAAAGGATCAACAATAATGATTTTT
>NW_019774032.1:12169-25090 GCF_001039355.2 Lingula anatina
CTTCAAATAAATTTTTATTTAAATAATCATTTGCACATTCTGTTTATTACATCTTCTTGCAGAAGGTGTATTCCCTGCTTCAATAATTCATTCAAACCCTAAACAAACTGTTCCTAAATAGAGGTAGGGTCGAAATTCCACAAAAAAGGACGCCATTTTGAGGGTAATTTTGATATATTTTCTGCTTTTTCTCTTATTTTGCTTTTATAACAGCATCCTCCTTGCTCATGCAGCTTCTTTGATTTGTTATTGAAACATACACAACGATATCATGAGAATTTGGTTGGCTATCTAAATTTAAATAACATTCTTGTTATGGCCCCCCTGCAGTGCACCACTAGCAAAGAATGACTGATATATATATATATATTTGTGCCGATTTTCAGAAACTACACAGACCTAACCTATAATTGGCAGGTGTTACCATTAGGGTCCTTTTTCATCTCCGTGAGTTTGGGGTCAATCAGTGCATTTTTACAGGAGCAGCGACCACTAGATGCCGAAACTGGAAACTCTCTCTAATTCTGGAACCGTTAATGCTAGAAACCTCTTGTTTTTTTTTTTTTTAATTTGATAGAGCATGTCAAGCCCAACACTGGAGGTGGTGTCTGTTTATTTATTTTTTTCTTTTTTAATTTCCCGTACGGTATACGAGTTACGCTGAATCAAAAAGTACATTGTGGTGGTGAAAATACAATGTGCATTACAGTAATATGCATAAAATTTTGAATGTTAAAATGACCTTGTGTTTTGTGCAGTCTCCTCTGATAACTATCAGCACAGCATAGGTAGCAGTGCCTGTAATTTCGAGTAAGTATTAACTGTTTGTCTAGATTAAGAACATTTTGGAAATGAGAAAAATGTAATGGTGAAGTTTATCTTGCTCTAATCCAACTCAGGCCATTTACAGTGCACAGAACGTGTAAGATTTTTGATATAATCAGTTGTCTAACCCCTCCATTAGTCATATTCATTGATGGAATTTGGGTCATTTATTAATTCCCAAGTGAACTGCCTGCCAATTTGGAGTGATGTCAGGATGTGGATAAAACTTCCAAAATCTATCATCTAAATTGACTGTTGTTCTAATGAATTTTCATGAGTTAAAATATTAATGCATATAATTTAAACAACATGCATGCAGTGGTAACTTGTGAGAATAATATGAATTTAATAACATTACTGGAATATACAAATGATGCAATCCAATGATTGAGATTCTGTTCATTCTATCGCATGTTTTTGAAATCTTTCACAAAGAAATTAAACATACAGTTGTCTGATTTTGATTTCCTTTGGGAATGTTCCTCTGTGGCTGAAATCACTTTTGGAGTTGGAAATTCTATTTATCATAATAATACAGAAATTTTGTGATGGAAATTGAGCATTGGTTTCTCTGAATGTTGTTTTCACAGTAATGAGATAGACCTGTGAATTACCTTGAGCATACTAGATCATTCATTACATCATTATATATCCAATATCAATCAGAGGAAACATGTTTTATAGTAAGGGGAAGCAAGATGTCATATGTAATGAATTTTTAGAATTGTAGGATTAAGTTAAAATGACAAGTTTCCTGGTTTACATGCTTTATCTATTCCACGGACATGTGCTTCTGCCAGATGTTGGATAATTAGATTTATACCTTAATCAGAGGTCAGAAAGAATGTACATGATTAAGGTTGGGCTGAACATCAGTGATGGGAATTATCCACAGATCTGCAAACTGATTAGTTTTTTGCCTTGGCAGGAGTCATTTTTCTAAATAGTGTCAATTGATCCAAATCAAGCACCACACTGGTTTATTTATCAGCCTATTTTTCAGTCATGTCTTTCTCATCTTAGATACATGTTTTTTTGTGCAGGAAAATATGTAAAATCAGTTGAGCTCATGGTGCATGGCAAAGGTTTTTTCAAGGTACATATATACCCCTTGGTGCTCTTTTATCAGAAAACCATGGATAAATTGAAAAGTATCAAACTCTGAGTTGCAGAGTCTAAGAGAATCTTACCTCTATAACCTGCTCACCATTTTTAGTTACTGAACCAAAGCAAAAAGTGTATACAGGGTGAAAACATGGGATGCTGTAGTTTTAACATAATTTTACTTTCCGAGGCTTTTACATTTATAGAAAACACCAAATCCATGAAATTTGGGTATTTTTTTTTTCGTGAAAAAGACAAAAAAGAATAGATAAATGTTTTCAGTGTGCATTAATTCATTCTCAATAATCAATTAAATATCATAAATTATGCAGAAAAATTGTAACAAACAAAAGTTACTCACTTCACATTGATCATCAAACCTATTGATTTTTAAGTACTATTTGAATGATTGTCATTGAAGTACTGCTAATTGTGTTAGTGATGCATTGTGACTTGTGCCATTGACATTTACCAAAAAAAGTTACTCTTGATGATTGTCTTCACAAAGACCATGCAGGGATAAATGGACACCTATTGCATCCTGGCCTTGAATTATTTATGGACATTGACTTTTTATCGGCAAGGAAAGAGATATTATCTCATCATATTATACTGGAAAAATATGTAAAGGAAAAAAATGTTGTGGATTTTATCATTGCAAGGATGTCCAAATGCAAAAAAAAAAAAAAAAAAAAAACTCATTGGTAAATTCTTCTTATCTTAACAATGGCTGACATATACCAATACAGGCAGCTCATTGTCAAATCAAAAATCAATTAAAATATATTACATGCAATAATAAATGCAAATCAAGCACAGCAATAGACTGAAAAGTATACAATTGTAAAATCACTTGTCTTCTATGTTTGTCTAAAATCATGCAAAAGTATTCTTTTATTTTATTGCTAAATTTACAGAGAAAACATTTAAAATATTACCCTTTTCATAATCTTTTCTTTATTTTAGGAACTCCATTTTGGTGCTTACTGGATATTGTCCCTATCAAAAATGAAAAGGGTGAAGTGGTGCTTTTCTTATGTTCACACAAGGACATCACGAAAGAGAAGGTCATATCCATGGACACTGATGCAGGTAAGGTTCCACTTGTCCAGTCTTATAGAAAAATATAATTGTCATCCATGGTCTGTCACAGATATGAAATTTTCAAAAATAAATCACTTTGATTTGAGGTGTTATGATATCTGTAAATTACTAGGAAGGATAAAATCCAGTCATTTTTTTTTCTTCAAACTATTGGTAATCCCAGAAGTGAAGATATTTGATGAATTACATCAGTACAGTCTAATATGCAACAATCAATATTCTTGTTGCCATGTATTAATTAATTGTTAATTCTTAAATAATATGTTATTTGATTAATCTGTCTTTTGCAATGGATTAATTGACTTAGTTTTAATTTGTAATTAGTCATGAGGGGTTTCCTTTTAGTAAAAGTGACCTGTTTCGATCATATTACAAACCTTTATCTGTTAAATGCCTTGTCTTTTGTATCCATTTTAATGTATGTTGTGTGGGAGGATATAGAAGACATATATGTCATATAAGCCTTGGAAACCTACTGCAGCAATTTTGTACTGTAAAACATTGAATAATTATTACTCAAACATACATACCATAATATCTGACATGCAGTTGAGTGAGTGAGGGAATGAACAAGTGAAAATTGTTTGAAGGAGGAAATCAGGCCAGGTAACAGGTTATATATTTTCATGGAGGTACTTAATATTAACACAGCTTGCTATCCTAGAGTTGGTGGGAAGGCAAATGTGTGAATGTGTGGGTGAGTGAATGGGTGAGTGAATAAGAGGAAGCATACCTGTCAACATTGACAAATGCCAGAGGGAGATTTCTTCACATCCCCTTACATTTCTCACACATATAGTGCATGTTATACATAGTAGAAAAAATATAAAATAGGACTTATAATGCAAGGAATTTCATGCAAATCAGCGACCATCATCACAGACTAAAGAATCTTGTTGTGCTTGGCTGCAGAAATAGTGAACTTCAACTCTACATAATTCAGCATGAATGTGGCCATAGACTACATGTTACCTTTTTTATGTACAGACACAGATGTGTCTGTACATATTGCCATCACCTGCGTCTGTCACCGTCGCCGTCGTCGCCGTGCACTTTCCTTGTAAACACGATAAGTGGAAGACAGTTTTACTTTTTGGCTTTATATTTACAGAGTTGATGAATATTCATAAAACGCACTTTTCACTTGTTTCTTTTTAAATTTTTCATTTTTCAAACTGGCATTTTCAAGATGTGACTTATCATTCCCATCCACCAGGAGCCCTGTACTGTTACTTTGTAACATTTTCTGTATTTTTTTTAACTTACAAGAATGATTCTTAGGATTGACATACAGCCCAAATTAAAAAAACAGCTCTATTAAATTATATATATATATAACTATATATATATATATTAGTTTAAGCAATTTTTTTTGTGAAATTTATCTCATTCTGGCATTTCCAAAGTATGAACTTTAACTCTTATCAGCCTGAAGCCTAAGGGACCATTTCTAGACCCTATCACGCTAACTGTGGATCGATCTATCTCCAAGGGAATTCTCGCTAAACTGCAATCAATATAAGTGGCTTAGCTGTCTGTCACGCCTACTGAAACTGGCATGCCAGAATCCTAAGCTGCTTAAGCTGAAAGCAATTTAGTGAGAAACCCCTTGGAGTTAGATTGATCCTGTTAGATTGATCTAGGTATGGGAACTCAGTCTAATGCTTGTTACACATTTTACTTTCATCCAAATCCACTGTTATGCAGAATTAGAATTTGATGTTGGCTATGCAGTTACAGTAAGCATAATACATCAGTGCATCAGAATTGACAGTATCCTATTTTCTGCATTTTTTTCTGGTTTTTGTCTGTACATTTGACAGCTTTGCTGCCTTGTTGTTTGATAAAAACTTCCTTCACAACTTTTATTGGCCACACTCTTAGAGTGCATTCCCATAGATTTAGATCGATCCATCTAGATCGACCTAACTCCCTGGGGGTTCACGCTAAATTGATGTCAGCCGAGCGCGCATGGTAGTTAATTACCCCCTTACAGCTTTTAGTAGGCAGGAGAGTTGCTTAAGCCAGCTAAGCTGACAGTAATGTAGTGAGACTCCCCACAGGGATATATCAATCTAAAATCTGTGGGAATGAGGTCTTATTTTCTTCATGAAGCCATGATGTGAACCTATTGTTTTGATGCACATGCAAGACGTGATTAAATGTGTTTGTTTGGATAGCACTGTGAAACAGATTTGTCAAAGCTCAGCTGATATAGTGACCAAAAGACAAAAAAAAAAAAAAAAATACTGAGAGTCATTCTCATAAGTTGAAAAACTGATAGATAAGGATATTTTTTTTAGTCTGAATCTGGAAGTTGGGAAGTATCCAGTCATGAGGACCTGTTTAGAGCAGGAAAGTTTACAGGTCTGTAAAAGAAATAACAGTAGAAAGAAACAAACAAAGGATGATAAAACATAAGCTTTAACACAAAGTTATGGCAGGCATGCACTATATTACGATCCTCCACCATTAAACTATAATCACGTGAATGGTGATATTTCCAGCCTGCAACACAAGATAATGGGACAATGTCGTAAATTCTTAGAAAGTTGTAGGCTTTGATCATGATGAACAGGCCTATACCCAACTGCCAGACCCAGCACCAAAGGATCCAAAATTCACCAGTAGACTGGATCACACTACCAGTTTCAATGTGTGTATCAGTACAGGATTTGAAGTATCAGATGCGGCACCCTCTTGCCTGGTACACTGTGTGATTGCAATGATTCTGAGCAGGGTTGGAATTAGTGCATCTCATCAAGATTTATGCACTGCCTGCTATTTTCCCTGTTCTCTGTAATTAATTGAACAATACAGTGATTTTTTAACATAAAGTTCAGGTTTGAGCACAGTCAACGATATTATGTAAATGACTAGGTGCAATCTTTTAATGTTAATTTAGTATCATAGATCTAATTCTATCAGTGAAAGCATATATCCTGTTAGGAGTTAAATAAAGTTTTCATGGCTACCGGGATGGATGCATTTGATGGAGCAAGCTTGTATGATGAGAGTTTTCTGCTAGTGTTACAAGATGTTGCCATATTGTTGAAAATGAGTCGCGGTACCTAGATGACAGGTTGAGCTTGCGGGTGTCGTTCAAAATTTGTCCTGGGGTATGATACTGTGAAATGCATACTGATACACACCTTGAAAACTGGTAGCGTGCTCTGATCTACCAGTGAATTTTGGAACCTTTGGTGCCACGTCTGATAGTTGGGTAGGCCTGACAAAGAGAGTGGCATTGTCTCTCAATGTAAACAACGTCTTGTATTTGACAGCTTTTTGGACAGCTCTACCATTTTTGTCTTTGGTATATTTCTTTGCAATCTTAATGCTGACTATATTGTCACTTGTCCTAGATGATGGCTGATGCCAGTGAGCCAGTTATCAGTTTAATGTGCCAACTTGATGTTCTTGTGGTCAGAGCCTCTGGCTCAAAAGTGGTCGGATGTGGGTTCGATCCCATCCTGGGACATACATGTACTAGTGTTTCATTAATGGTACCTGTTGTTTCCCTACGTGGTACTCTGCACTGGGGTTAAAGCAGGGGTTAAATACCTAGTCTATTAGTGGAAGGTATTGTTTGAGGGGCCCTTGTTTGAATGCTAGCTTTCAGTGTTTCATACAGCAGCTGGGGTGTATCCTCCACAGGGGGGTGGCAATGCTTACACCCAGTTGAAATCAGGTCTTGGTATACTCTGCAGGAACCCTGCTACTAATTTGGCTATTTTTTACTCTGTTCTCTGTTGCTGACTGTAGCAGTCGGACTACTCTCACTAGGCATTGAGCTGCATTATAAGATAGAGGGCCACACCAAGGTATGATGGATCTAGCAGTGGCACTTTGGTCTTCTGCAACTCAAGGGTCCCATTTTAGTGTTTCCTCAGATGGTCAATTGATTTCCCAATACAACTACTAGCTTATAGTCTTGCATGGATATTTTCCTATCTCGCAGAATGTTTATAAGTTTGTTTTCGGGTCACGTCTCAGTGTCTCATTTTATAGATATTACACTGAAGGATTGGACACCATTTTGACATATGTATGATTTGGTGTCCATAATTACCATGGTCTTCCTTTGCCTTATGAAGTAATTTGAAAATTAAGAAGTTGGCCCATAATCTGGCTAGTGAGCAACTGAGTAGGCAGGTAGATAAATGAAATAATAAGTGAATGCATGATGAAAGAATTGAAACAGTGGACATATGGAGGAAGAAATAAACTATTGAGGGCAATAAGTGAGTGAGCAATGAGGATGTATTAGTGAGATAATGAGATAATAAATGATTAAAGAAGTGAATAATCAAGTGTGATGGTTGATGAGGCAATTGAATGTTCAGTGAGTGGGTTGCTTTGTGAGCTATCTGTAGGTTAAGGTACTCAAAGCAAAGAAAGCAACAGTGCCAGCTTAAGCCAACAACATTTGACATATATATATGTATAAGACTGACTTTTGGTGTGTTTTACAGACCATGGTTGTTATTGATTTACAGCCCACAAAAGATACAGATATGGTATATTATCAGTATATATCTGTTGATCAGTTGGGCATTGTTATTTACTTAATTGGGTCTATAGGAAAAAGTGCCTAGGTTGATATCCAATATCTTATGGTCATTAATTAATATATTTGGTATATAATGGCAGGTGTATTTGTATATGAAATACTGTGTAGTCTTATGAATGCATGCTAAAACCATGCATTTGTTTTTCTATAGGAAGAAGTGATTTAATGACGTGTAATATTGTAAATCAATTGTGAAAACACATTGTGTTAGGGTTTGATCCTTTAATTGTTACCCTTTCTCTTCACATCCTGAAAAGGTAGTGTGAAAAGTTGGTTGTGTTGTCTCAATGAGAGCAAGTTTGTAAATAATTAATGGGTGTTTAATTTATCACCATGCAGCACTTAGGAGATTGGATTGATTTCTGGGACCTTTCAGTCCCTCCAACCCATATGTCAAATGGATATTTTGGTCAAGTTCCTTTATATCAATGATTTATAATAATAATCCATAGTGTGTCTCATGAAATAAAGTTGAATAAAGGAGAAGCTTTATACCTGGTCATAATGTATTATTTGTCATCTGTGTGTCAGCAACACCTTTTGTTTGCCAACTTTGCTGCTAAATAGCTGAAATGGTCAAGTAGTAGGAAGCACATAAAACTGAGGGCAAATAATGTCAGAAAAAGGTACCATCAAATTTGCAAGTATATCCAAAAAAGAACAAGGTATGTACATCAGTCACATGAATTATGAGTGAATTAATTACATTACTGATATTTCTCATGGGATGAAGAGTTTAGTACTTTTTGGTACTTAGGTAGCAGATCATGCAAGGAGAGACTTTGTGTCCAGTGGTCCTTGCATGTAGTATTTCTCTAGAGACAGAAGGCCAGTATATTTTCCATGCATCCTTTGACCGTTGATGGGAATGTTATTGGAATTGATAAGATTTTACAAATTAACATTGGAAAGTTCTCTGAAGGGAAAGGTATACATATAATTTAAGGTGTTAGAACCATTGAGTGTCTTTCTCTGAAACTACTTTGAAAAGCAAAAAAAGTCATATCTTTGGGATAAAAAACAAAGTCTGGGATATCTCCAAGAGACATGTCAGTAGTTGAATTTTTACCTCTGGGGCCTGTCAATGCCTAGAGACAATTAGATGTATAATGTAGACCACCTACATGCCTGCGGCAGTCTTCAAATCATGCAATGTCATTTTGGTGTTTCTGTAATTTTCTGCATCAAAATCGTATAAAAGAATGTATTACCACCCATTTCAGAGATGGGTAAGGATTATTTTCTTCCGTTGAAGTTATTTACATGGATTGGACGTGTGAGGATGAAGCATGGAGTCATATGATGAGAAAAAGTGATTCAGTTCCCCCCTCCCCCACAGTTTTGCATATTAATTTTACTTTTTTTTTTTCAACCGTTCCAGTTATAGAAAATTATGAATTATAAGTTAGTGCCTACTTATGGTTTTAGTAAATATAACCTAGCTGTCAGAATTTCAAGATGTTTGGTCTTTTTTTATTTTATTAAGAATCTTTTTCAGCTGTCCAAGGGGACAGTCCCACCCATGACCCAGATCTACTTGAATCTTCCAACAATGACATCAAATACCAGCGGCGAAGAAGTCGGGCTGTGCTTTATCACCTCTCAGGACAGTTCCAGAAACCAAACAAGTCCAAACTCCAGTTAAATAAGGTAAGCTTGTAACTACTTAGTAAACGTTCCTTTGCTTTTTTATATTTAAATCAGTTAGGAAAGAAGCTTACTGGCAGATGCTTTAAGTACAGATTAACAAGTTTGTTCTCAGGACTGCCTGTTTTGTGTGTTCTCAACAAAGTCTCACCTTACACATGTACAGCCAAGTACACATGTATGTGTAATGGCCTCTTTGCAATTCCACAAATGAAACAAATGCAGAATTGTCTGTAAATAATATAAATAATAACAACAACTTGTTCTGACGGATTAAAGCAAAAGATTTTGGATAATCTGTCTTACTGACTATTTGATATCTATTTTAATTGTTAAAGTCATAATACTTAATTCTAGCAATAATTAGTTGCAATGTCAAATTAATTTTTCAAGACAAATCATTAGTGGTGTTATATAATAAAAGGGGCCTTGATTGGCCAAATCTAGAACAAGCAATACACTGTGTTGTTTGTTTGTTTGCTTGGTATGGATGATAGTGTGAATGTTTGTTATAATTTGGTCTGGAGGAGACAAAAAAATGTCCATCTGTTTTTGAAAGTTAACTTCTATCATGCTGATGAATTATTAGGGTATAAAATTGTCAATGCTTATTTATGGAGCAGTTTTGGCTTTACTATCTTTTCCCTGTCTTTTCTGAAATAGTTGGATAGTAGGCTTAAATTTTTTTTGGAAATTGGCAAATACATTCAAAATGTTGTATGTAAGAATTGAGTATATGCAAAATAAAGGGCTTATTCAAGGATGTACATTTTATCGCTTTTAAAATAATGCTCAACATAAGATGACCAAAATTGTTAAGTTTTATTCTATAATTGAGCCAAAAACGATATAGACCAAGACACAAACACAATTTAATTTAAGATATATGTTATTTGGTACTTAGTTTTTTTGCTGAGGATCAATATATCTGCTAGCTTTGTTTATAAACATTTTAGGCCTGAAGTCTCCTATTTATCCCATTTATATTCCAATTGGCCAGTTATAGCCAAGCAAGCCTAAAAAATATTGTGATACAAGAGTTTTCTTGGAAATGGTAGCTAGGTTTGTTTCATGTGACACTGTATGACATATGCATGTAAATGATATGGTTAATAGATGTAGCCTACTGTGAATTAATTTGGTTAGTTCCTGGCGTAGTGTTTTTCTCTGACAACTAACTTAACTGTCTGTTTTCATAAGTGTCCAGGTTGAGGATGAGTCTGCTGATCAGATAGAAAGTGTGATCAATGTGAATACCTGGAAAATGAATGTATCATTTGATCAGTGCATACATGACCAAATGCATTTTTGTTTGCCTTTCTTTTTTGACTGAAATGAAGATAGAGGGTGATGTTTCATCATAGGAGAAATGACACTTAATTGATACAAATGCAATTATGATTGAGAAATCCATGTTGTGATAATACAATGAGACGACTGACCATTTAGTTTAAGTAAACAGGATGACCCCTGCTTGAGATTTCCTTGATAAAATATACTGTTGATATATTAGAAGCAACAGGCCTTTCCTAAGTGAATAGATGCAATTCATTGATTTTGACCAAGGTTTATCAATATATAGAATTGTCAGCTTTTCAGTCAATGCACCTGGGAGTTATGCTTCATTTTCAACATTTATGAGACCATCAGACTTATGGGATTTTGTCTGCTGTAGTCATTCATGAGAACTAGTAGCCAGACTGGCTGTCTGTAAAAGAAAAATAGAATTGTTCATTCAAAAAATGAAAAGATGAATAGAACCAGTTACAGCAAATCGAAAAGGCTAACCATGATATGACCCTCGGCAGGCTGCCATATGTTGGACTAAAATTTACCAACCATATTCTATTTGGCCATTTTTCTTTCCATTCAAATAACTTAAGAAATCCTCTATGGCTTAAAGAAGATTAGAATGAAATATAGGCTAAAGAGACTGTATATTAAACCTTAAAGGGCACTGATCAGGGATGAGATTTTTCTGACTAATGGCAGATTTCCAACTTTTTGGGAGCTCCTTGACCCCACGCCATTATTTTCCAACTTTTTCACTAAATGACAATCTGATCCCTGAATGATGTAGATTTCTTCCTCTAATGCAGTATTTTTCACTCGGACTCTGTCTACATTGTGTAAAAAATTTTTCGTGGAAGATGTGTTCTCTGTTCATTCATGTAAAATGACTCATAAAATAGATCAAAAAGTTCAGTTGAATTAGTTAAATAGATTTATCTTTTTTAACTTCTAAGAGCGTATTTAGTTTTTTATGCCCCAACAAAAAAGGCGGGATGTGTGGAATGAAAAGAATGAAGCAATGGTACATTTTCTTTCTCTCTCAGACTAAAGGAATTCTTTACAGAGAGGAAATAAATGTTGTTACAGAGGAAAAAGTACTGCAATGTGACCAGTTTTCACTTGATTATCTGTAGCTTTACTATTTTAGTTAGGGATCAGATCTACATTGAACTGCATGGACTGTCCAAATGACTTTAAATACCAATGTTTGCTTATCTGTTGTTTTCAGCTCCAAAACCTTTCTGGTAAAAAAACTCTTCCTGAATACAAAGTACAAGAAGCCCACCGACCCCGACTCATTCTTCTCCACTACAGTATCTTCAAGATAGCATGGGACTGGCTTATTCTTCTCTGTACATTTTACATCGCAGTTATTGTCCCGTTTAATGCGTGTTTTGTGGCAACCCAAGAAGATGGGGAGCGGAAGTCTCTTGTCGCAGATGTGATAGTAGAAATGTTATTTATTATAGGTAAGTCACAATGTCCTCTTATTCTGTTGGACTAAGTTTTGGTTTTAGCTGTAAATTTTTTTCCGTTTTGTTTGAACGATAACTTTCCAAGATATCAGATAAAAATGATGTTTTGAATTTTAAAATGAATTTTCTGTTGATTCATACATAAAGAAAAGTCTGTTAAGGTTAGGGGTTTCTCAAGAGCCTACTCTTTTAACATATGGTAAATATGCATCTAGCACATAGTTAATGTAAATCAGTTTCCCATATAGATTATATTTTATGATAGTCAACTAGCTTAAATCAAGATTTAAACATGCTTAAGAAAAGAAGTTGAATAAAATTTTTTGCCATATTTTGCATTGTTTGTTTGCAGCTTTTTTTTTTTTTCTCATGTACTTTGTTTTTTTTTCTTCCAGATATTGTTTTAAATTTTAGAACTACATATGTTAGTAGTAGTGGGCAAGTCATATATGATCCCAAGATGATTGCCATCAACTATATCAAAGGCTGGTTTGTACTGGACCTACTAGCAGCAATTCCCTTTGACTTACTGTACATGTTACAAGTGGATACGGTAAGTATTCATTGACACCAGAACTTGGGAACCAATTACAACCTGAATGCCACAGGGGGAAATTACATGAATTGCTCTTAATAACAACTCAGAAGTGGATCTTGAACCACTTTAGTGTAGCTGTCTACTTAAGGAGTTGGTGATTGCTTTACCAAATGCTAGGTCCACAGCATATGGTCAAGCAGTCAACCTCCACTGACTGAAATCAACTTTTATAACCAAAGCTACTTGTGCTTGTCTCTAATTGTTTGGCAGCCAAAGTGTCCACAGATTCATGCAGAACTAACAAAAAGTAAAAAAATTAAGTGTTCAAGATGGTGGCTTATGTGAATAGACCCTTATATTTG
>NW_019774033.1:0-25048 GCF_001039355.2 Lingula anatina
CCCCTCTTCATCAAACAGGCTAATACAGTCAGCAATGTTAACACTGGCCCAACGCTAAATGCCAATATAGAATTGAAGGCCAGGCTGTAAAATATTTGAAATTTCTTCAGTTTCTGGACACCTTTACTACTTTTAAGTCTATTTAGACCAGTAAAGATTTTAGCAGAGATTGTTAGTCATCTTGTGCTTGAGATACTCAAGTATAATTTTCAGGAGGGCACTGAAAATAATCAATGCAAAACCCTCTCTGTGCCTCCCCGAAAAAAAAGGGCATGCAAATCAAAAGGATTTATATTCAACATTTATAAATGATACTGACAATAAGAGTTTTTGTAGAAGTAAATTACTCACCTAAAAACATAAGCAACCACCAGAGCCAGGAGTCAGCATCTGCATATCCAGAACCACTGATCCAGTGACTATGCTACAAAGGAACATTCACCCATGTTAGAGTTATTATCAAACATATCTTAATAAAACTTAAGGACATTAAAAAAAATACATATCACTTGACTAAACTTCATTAAAGATTAAAAAGGAAAATTATTGGAAAAATATACTGTTGAAATTACTCTCACATCCAATGCACATGACTGGAACCTACAAGGAAAAGGGCAGAGGGGTAAGCCATATAACACATGGTGCCATGACATAAAGGCAGATACCAAGAAACTAGGCAGCTTGGAGACAGCTTGAGATGATATTGGACATATGAAGGGAACTTGAAGGTCACCCATGCCCCACAAGAGGTAATAAGCATATTGGATCCAAAGATGTCAACTATACTCACAAGCCATTTGATCAATGTTGTTTCAGATTACCCCTCAAAGAACCGATTTGACAGATAGTCTTCTGACTGAAGTCGGACAAGGGACTGGGAAGGGGAATATTCAAAGTCATACAGCTTAGTTTCCACTCAGTTATTTACTAGTCAACCAAACTGTTTGTCTAGTAGTCACACTCAGATCCATAACAGCTTTAAGTGTCAAAGCCAAACTCCATTTGATTTTTTGCTTAACAGTGTAATATCACTTGAGCACTATTTCTTACCTGGACAATGGCCACCCACTTGACCATAGAGAGTCCAAAGCCAGCAAAGGCTCCAAATCTACCAGCTATAGTGGTGGATGCACACATGGCAAACAACAGGCCAAACCAGTTGAACAGGAATGCAACTGAAGCAATACAAGATAACTGACTAGACGGACAAAATACTGACATTTGGCCAAATATTAATTTGTCAATATGAAAGTTATAATTTGAGTTTACTATCATTTTGATAACTTACAGTCATGGTTCGTTCATATTATGATTCCTTATAATCTAAAATGTGTCCTGATTTTGGATTCAAGAAGAGGAAAACAAGTTTATTCCCACGATACAATATTCTCATTTTTAAGCTTATTACAAAGCTTACTTTCATATATCTAATCACAGAAAAACTCGAGGTGTTCACTTATCTGTTAATGAATTAATTTATGCATTCTTACTCTTTCTAGCCCTAAGTATCTACTATAAGATTCTTTCACTTATATTGTACTTTGTTAGAGGCAACCTACTTAAAAATGTGCACATGAATATCCCATCTGTCCCAAGGGTCAGTTCATCAAACTGTTCACTTGAAACTTGCTGCAAACAGGTGATAAAATATCATAAATATTCAAACTTTCTTCACCTGGTTAAACCATCTTTTAAAAAGTCAGTCTAATATGATAATGTTACAGCTATAACTACATCCCCTTAGCAGGAAACTAGATCAGACATATTCACATTTTAATTCAAATATCATTAGAAGAAACAGTAATTCAATCAATAGGTAAGTATCAATATGCAGTATCAATCCTCTTTAAATATTTTAAAGTGTTGTGGTACAAATAAGAAACTAAGTAGAAATGGATTGATTTTTTTTTTACAAATAATTTTATCAAAATTCTCTCACATCAAAGTAAGAATTGCTTTCTTCATCATGTTTCATTTGTTGCTTCGATATCTCTGCTTCTTCATAACTTGGCAGTTTAGTGGCCACATCATATGGTGGTGGGATAAAATCAGACTCCTTGTACGCTGAAAGGAAAAGTCCCATCATTTTAGCTATATGAAAACTGTTATGTCATCACCCCAATGCATTTTTGAAGTGACAGGATTATCTCATAACATGACCATGTTTATATCTGCATTATCTAAGTGGATAAGGAAATAGATCCTTAAATATCAATCCACTTTAAACTGAAAATGTCATTATCTTAAACCTGTGTTTGCCATCTTAGGTTCAAATCTGATTATTATCTGAATGGACTAAAATAAAAACTTTTTTTACTATTCTAGTCCAACAAATCTACAACTGATTTAAAAAGTGCTTATTCAGCTTTTAGACTCACCTGGTGGTGGGGTTGTGTGAACTTCACTGTGTTCCATAACTGAGGGTTGTGGAACAGGCGCTACCACCATGGCCAAAGGGACTGCCTGGGCTGGTACGGAAGACTCCTCCTCCTCTTGGAGCTATAATATACAGGGGCGTAACCAGACCATTTAAAATTGTACGCACAAATTTTGAAAATTCCCAGGTACGATTATATTCCGTGAAAAATACACTAATTTAAGGAGAGTAATATCATGGTTGGCTCAAAAAATTGTACGCACAGTGCATTCATGCGTATGCCTGGTTACGCCCCTGATATACACACACCAAGCACATATATTCACTTAGTGGCACAACACAAAAAAAAAGCATAATTTTACTTATGATATTATGGAAGGTTTGTAATTATATTCGCTTGTGATAAAAGATGCTTTCCATCAAATGACACTGTAACAATATATTCATATTTCTTAATTGATATACACCTTCACAAATAAGGCACAATCATGAGCATAGACTACTATCTACACAGTTTCACAAATAAATATGACTAAAAAGTTAAATGAAATTAAAAGACGTGGCAAAATATCATAATACCACCTATTACATATAAAAACAATAACCAAGAATTATTTTCTAATTACCAAAAATAATAAATCCGTTGATAAACGAACCATACACACAATAACGCTACATTCATTATCAAGCCATTCATGGTCAATTTTCTAGCATCATTTATGATCTATCATATGTAAACATGATGAGAAGGGAGAATATAATTTGGTCATGATAATCCAGATTGTATTTGGATGAGCGAAGTCAAAATATTTCAATCACACAATCAAGAAGATGAAGGTATTATCAAAGCTCACTTACGACTTGATATCTAGCACCACTTTCCATTCTCCATGCACTGTTTATCTTTTTTAGGTGCGAGGTTTTCCCTGTAACTTTCGGCCGTAAAATATAAACTGTCACGGACAAAGAGAAAAGCAAACGGGAGTCTCTGATTGGACATTATATTAATTTATCTTTTAATAAAATTTATTTCTACATTTTATTAACTTTGGGCATATTTTTTCAGTATAAGTCATTTTCCGAAGATGGATAAGTCTGTTCACTTTTTTCTTCCAGAGATAAAACCAGTTTCACAACATTTCGTGCGGGATGACAAAATTGTTTGATTTCCGGTTGAACAGC
Source organism: Lingula anatina (assembly GCF_001039355.2). The sequence goes on from NW_019774033.1 coordinate 3,560, forward strand.
AGACGGCAAGGTTGACCTGCCTGGCAATAATTTGCGAATAAAACACTTTTGTAAGTGCTTAGATATTTGAATAAATACAGACTGTTGCATTTCATTTGCGTGGATTCAACTGGTATGTTTTTTTGTGTGTGTATGTTATGATAGGATAAAAGAAAAATGTAGGTTTCCCTTGGGTTGTACAGTAGTGTTTCATAATAAAATGTCAACTAGTTTCATAATTCCATTCTTGGCTGTTACGTTGATCTGTAAATTAATCTAAAAACCACTTAAAACGGCTGAAGGGTACCACCCTAGTGAGTGTAATGCCACAAATAACGACCAATATCGGTTTAGTATTTTAAAACGAATTTTAAGCCGACATTTATACGTATGCCATACCAGTACTATAGTAGTTTAAAAAATGCACACCTACAGTTTGTGTCTCTATAGTTAATGTACAGACTGTTGACTTGTTCAGAGCAGCAGTACTCAGTGTCTAATACCCACAAACATTCTCTTTCCCGTCACGTCAGTGCCAAGCAGGTCCTGCAACCATAACTTTTTCAGATTCAGTTGTTTTTTTACTCATTTCCAGGTAAAATTTAATTTTCATTTCTGATGATGAAAAGTTTAATAAGACTAATGACATGGCCACATCAACAGAAACTATTATCCAGGACACTCGGCTTGCAGAAGACAGCATCTTGTCGCCATTGTTCACAACAGCAGACCATTGAAGCTAGGCATTTGAAGCAGAATCCTCTCACCTTCACAGAAGACAAGTTTAATGGTGTCACTGTGGACTTGGCACAGATTCCTGTTGAAAAGTCTGAATATGATTTCCAAAATATTCTTGAAGGTATTAGTGACAGAAAAAGTGTCTTATTATCTTGATCATATTTTACCTAGTATATTATTTTTAAAAAATTAAACGAAAGATTCAACTTTTTGTAATAGCTTACTTTAGTTGTATATTGCAATTTTCTCTGCAGAAGTGGGTCATGATTTGTAACTGTTAAGAATTATATATGTTCCAGATGCACTGTTAGAATGGAAAAGCTTAGGCAAAAGAGCTGTGTGGTTGAAGGTACCCATCCAGCAGGGCAGGTTTATTCCAGTGGCTGCCAGGAAGGGCTTCACCTTCCACCATGCAGAGGGTGACAGTGCCATGTTAACTCTGTGGATGGATAACACTACAGAATCAAGACTGCCAAGATACGCCACACATCAAGTTGGGGTAGCAGGTACAGGTTAAGCTGAAGATGATTTCATCTGACTTAAGAAAATATGGAATTTATTTATGGTTGATTTAGTTAACATTTATTATTTTTCTTGTATTAAATAAATGAAAATAAATAAAACTTCACAATAAAAGCCAGAGGCCCAACATAATTTTAAGTGAAAAGTAAACCCATTGAATATTTGTTATTCATGAGAGTAGCACCAGAAAACATGAAAGTTCATTGTTAAAGATGAGAAGTGTATGAGGAGTTCAGTAGAACTGACACAGACAGCATTTGAAAAAAATATAGTCTGTGCTTCAATGTGAAAACTGATTACCATTTTATATTTGGGTGAATGAAAGTACTAGGTGGATGATTAAATAGAAATATCAACATGTGAATTAAAATTAAAATATGTTTTTTAAGTACATGTAAGTAGTGCAATTTGGAAATTTGGCACTTTTCAGATGAGTGTTTTAATTGCCAGATGTTTTATTATAATAACATGCCCTATGCAGACTGAAACATTGAAAATAAATTTGCTATGTAGACAGCAGAAAAATAGTTCTTTGACCATAGCTAAATTAAATGTACAACAAAATATAGTATTATATCATCATCTTTAACTGCACTGAGAAGCCTATACTGTGTGCCCATATAAGTAAGATGGGTAGAGTATAGTGCAGTTGAAGATTGAAACATATATGTTAAATTTTCTTTGCATAGCTTATTTTATTATAGTAGTATTTTTTAAATTCTTGTCTCAGGGTTTGTTTTGAATGAGAAAACAGGGGAAGTTGTGGTTGTAATGGACAAGCACAGAAAGGTGAGTAAATTTACAAAGATTCATAACATTTTGAATCTGAGACCCCATTCCCATAGATACTTTCAGTCTTCATGGATCTACTCAACTCTGTGGGGACACTCTCAGAGTACAGTCAGCTTAACTGAATGACACACCGCCTCTTGTTTCAAACATACTTGTATAATCACCAGCTTTTCTGTATTCTATTTAATGCCCGGAGGAGGTGTATCATTCAGTTGAGCTGATTGCAGTCAGCGAGAGTCCCTGCAGAGTTGGGCTGATCCACATAGACCTATCTGTGGGAATGGGGCCTAAAACTAAGACAAAATTTGCCAGAACAATACACATAACTATGTGGTCCCTTTAAGAAAAAACCTTTTGTTTGTTTGTTTTTTGGGAGAGGGGTATTATTCTGATCTTGCTTGATACATTTTAAACTGGACTAACAAAACCAGAAATGTACTTTTTAAATCCGTTTTCTGACTCTCTGTTGCTGAACATGGACTTGTTTAGAATTCTTTGTTGAGGTCCCTACATAATCTGATCATCTGGATACTTCACTTGAATTTAGTTTATTACTGGGTTTGGAGGCAAACAAACCTTAAGAAACTGCTGTAAGCCTGACTGTAGTATAACATTGTTATCTCTGACTTTCAGCGTCCCTTGTGGAAGTTTCCTGGTGGATTATCAGACTTAGGGGAAGATATAGGTAAGACTTTTAATTGATGAATATTACAGTATAAAAGTATCTTAGAAAAATACTGTCACATTGAATTCTTTTTTATCAAATAATACATACAAGCTTATTTTGTATAAAAAATGATGACATAAAAGCACAGTGTATATTATGCTTACTCTTGTTCATATGATTTATTTAAAACATAGATCAAAGAGAAACCATTCATAAATACTTTGTTATAAATAATCCCCTGGTACAGTAGGTATCTACTTATTTGTACAAATGATAACTACCCACTTCTTGAAAATCTGGTCACCAAATAATAACATATGGAAATTGACTGACTGTTAAATATATATATAAATAAATTGGCCCTGCAAATGAAAATAATAAAAAGCGGGTGTTAAAAACCCTTATTAAATACCCACTTCAAAATAAAAAGGAATACTACTAGTACTTATACATAGTGATCTAGAGTTATGAACTGTTACCTTGTGAGAGGTCTTACATATTATATGTAAGTTGGTTAACAAGTGCAATACAAATATGCAGTAGAACACCTTGTTAATAGTAGTATAGAGGTATGTGTAGGTTTTTTAAGTAAATACATGAAAATCAGTGCTGTACAAATATTTTAAAGTTAATAATCTTGGTCTTGTACTACCAACATAATTGTAGAGTCAAATTCAGCTTGATGCACAATTCAACTTCTGCACAATATTGTTCCTATCTTGATAGGTCATAACTTCAATAACTCACTCTACATTTGAAACAAATAGATTTATCTTTAAAAATTCATAGTATAGGATGGTAGATTTTAAAACATATTCAATACTGTGAGAATAAGTCTAATTGTAGGAAATGCCAAACATATGGTACTAATGCCAAGCTAATACATGTATCTTTATATGGCCTGAATGAGTACTTGTTACATTGGTTACAGCCCAGCTACATGTATGTACAATGCTACATGACAGTAAAAAAAAAACATATTAGGAGGTAAAAAGGATTTTAAATTATTTTGATAAATATTAAAACTATTTACACATATATTACTCATTGACAACTTCAAAACCTGAAGCCATAAAGAAGAGTTGTTAATAATTTTAACTATATGTACAAAGTTTGTGTCCTCTGTGGCAAAATTGGCATTTGGGTTTTATTTTGCCCACAATTAAGATAGTCATGGAATAATGTCGTAAGTTTCAGCTTCCCAGTTTTCTTCAGTGTCACTGTTAATAGTACTATTATCTTCTTCATAATTGGCATCTGTATCATTATCATCATTATCATCATCATTAGACCCATCCGTGCTACTCTCTTTCTTTTCTCTTGATTGTCCATTGTTTTTGTTGCTGTGATGCAAATCCTCAATCAGCCAAACAAGGTTTTCAACCAAAGCCATCACTTGGCCTTGATTAATTATTATTTTATACAAATCCCTCTTGTCTATGAGCATAAAGTTTAAGGATATAAACTCAGTACATGACCTCAGCAATGTTTGCATGTTGTATCTGTGGCCCAAGATGAACCTTTCGCTTATGTTCTCTTTTGTGATGGTCTCACAGAGGGAGGCCTCACAGATGTCTTTCAGTGTGCCTCCAGGACTCTCGGCCCATTCTGAGACAGCTCCTGGGAAATCTTTGTCATTTGGCTTGTCTCTGGGGGACTTTTTGTGCACTTGGTTAGCTCTGAAGTCCTGCATTGGGGGATAGTCATCTGGATGCTTCACACTTACTAAGATGTCTATTAAAGGCTCCATGTTAAATTCATATTCATCTTCTGAAGACTCCATTTTTTCTGAATGGTCTTCCAAAGACTTCATTTGAGTGAATGATTGGCTCTTTTCCTGAAATGGTTTTAGATACATAGTATCAGTCATAGTGCGTGTTAGGAAAAAAATACTAACTATATCTTGAATATGAAGTACATTGCAAAATATTCAAATTAGCCCTTATAGTCTGATAAATCAGATAAATCTACCTATGATTAAGCATAAATATGCTATCTTCATTTGCTAAATGAAGAAGCTAAATGAAGAAAGTTAAAGCAGTTGCAGTTGTTTGAAGCTTATTTGCCATATTCTATAATACAAACCTCCACCACTCTGTGTTATATTGCTAAGTTAACAGGAGCTTACTGAAAGTGGAAATGATAGTTTCTATACTCAAAATGCACCATATGTATACGCCACCTCCTATGGTCTTGTCTTACTCACATCAATAATATATTGTATACATATATTGATTCAAACAACTTACGTATGAAGTGTTTACTTTGAACAACAGCAATCAATTTGATAATACTGCCCAGCTGTGGTTATGTAATTTCTCTATACATTGATGTAATATCTGCATGAATGGGACAGAGAATGTGGAATTGTGTAAAATGCATTAATATATAAATTAATATTTTTTCCCAATTCACATTATAGATATGTGTGTTCATATGACATACATAAAGAGACATTGCCCAGCTTTTATCAGTAGATTTCAGAGTATTTTATTATAGTATAAAAGTCTATTCAGTGCACTTTTGACTACTTAGTTGTTCACAGCAACTTGACTCAATTTTACAATTTATCATGCATTGCAAAATTTTAAAGTGAAGTCCTTTCCAACATCCTTACAGTTTCTGAAGTGACATACTGGTCGTCCCGGACATTTTGATCAACCTAATTGTGGACATTGTGGTCACTTTATATCCTTTAACCTTACCCTTTTGAATATATGGAGCTTTTGCATACAAGCATTTACCTTTCTGAAGGCTACAAATTCCTAGTTGTTTGACAGATGGATTGGTGTTTAAAGATGTTGATTATTTCATTATGTACACATTTCTTTTCATTTAAATTACTATATTGTGATTGAACCTGTAGTCCTTACTCTTGCCTAATAACCTAGTCTTATTAAATACTATGTTGTTAATGAGTGAATTATTTTAGTCATCTAGTAGAATAGATCAGTCAGTTGCTAATGCCAAGTACAGTATCAGAGTTGGACACAATTCTCACTATATTGTTAATGTCCATATGTTGAATATGTATTGATAATTGCCTGTAGTTTTGCTTCCAACTTTGCCTCTCTAATGCTGGAACTTATACTTGTGGCTCACATGCTGTAGATATTGCTTACCTAATTTGCTATGAACTCAAATTTCTCTGCACATAGAATACTCTGCACCCAGACTCTGCTAAGTACTGAATGCTATGTATATAACAGATACCATATGATGGCCATCTCATTATTAACATTGACCAGGCTATGATATAACCTTTCAGATAGTATAGCTTTTACGTCAAATGCAACTCACCTGATTAAAATGAAAATGTGTTTCACGGGTAACTTAAATTAAGACTGTGTTAACTAGAAGCAGTGAAGTTAAAGTGTAAAATGTTAAAACATACACAACTTACAGGTACCTGTACTTAATATATGTCCAGGTATGAGAATAATTAAGTAGATATATATGTATCACGGGCTAGTCATCAGCTTAGATGAAATCTCCTGCATGTTTAAATTACATCAGTGATAGCCTTGGCATACCCCTATACCTACCAGTGTCAGCGGTTAAGTCATATCCAGGTGTGAACACAAAATAGACATGATAGTCCATGGGATAGGTGCTTCCAAGTTAGATGATCACCTGGCCAGTAATTAAGGCCCTGCTTCCCCATGAATGGTCAGATGTATATCTCAGCACAGGATATGGTATTATAATCACCGTGGGGTAATGATGGTATATACAGGTAGTGCTGATCCTCCCTGCAGGACCATATGGACCAGTCAGAAACTTGAGATTTGTCTTTCCTGCCCACTTTTTCAAACTTAATGGTGCAAAATGATATGTTGAAAGATGGAGGTGTTCTTAAAGATGGAGACTCACTGGTAGTTTGGAAAAAAATTGATTGAAAAAATAACAAGGTTACAGCAAAATGCAAATATTACTACTGTTAAGGGAACTACAAATGTCCTTAATTAGCATGAAATGCTTGGAGCAAGTGTTAATGAAAAATATAACAAGTTATGATAATTACTGAAAAAAAACTCTTAACATTTTTTAATTGAGAATGATGCATTAGTTGTTTATATGCTTTTGGAAGACATTAACAACATTCCACATAACGGCAGTAGTTCTCAGTATTTTAAAAAGAGCAAGTGGAGGGCTTAATTACAATCTAAAGATAACATACCTGAAGACTGTAATCTTTGAGATGACTTTTGTCAGGTATTTACAATAGAGATGGAAGGCCATTGTTATCTTAATGCAGCAAATCATACTAAAGATAACTAGGTGGTCAGTCCATGTTGATTGCATTTAGAGTAAAGAAGTATTTGTATTAAATTACAATCAGTCGGTTTAATTTGCAGAGAGGGGAAAAGCATATTGCTCAGACACTTGACAACAATCAATTATATTACTAGTTGTTTCATATTAAAACACTAATTCTGCGATGGATTTTATTATGCCTTTCACATTTTATGCTTTTTTCATGCAGTATGAAATGGTCATTTAGTTAATGTTATTTTATTTTTCATTTACCAGAAAATACAGCAGAAAGAGAAGTTTTTGAAGAAACTGGAATAAGAGCAAGTATGTCAAAATTTCACAAAAAAATATAGAATTGGAATTTGCTGAATATTTTGCCTTTAAAAGGATACCTCATATTCAATTAGAGAAGCTCATTTTTAAAATGAGAAGAATGATTTTATGAAATAAACTATTGGTCTTAATTGATCAGTCCAACTCTGCAGGGATTCTAGCTGAATATAATGATTAACACGCCCCCACCTGGCATTAAGTAGAATACAGAAAAGCTAGTGATTATACGAGCATGTTGCAAACAGCAGGAGGCGTGTTAATCTTACAAACTGATTGCATTCAGTAAGAATCCTTGCTGAGTTGGATTGATCTATGTAAAACTATAGTTTTATTGGGAATGTGCCCTCAAGTACCCGTAATATATTAATAGCGTTCAAGAGTACCAAATTTATTTATGAACAACGGAGTGTCCTAGCTTACACTTTAATTTTATCATTTACAATTGAAGTATTCAAAACTAACATTCTTTACGTTATCTTATTCCATGCTTAAATTTTAGAGTACCAGAGCATTCTTACCATGAGACAGCATCATGACCACCCTTCAGCCTTTGGGCGCTCTGACATCTACATCATCTGTCGCCTCTCGCCTGAGACATACGACCTTCACCCCTGCTCTACTGAGATCTCGGCCTGCCAGTGGATGCATGTGAAAGAACTTCTGTCACACGAGGATACCTCATCACTCACTAAAACTCTGTGTAAACTGGCTCTTTATGGACTTGAAGAAGGTTTTCATAAGGTGGACATTTCCTCTGAGATACATGAGTCTATATACCAAGGTTACCAGTTTAAACTGTTTCATAGGCCACTGCCAAAGAAGTGGAGTTGATGTGGCCTTTCTAAATGAAGGCTAAAGATTTTAGATCATTTGTTTTTGCTTCTCATCAAGGCCAGGATACTTTTTGTGTTTTGATGCTTTTTAATATTTTATAAAGATATAAAATTTTGTAAGTAAAATATATATATGTACATATATATTTTTTCCTTCACTCTGTCAAATATGATCTAGTCAGTTTGAAGTTTTAGTCTATGAAGGCATTTAAAAGAATAGTACAGAGTGCGAAGATTCATATGTGGCACACGTGAAAATGTATTCCTGTGCATGTGTCTAGCCATTTAAAACTGTTGAACGATGATACTGTATAAATGATGCTTTGATGAAAGAACATCTCATTCAATGTGTATACATGTGTATACATGTGTATAAGAGCTCTTAAAATTACTGATTATGACAATAACTATGCGATATGCAAAGGGGGAATGGAAGTAGCATGTGTGGAAGGTGGGTCTCATGTCACAGGTTTTTATTTTTATTTATTTTTTATTATTTTTGTAAAGACAGGAAGTAAGTAATTACACGTCTTTGCTTTCTTCATTCCAAATTTGCCCATTAAATATGGCACAGGTGCTGATCTATTAAATGCCCCAATTTTTAGGACTCTTAGTGAGCGTGCCATTCCAACTCTTATTATAACTTGCTAGATCACTTCAAAAATGTATACATAGATAGATGTATGCTTTATCAAGAACTGTACATTCTTGGTATTATGAATACTAAATTTTAACACTTTCACAAATTCAGGATTGCATATGTTTGTTTCAGTATTTTTTTCAATATGATGTAATGAGGGTGCATCTCCAAAATGCATGGTTTCTTTAAGTTCAAATTAATTATATACTTCCAAATATTTTATTTGGGTGTGGTGACTTAAAAAAATTGTTTTCACTGATGAAATTGGAGTTTCTACAAATCATCTTGTGATAGTTTCCTTTATGAAATATGTAATCAGGTAGCACAAGTTATGATCATGTATTAAGCATTACCATATATGATAATCACAATAAAAAGTTAATGAATAAATGAATGCTTTGTTGTGCCTGGATGTGGAAGCATATTGTACAGTATGTGGTGTGAGAGAGCTGTAATTTTTCAAATGCGATAGTTGAGATATGAGCACATCATACAAGTACTGGTAGAGATTCTTTAAATCACATCTACTGCAATTTGCTATGGATACAGTGAGCAGTTCTAACTTCCTTGCAATAACATTGATTACACATTCATCCAGAATTTCTGAGAAAACTGAATTTGAATTTTGACTTTCTTATATCATTTCAGTTAAAAAACTTGCTGACAAGCTTTTTTTTTGATAGATCAGCTAATTGGGTTAATTTCATTATCATCTCAGAATTAAACTCAAGATGTATATGTAACTTTTATAAATTTGTATTCTAGTCTTGAAAATAATTCAAAATTTCAAATTAATTTTCAGGAAAGGACCACAAGGGTGTTTATGATAATATTCCAGTATGTTTGAATTTGCACATTGGTAATCTCTTCAGTAGTTTCCTGCAGATTTCCATCTCTTTTGCAGTACAGCTTTGCATTAATAATTAACACATTTGGTCTAAATCAAATGGCATTACTAAATGAAGACAAAAACAAGGAAATACTTTTCAGATCAAAGCATTTATTTACAAGCTAAAAGCACAAATAATTACAAAAATGAACAAACAAATCCCGATTAATATTATAATACTATTAATACTTAAGCTAAAAACAGAGACAAAGAGACAAATTTCACCAATTTACAGAAAATACATTTTAAGACATCCCACATGAAATACAAATATGTTGGTGTACTGATTGCTATAGCAACCAATGTAAATAAGCACCTTCTGAACCAGTGACTTGAAGGAAATTTCCCATATGGAACACGAACTAAATTTGCTTGATAGTGGCACTAAACTGAGTGTAAAGTTGGTCTCTTGAGAAAAATCAGAAAACTAATAGAAGATGGTTGAAATGCAACTTTGTCCAAAGCTAATTATATGTCATGAATCTCTCAAGATAAGATAAACAATCTATTAGGAAAAGTTTGTTTTGTTACTTAAGCCTAAATACTGAAACAGGCAAGATGCACAAAATGTCAGCAGCAAGTTAACTCGGTCATCAATACTGATGATGTGAACACCACGTTTTGCTTCCATACAAACTAAGATGTGACCAATCTAAAATCTGACTTCCGTCCCTTAAAAAAAAAAAAAAAAAAAACATCACATGGTTTCACAAAATGTCATGATCCAAGTAAATTCGTAAATTCTTACTGTACACTTTGTTGCAATGCTGTTTGGTAAAGATTTACCAATTTTGTCTATTACTCATGAATTTGACTCAGAATTCTACATTTTACTAAAAGCAGATGAAAATACCCTATTAATATAATTCTAATGCAATTACTACCCTAGAATCTATTCTACCCTCAGTGTAAGTTGTGCAACCCAAGTTGTCTATCTTTGGCAAGAAATTAGCTGTATGTTACATTGGCTTCTGAATTGCAGGTGCCCTCCAAGTTCTGCAGCTGTCATTGTGATAGGTGAGACAAGCAATTACTGTTGTCAAGCTAAGCACAATGTTACAATAACCATTGTGATAGCAGTTGTACAATTGCATCCAATGTGACTTGTTGTGTGAAGCAGAGTTGGGAGAGCAGCTAACATATTCAGCTAAAAGTTTAAAAACCAAAACCAAATTATTGAAGTAAAAGCTATCTATATGTATCTGAAATGTTTCTACATTTTCTAAACTACACACCTAACACTAGCTATTATGTACAGCTAATTGTCACCTGCAATTGTTGAAACACATCATTATAAACTTCCACTTCAAGTACATGTACAGTACATTAAGATTTCAATTCATTCTTTACATTTAATGATTTACAACAATCACATATAAATACCAATCATTTAACAAAGACAAATTAAATATGTATATGATGACTACTCTACTTAAGTATAACTTCCAAGCTAACAAAGCCTTGCATGCATAAAAAGAAGCTTTAAAATAAAAGCTGGTTTCATATGACGAAGAGAAATCACTGTGATCGTCATCAAAGGTCAGGTGACACTCTGCATGGCATCATGGGATTGACTGTACAAGAAGGTCATCTTGTGGAGTATGACGTACATCTTTTTTTTAAAGAGCACATGTCAAGTAAGTCAAATTCAGCCACTTATGCAAAGTGAGACTCCTTATATCCAATAAAAAAATTCTTTAATCAAAAGTTACTTTTTTATGAACTGCATCAGATCACAGGACATTCTTCTTCAAATCCAACCTGTTCTTTTTATTTAATCTTAATTATTTCAAATGATAACTGCACAAACAAAAATTGTAATGAGACATTTTCAACAGCATTATATGTGCTGTCAAATTAACAACATGAAAGTAACAGCTAAAACGGGGGCTACACACTGTGAAGGTTTAGAAAAGCAGTTCTATATCCCACTCCTAGTGTTATATTACCACTGAGATCTTAGAAAACTGGCTGAGAAATCTTTTCAGATTTTCTCCAAAGGGCGCACTCAGTACCATAATTACTCAAACTGGAAATAGGCTTACTACTGACTTCAGATCATATACTAACCACTTGACTCGGATATTCAATTTCATGTTGACCAAGTCATCAGGTCATATGTAACTCTCTCTCCATTTTTTTTCTTGTTTAAGTAAACATGGTTTTTAAGGCCCCTTCAAGTACACTATGGCATCATGCGAGTGAATACCAAGGTCTAAGTTATAGTATGCACTTTTGAAGTGACAGGAATATTAAGCTACAATAGTGACAGCATTGAACACACTAATAGTTACAATATTTATGTATTTGGCCAGTGGCACAAATGTCGAGTTGTCACGAATGTAAAATTTATATGACAAGCTTACGATGGCATTATGAAACTTCACAACCAAAACAGTTCACTACACTGACAACAGAATAAAAAACAACACTTAACAGAACAATGTCATTACAAATAGTGTTACATCTAAAGATGGCAGCTTTAGGTTTCACCTTTTTAAACACCGCTAATATGAGAATATACTGTCCTCCTGCACAAGCTAATTAACACAACTAAAATTCAACACAGATACATTTAAGCTAAAATATATAATAATGTATTTACAGAAAGATGCAGCGTAAACTGTGCACAGCAAAGTTGCAAAATCTAAATAACAAATCCATAAAACAAACTGCTTAAATAACTATAAACTGAAGCAAAACATTAAGGGTAACTATGCTTATATTCATAATCATACAAGATACAAATATACATATATATATATATATAGATCATACTAAAAACTGTCAAGTTAAAGATATTTTGCAGAAGCTACTCCAATGATTACAAATATTAACATACATTTTAAAGCTACACACCAAAGTTTGTTAGAAAAAACAAAATCCAGTATACGCCATAACATGTCTAATATCTTGACTAAAATCTTGAATAGCAGTAATTTCTAATTACACTTATAAGGCACATTTCAATATGGAAAAAAAAATACGCTGGAGCAAAAGTGTGCAGTGCAGATCATACATGTATATCATTTTTAACTTCACACCCATTTTTATCACTAAAGGCAATCAAGCTTTGGTGTTTGTGTTGTTTTAGGGAGAACTGTGGGTGTTTTATGCAATTTTTCCATTAGAGATTTTTTTAGTCAAAATCAATTTCTTAAGGGGTCTGGCTGGCAAAAGTCAGGTAACATTGCATTCCCCCTACTTGTGTGCAAATTAAATAAAGGTAAAACAAGGCATTGGTATCTAGAAGATGGTGATATTGAGCTGGGCAGGTGTGCTACACAGTTACATCTACCTGAATGTCAGGTAATACCTGTGTATATGCATAGTTGAGCACTAGATTGAGACTATGATATGATATTGAGCAATTTTCAATATTCTTTTTTTTAAATCTATTTTTTTTTCTAATTGGCAATCAAAATATAGATTTACTAGAAATGTATATCTAATTTGTCTACAAATGACAGGCTATTCATTAAGCATGTAAATGGGATGATTGAGATTCTTAATCCATATACCAATGTGAGCATTGACTACCTTGGACTGACTTTCAGGGGCAACCAGTGTCATAGTACTTAATCTGATGCATAGAAAGGACACCTATGTAAATGTGATGGCTGGAAGGGGAGATGAGAAAACAACTGTGTCGTGTTTAAACAATACACAATAAAACAGTCCCCAGTTTTTTTTTTTTTTCGGAATCAGCAGTTATATATACATTGAGTGATCTGGTGTTGACAGAATGGGTGACAGAAAATGATGCCAGTGACATAACGGTGAGAGTGTGCGTAACTGTACAGAGTGGAAGACATGGGTGTCGTTGAAGCTCATACTCTTGCTTGAAAAAGCATTTATCATGCAATGAGTAACGAAATACTTCACAAATTACAATACTATGAAATCTGGGCACTATACAGGTGTAAGTTTATGGCAAATCAAGTCTAAAGATGCAATACTTTCAGAGAAGCCCTTGACGAGGACTTGGAGATCAGAGAGGGGGAGACTTTAGCCTGAGGAAATGTTCTATGGAGAAAATATATTGCCTAAATTTAACCACCTTAATTTACAACTTCATCAACAATATGAAATTCCCCATAAAACACCAATGTACATTCTTGATGAATGTTTTAATCATAAAATGCACATTATTAAAGGTGAGTTGAAGAGTGTCAAGGAATACCAACCACTGCTGGATTATTTCCTACCAATCTCCTTGAAGCATTTGTTTCAAATCTAAAAACATTTCAAAAGAGGAAAGTGTCTTGTGTCAGCATATAGCTTTGGCCATGTCTTATTCTATGAAAAACTTAGACTTGAATACAGACAAAGTTCTCTTACAAAATGCAGTTATTTTTAATAAAAGGCACTACAATGCCATTCACAATTAAACATTTATTTGATTGAAAACACAAAAAGCACCCTGAATGCCAACAAATATGCAAATGATAGCAGTACATCAAAAACTTTTTTCAAAAAAAAAAAAATAATAATAATAATAATAAAATAAATAAATAAAATAAATAAATAAATAAGAAAAATTATTAGCATGTTATGTATCTATGAGGTGCAACTTCTAATTTGTAAAATTTAGTGATATTACTTATCATTAGACATTAATACACACACACACACAGATAAATGGGTATTTTTAAGAAACACTGTGCCCTTTAGTCATGTGGTAAAAAAAAAAAAAGTTACATAAAGTCATCCATCTTATACTATCCTATAGAGTACACTTTTACATCCATTTTGATTTGGATGCTCTGCCAGACAATGAACAATTAACAAAACTACAAACCACAGAGCTGCCAGAGGAATAATTATTTCCTTAACAGCTACAATGTACAGGAGACAATTTAATACTAAATCAATATCAATTTGAAGGAGCACATGACATACATGCGTAATCTGTAGCTTTTAGCTAAAAAGCAAACTGAGGTGATGAATCACTAGGAACAATTCACTTCCGTTAAAAGGTCCAGGACTTGCGTGACTTGATTGTTCAAAGTTCAGTGAATTCAGGCAGTGACAGAAGCAAATTAAAACCACACAAAGGAGAAAAAACTCCTTTTGTTCTTTTCAAAGAAGTAGGACATTTACTCATCATTTAATTGGTGATGCTGGTTCAGTAATATAATACATAACCTTTAAATGGCACACATATGTTCTCCTCTAGTTACACATGGAGTGCAGTGGCAGACAAATCATTAGCTGGAAAATCGGATTCTTGCCCTGATATGTATAGATTATTGGTGGCGGGATTAAGCAGCAAGATTATCCAAGAACAGATATCATGCACTTACCACATTTTTAGTTGTCTAGAGTGAATTAGTGAATTACACAACAACCCCAAGTTAATGGTGAATAATTTGATCTGTGCAGGGAAATGATGGTCGTTGGGTTGAGCAGTCGGTCTAAAGAAAACTTTAGGATGAGGTGGAGTGTGTTAGTTGTGACATTCTGCTTTGTGCAATAAGAAAAATTCTATCCCCAACTTCTTCACTACGAACAGCAAACATTAATCTCTTTGGTAATTTCACCATTGTAGACAAATATATCTTTTTCTTACCCAATATTTTTAGCTCCTGTACTAGCACAGGTGGTGAGATTGTCAGCAACTTTAAGTGCGTGTGACAAGAAATTGCATTTGTATATAAGCACAACTTTGGTGTTCAAGGCACTACGTGAAATGTCAAAGAATGACCACACAGACTGGCAAACATACACACAAATAGCACCAAATCTATAATACCATTTAATTCAAAAGCTATTTCGATGATAGCATGAGGTTATAGCTCATTATCTAAAAAGTCATCTAATCTGGAAAAGTGTAGGCTGATGACCCATGGTAAGACTACTTAGGACAAAGGAAGCAGGCTACATATGCTCCAACCACAAGCTGATGAGTAAACTGAAGATTTCAATAACCTGGGGTGGTGGTTAGTCCCCACAAACCCCACAGCCATCTGCCAGAAGAAAAAATCATTTCAGTATAATATTTGACAAAATGTACAATGAATTATTTCATCAATATTTCAATCAAACTGTGCTGACTATAAACTACTGGTATGAGGGTGCTCCTGTGTTCCTTATTCTTGACAGAAGCAAGAAAAAAATTGTAGAGAAGAAATAAATTTTGGAGAAAATACTTCAGTTCAAATCCAACGGAAATAGTTTCTTTGTTTCTTAAAAATGCTCTCCTACATCCACAAGGACAGACGGAAAAGTGGTGACTTCAGAACCCACAAGACAGTGCTACAATTACTGACAGGAAATTATCAAAAGCCACAAATTACAATTAAAATTTAGTTCCCAGAGAATTCTGAATGTAGATTGTCCATCCTAAAGATGAGATTTCGAAAGCCGTGGTTTTTGCCACATCTGTTGTGGTCAAGAGCCGGAGAGGGTTTTAAAGGATTTTTTAACCTTTATCTTTTTAATTGTAATGCCCTTAGGTAGTATTCCCCAGCTAAGAAGTTATATTTGTTCTCTGGGGCTACTTATGGTTAGTATATTTCCTTGTGAATAGTTTTTGTGCAGAAAAGATTATTATAATATGATAAATACATGCTCTACTATATATATATGCTGCATATTAATTGTACATTTGCACATCAGTCAGATAGCTACCACTGGATCTTGATTAATAATATTGCTACACTAAATAGTATAATGTAATTGTTAGTAAGAAACTCGAGTGAATATGTAAGAAAATTGAGCATTTCAGTTCAGTTTATAGACCTAACTACTTTTTCCCCATGTTTGGATTTCAGATGAATAATATCAAAACTGACAGTTACCACCCTACTGGCCAATGGCAAGCACTTAGTTGTAAATCATTTTCAGATCTCTTCTTCACAGCACCATTCAAAATATTTTAGTAATGATTTACAGTGTAATACTTATATATAAATGCAGTGTTTGAAGCAGAATTTCACAATGCTACATGTAACATGTAAGACCTAACTATATTTTGGACCTTGGATATATGCTTGAAGCACCATTAAATTTACATAATCATCACTGGTATTGTGACTGATATGTTTCCTCCATTTATGTAGATAATATTATTTCATAAATTTCCATCTTTGATTTTTTCATGATTTCAACTATCTTAATGGAACATATGTCATAATAGACAAGTAATGGTCATGTAATACCTGTTCTTTCATAGCACCACTGAAATTTTTGTTTGAAATGGACAAAGGAACCTATCATGTCATATCGTTAATCCCTCCCTGCTTTTTCTTGTTACAGAGCATCAAAAGTTTTAACCCATCCAACAATGTCACAACCTATAATATATACTGCAGCTTTAACACGATGGTAACATATCTCCACACTACTTAGCTATTAGTACAGTGTACTTAGCACCACATAAAACCAGTGACTTTCACCACTTAAGGTTGGCACCATTAAATTTACTGGGATTTACTAACTGAATTTTATTAGGCATAACACACCATTACACTGGCTCATTGGATTATATTTTAGTATATAGCACCATCATAAGTTAACTGGCATTTGCTAAAGGAATGTTAGAGCATGCACCATCACTAATTTTACTTTGTGCTTTATCTCATAGCATATAGCACCAATAAAATCACTGGCATTTACTAATTAGATTTTACCTCAGCAAATAGCACTTCTAAAATTACTGACACTTATTATCTAGATTATCTCTCGGGATATAGCACCATTAAAATTACTGGCATTTGCTAAGTGGATTATCTTTTAGCATACAGCACCACTTAATTTATCTCATTTACTAATTGGATTATCTTCAGGCATGTTGCACCATTAAATTTGGAGTACTGACCAATAAGTTTGCTGGCATTCACTAACTGGATTATCATAACACATATAGCACCCCCAAATATAAGCACCATAAAATTAACACCAATTTTCCAATTGCTCTACTTTAAGCATTAAGTACCACTAATGGGTATCTGCAGCTGTTATATATGCTCTAGTCTAAGTATTTCAGTCAAGCACCACTAAATGTCAGCACCTTAATAATGACATGATAAAATTTTACATGGCTTATTTCCGGGAATGAACTATATCCACTTTTCAGCATGGAATATGATGCAGTAAAAACATCAAAATCATGTAATTTTTTTTACCAAGTGCATAATTTGTACCAAAATTATGCAAATTTTCACCCAAAAAATTACTACAAATTGTAAATTTGAGAATATATTTTCAATACTTCTGATGCTAATCACATGCAGATGTTCGCTGCTCTTTTTTTCCCCCAGACTACCAACTGTCATGACTAAAAAAACACAAGAAGAGCACCTGTTTTGAAATAATTAGACCGTATGATGCACACAAGCTCCCAGCATGCTAAAAAGTTCACATGTTTTAATGTTGTCAAGTCATTTTGTTAATTGAAAGATGTCATTTATAATGAGTTCTCCCTGCCATTGAACAAGGCCCTATACCAATGACTAAGACACCTGCACTGCTGAGAATAATGGTGCCATTAGAATTATTAATTTCTCATACAACGGATACAATATAATCATCATTTCCATCATGCAATTATACATTCAGAACAAATTCACATTTTGAAACAAAGGAAATATGGGTAGTATTACCTTGCCTGTTCATACATAATTCCAAAGTAAAATATATATGAAGAACAAGATGTGGACAGAAAAGCCAGCATCATTTGAATTTAACAGAACTCAAATACAATGGGCAGGTTTAAACAATAGCAGCAGGGGTTGAATAATGAAAAGCGATTCTTTTATAAAAAAACTTCAATAAAATTTTAATTAGCATAGGTAGAACTGTTAGATATATTTCTATTTGTTAGATCATACTCATGAATGAATGAGAATGGCTTACAAAAATTATAACAGAACATGACTAAGATGGAGTATTTTTCAGATCTATTGATTAGCTTGGTTCAACTTGTTAGTTTCAATAAAAAAATGAAGAAAAGTGTGGAAAACCATCTCAAAATAACTGTGCCACCTAGAATCAGGGACATATCTACTTTTGCAAAAGCTAAAATCCATCACCAATACATCAAGTAAGATTTAATGACTTTGTTAAAATGCTTTTAAGAACACAAGAGGTTATTACACTTATGTCCTAGCTCAAGAGAGGTGCATCAAACAGTATTAAGATCACTAGAATATGTGCAATCACATGCTTATATTTTAAGAATATTTTGTCTTTGGTTGAACACTATTTTACATCTTCAATACACAAAGTGTATGATAATTTGGAAGAATTGAACTTAAACATGCATTGAGAGGACTCACAGACAAAAAAAAAAGATAACCAGAAGCTTTTTTATCTTGTTTCTAACAATGAGATCAGAAGAAATTGTGCTATCACTGTGACAGATTTGTACTGCATGTTATCAGTACTTGTAATGTTGAAGTTTTTTGGAATTATTCTTGGAATACTGTTGAACTTTAACAAAAAATGAGATCAGTAGGAACTACATACAAGTATGCACAGCTTTTGGAAAATCAGCATGAAAATCTGTTAAAGAATGAAATTCATTAGAACAAACAAACAAAAACAAGGCAGCAAAGCTGTCAAATGTACAGACAAAAAGCAGACAATAACAATGCACAAAACAGGCTACTGTCAATTCTGATGCAAAAGTACATTATGCTTAACTGCAAATTCAACATCAAATTTTAATTATCAACAGGTAATACCAATGTAAGTGAAATGTGTAACAAGTGTAAGGCTTAAGGCGCATGGGAGTTTAAGTTCACACTTTAAAANAATGCTGTGATTGTTATGCATCTTTTGTGTGTTTTGGACTGAGATCAGGAGCACACTACAGCCAAGATGTTTTGTACTTGTGCTTAGTTACAGATATACCCCAAGGTACAGACTTTGTTAGACCGACATGCAGTTTTAATTTTGAGATCATAAAGGTGTGCTTTTTGACAATGTCATATTAAAATGTTATACAGATTCATATTATAAACAAAATGTGCATGGCTACTTGCCTACCTACAAATTTACATCAACCAACCACAGTAGAAATACTATCATTAAAACATCCATATATCTAAGCCTATACAAAAAGGGCTAAGAAAAAGCACAAAAAAAAAAAAAACAAGAGCTATAAGAGAGAATACATCCTACATATTAGTAAATAATAATAATAATAATAATAATAATAATTACGATGGAGTTCTATGCTACAGTTGTTTTGACGCATGCACCGGTGCACTGTTAAATGTAAAAAAAAAAAAAAAAAACCTGCAAATATCAAGTATTGCACCCAGCCGTTGTTAACATTTATGAGGATTGTGTGTGTATAGTTATATTGAAAACCATCACCAGGGTTAAGACATTGTAATTTAGTAAAGCCAACATTAATTTTTTTTACCAAAATACCCATACTTTGGGTTTCCTGAAAGATTTTTTTTCAGAAAAGAGACCTCAAAACAGAATTATAAGTATTAACTTACAATAAAGTTGGGAACGTTCATCATATATGGACAGTCATTAACTACATGCATTTCTATGTGTTAAAAGACTACTGTCAGAAATACAATTCTCTGATTATACTTGTAAATATAAAAACACATCCAAGTAAAAAGCAAAGTAAGCGACTGGCGCCATGTTACTTATGTTGGAGACATATTGTAGACATAAATGAATACAGTTACTACAGCTCACATAAAATCTATTATTTTGCATGGATTCAGATACAAATTCATTGCATTGGGACCCCCACACCCAGGATTCTACACGAAAATTCTCATTGGTGTACAACAAAGAAATATTAAATAATGCAGATCTTTCATGCTCATGCGACATCATTTCCTTAAGCCAGAGATGGCTCTTTACACTGGACAATAACACTTCCTTTAAAGCCCCTTCCACTAATGAAATGTCCATTTTTACATTAAGTTAAGTGCAGTCAAGGAGAATGAGCAATTACCATTAGTTAATTAAAAAGCAGCTGACCACTGTCTGCCCATGCACTTAATCAACTCTTGGACACTAGAGTGACCCTTAAAGGTGGACAATACTGACCACAGCATCTCAACTTATTGCACGCTGTCTTTGGCTTTGATCTTTTTGTCATGCACATGCTCGATCAAAGAACTAACAGAACACGGAGCAGAACAATAGGTACATCTCACACAGTAAGGAAATCCTTCCATTCTTTGCCTTGATGCTTTTTAAAGCAGAATACATCAAACACGATAACATTTTACACAAATATGCAAGACATGATATGTCATATATTTGGACACATATACCCTGAGACTACTGCTTTGTTATTATTCATTCAAAAGCATATTACACTTGGAAACAGTTTACAAGCAAAGCTTTTTCCTATTTACCACTCCGACTTTCAGAGATTACTGGAAATTCGCCTTTATTACTTAGAGGTGATTTTTCAGTAATCTCAAAAATTCAGGGTGATATCTGCATGCATTGGAAAAACAAAGCATAAAATGAAAAAAAAAACACACCTTTTCAGACATGCAAGTGACATTCTTTTGTGAAAAGTCATAAAAGATTTAATTGCATTTGCTGATGTTAATGCATGAAAATACAAACACATTGCACTGAATGGCATGCAACTGTGGTATAATCCATGGACAAGCTGGCAACTATATATTTTGAGAAATTTGTTTTTCACAGTTTCTATTGCACAGAAAATTTTTTTAAAAAGTAAAGTCTTATTCCGTCTCATTCTTTTAAGTAATGGCCTGTTAGCATCGTCAAAGGTGTGTTTCCTACATTTCATTTCATAAAATTTCTCCAAAACAGACATTGCTGGAACAAAACAAAGTTAAATAATGAATATCTGGTTGTAGTTGTTGTTTCACTTCGG
>NW_019774034.1:8146-24933 GCF_001039355.2 Lingula anatina
CTCTCTCTCTCTCTCTCTCTCTCTCTCTCTCAGGCGCTCACTCTGTCAGTGAAATCTACTTGTAATCTAAATAGAACACCGAGTCTTACAAGGAAAGGCACTTAGTAAATGAATAGAGATTTAAGTAGCTTTCAATTATTTATAATTTATTGCTCTTTATGTAGCAGACCAGGAATGTCACAGGTCTATGTCAGTGCTATGTTAGACTTTCAGCTCAGGTGACATAGTACTTATCAGTTTGGAATTACTGAAGAATTTTTGATGCGCTCGTTAGAAACTGAAAGGATTTGTGAATGGGTTTAAATAAACACATTTGTGTCTTTATACCATCAGTTATTTTGTTAAAAGGTATGTATATATGACTATTTACATAGCACGATAAGTAAATAACAGACTATTGAAAATAAATGTATGTATTTGAAAGCCTGTCTCTGTTTAAGACTGATCACGTTATTAGGGGAATGTTTGGAATTGTTAAACAGGTTTTATTATGTAGTATGAATTCAAAGTCCAGTACTTGGTCCACTGCCTGGGAGGTCACTTAGGATGACAGTAGGAAGTGACCAATATCCACAACAAGTTACTGTGTCCTATCTCAAGGAGCTGAACTTGACACAGAGGGGGATATCTTAATCTGAATGTTGGGGTTCGTGGTCAGTTATACTTTATCTTAAGCCAGTTGTTTATCTGGAGTGACCTTTCTGCTGACCTTGTCACATCACTGGACACTTGTCATGAGGGCTGGCCAGTGCATTCATCTATCCATCCCATAATTTCTAGCTCTCTCTTACTTGTTATAAAGCTATGGCTGGCTGAAGACAATCCATCACTTTGATAGGGGGTGTGTCTGTATTAGTTACCTTTAAAAGTATTTAAGTGACCACCAGTAAACCATTACTGCACCTTAAGACTTACAATATGAAACTTTATTGAAATCCTCTCACTGTTACCTAAGCCCTGCACAGATTTATATGGGATAATCTCATTGGGACTTTACTGGATTAGCTGGAGGTTTTATAGTATAAGATCCTGAAAAGGTTGCACAAGTGCAAAAATTTGGAAAGAAGCACGTTGCAGCTAGGGTGTAGTGACTAAACTTTTAGGAGCTCTGATTTGATGTAATTAATTTCTGAATTTGAAATTCATTTGTAACCTTGCTTTTGTTGTGACAAATTTGCAAGACCTTTTACTTTTGATATCTGAAATTGAAAGTCATATTATGTGCAACTCTGTAAACAACTTTCTCTAGGGGTGTAAAAATGAGAATAGGGTTCTGAAATGCTTGGTTGGAGGCTGTGCA
This sequence comes from Lingula anatina, assembly GCF_001039355.2. Next base: position 9,447 of record NW_019774034.1, read on the forward strand.
TTGACTGGAATTGAAGCAGGTTGTGTAAAGAGATTATAAAATGGGGAGTATAATGGATCACATAACCCACTCACGTTACAGAACGCATACCTGCATGTGACAAGGTTTAGGTTATAAGAAAGGTGTGAGAGATAATTTCTTGATGAAAGTTTTTAGATCAGGTACAATTTTAAAGAAGGTTGTTATCAGAAACTTGGAAATGGGTATGGTTATGCTGTTTGTTAACCTGTCCCCCCCCCCCCCTCCTCTCCTTCACCTGACAGCCCCACCCTATGGTCAATTAATTGGCATAATTAGAACATACGAGGCACATGCACACTTGACATTGCAGTTAAGCTGGACCTTTACTCCGTGTTATTGTAACTGTGAACACTGTGTATGGTATCAAACAGGTAAATAAAACCCTGGTATTGTCCAGACTTGTTAATCTTAATTAAATGCTCTGATGTAACATTAGCCAGCCACTTGTGCTGAGGGCCAGCTCTTAATACTGCATTATTAATATCTCTAGTGACCACTCCAGTGCAAATACTGACTGACCACTTAAGCCAGGATCTGATTGGATAATCCATCAGCTTACCTGAGCTATGTTGTTTGGACGTTGTGAAAGGCACTGAGCATGCTCAGATATGAAAGCGAGGGCTAGGTATGCTGTGAGTGGGATTTGTATACTGAATACATTGAGCCGGTTTGAATGAACGGAATGAGATGACTGACTGAGATCAGGAGGACCAAAGGAAGGTCTAGTTTGCTGGCTTACGGGGTGCATGAATGAACGCACACCTGACGTTTATTACCTGTGAGGAATTTATTTAATGGCCAGCTGTCACTTCTGAAGTTTAGGAGGGAAACAGGTAAATATGTGTGGCTCGTAACTGCTCATTGAAAATACTCCAAGGTTTTTTAGTACTACGCCTATACTTCCTGAACAGCAGCATTATATTATAGTACTAGTGGTGTGATGAAGTTTGTGAGATCAGATATTGGTGTTATATTGATCTGAAGTACATACATATAGAAATACATTCCATGAATCTTGTATTTGTTGACTTGAGTTGAGAGGTAAGGCAACACCTTGCTCAAGTAGTTCAAACTGAATATAGAGGAGGCAGGTCTCTGGTGATGGATCTAAAGTGTCAGCATACTTATGATTGCCTATTGATATAGCCCATATCTTCTTCAGTATATCTGATTGATCTATAATGGATGACCAGAGAATAGTATCAATGTCATTACATTAACATGATTTAATACAGGTAAGGGCTGTCTTGGATGGTAGCAGTAAAAGTAATTCATTGATTTCCACCTCTTGATATTATAAATAAAGTACTTCATCTTCAAGAAGGAATGAAGGGCGAGGTGAGAGAACACCTTGTTCTGTGTTGTTAATACCTCTCAGTGTTGAAATAGTGAGCCGAGATTTCCTTTGCATTCTTATTCCCTGTGATGTTTTTCCTCATGATGTTTTAATAAGACTAAAGCAAACATAGCAGACTGCAACAGGCACAGTTCACAGTGGCACATTGGCTTTGTTCTGTACTAAGATACCAGGCAGGAATTTCACTTCTTTCTTTTGAACACACTTCAAACATCATTGCATTTTAGGTTCTGGCACTTACGTGGTTTTTTAAAAAGACAGAAATGCTGCAAATAATGGTTGTTTTTTCTTTTACTTTCACAATGGGACATACCTTCCTTCTTGGACATTTTTGGTGCTTGTCTGGGTTGTATGCATACAAAGATAACAATTGGTTTTCTTTCGTGGAAAAGGAGAGGTTTTTGGAGGGCAAGAGCTCACTCAGTTATTCACAGCTAGAATGTATTGTATTGACTTAATATCTAGTTTTGTGAAGTTTGGCACCAAGTTCTGGTGATTCTCAAAATCTAATATTTCCATGAGTAAAAAATGTAATTACTGGTTACTCCACAAGCCCCATCTGTTACCAAGTTGGTTATTACTCATGGCACAGCTGAATGTGATGGAATCTAGTTAGACCTCCAGTCAGACCTGAATATCTCTGCTACATGGTGGGTATGGCACCAGAGGTAGGCAGTATAAACCTATACATAATGCATGGAGGCCCTATCTCTACAGACTGGTACAGGAAGTGACATAGGAAGTTCTCAGTAATGTAAAGATCATTTTGAATTGCCTTTCCATATTTCTTGTGCATAATTTGTTAATTTTTTATCAATGGAATGTCTGTAGTTTATATTTAAGCTGGTATAGTAGGCTGGTTATCTATCAGTAAGAAGTCAAGTCATTGTCACTGGTAAAAAAAAAAAAAAAAAAAAAAAAAAAAATTCCAAAAATCCCACATAATGAGTTATTAATGAAAAATTCTTAAGATATTTTCCATCAAATATTACAAGACAAAGATTGCAAGATTCCGTCAATACTTATGACTGAAAAAAAAAGGTATGCTGAAAACATTTTCTGTCAAGAATATTAAGTCTGCCTATTGAGTATTGGGTGCTATCCCAGTGAAGCAGCCGACTGAGGGACCACCTGTTAGTTCCGTTCCTTGGGGGACGTCTTCAAGGCAGAGGGTGTTTATTGTTATCAGGTTATGCCATCTTTATGCTACTTAGCCCTCCCTCAAATTGATACAGAAGTCTTTAATGGCATAATTTTGTAATGGGGTACTTAGCTAGTCTGTCTGTTTTGGGGGAGGGTCACAGACTGGCACTAAAAGTGTCATATGACATGTCACAGAGTTGAGGTCAGGGATCAGGCGGATACTTGGAGATCATGTGTCACATATGGACTGAAGTTGAAGGAAAATGATTTAATATGTCTGGCAAAGCAACATAGGTTTTCTGTGTTAATGTGTATCATATTTTATGCAATAAACTGGTATAATGTAGGTTGAAACCTCATACATGTATAATATGCCAGTTAGTGAAGTGTTCATTTTAAAATAAACTTGACTATATAGGTAGACTATCAGGAATATAAACTTTCAATGGGCTATACAAGGTATGCATCAAAATGTCCAAGTGTCTGCATATTTAAACTCAGAACAATGGTTTATTGTATTTTTTTCTTCTAAAAAGACTACAGTCTGGTATTATAGTGATGATGACAGTCTACTTTAAATCATCACAATACCTGGCCGCGTTGGCTGACTGTGTATCCAAGTCACCACACTGGAACATTGTGTGTCCAGGCTACAGCATGGCGGAACAGGCAGCAAGGAATTTTTGGCTTTGAATACGCTGCGTTGAGGTATTGATTTCCAATTTCCCCGTGACATGCAGAGCAGTGCAGGGCATGGTTGATGAAGTGAGACTAGATATAGTCTGGAGTGAGGCATGGGTAGACAGGTTTTTATAGTAATCTTAATTAATTCTAGGTGTTATTTTGTTTAACATGATATTAGTAGTTGTACACAGCATCCCCAATTATAGTAATTAAAGTGTATATACAACTTTTACACATACGGTGAAGTAGTAATACAACATGGTCGGCTAAGGTAAGCAGGCAGAGAATTGGCTGATACTGGCTTCTGCCCCCCCCCCCTCCCCCAATCCCCTTCTCTTCATTTTCCTTTTCTTATCAATTCTGATGATATATCTGTTGACTATGTGGTTGACTGACAGTTGCACTTAGGATGACTTCTGTCCTCAGTGGTCACTTGATGTATGTCCATAAATAAATAAGTTTGTACATATTTATTGGAATGTTTTTGACCAGCATGTAAGCTAAAATGTAAAGGTTGACAATATGTTGTATATGCAATTAGATGATACCAAATGACAGTGATTTTTATAAGTGTGTATGTACATTATATTACGATGTGCATCCACATCCTTGGTAGAGGGGGCAGCATCAGACGTAACATGTCCCGGGGGGGTGGGGGGGGGGGTAAGATCTGTTTTGTACACTGATGTCACCACCAGCAACAAAATGATTTATCTGCTGTGAAGTTGGCTGAGAATTGTATGTGAAATAAAAAGAGGCAAGGGAAATAAATAGAAAAAAATCAGAGGGGGTAGAAAGATGAAAAGAAGAAATGCAGGAAGTAATCTGTTTTTGTTGTTGATTCAATAGATTATCTATAAATACAGGATGAGCGAAACACATTTTTTTATCAAAAGTAAATACTCCATAGACATGCAGGAATCAAAAGAATTCAGGTACAGTAATGTAATACATATCTGTATATGATATAGTTTTGATTTCAATGGTACCTACTGGCCCACTGTAGTTGAGAAGTGATGGGAGGTCAGGGGTCACAGAGGTCAGAGGTCACCCCCATTGAATTCAGGGGTTATTCATTCACGTCTCTATTATCAACTCGTCATTCTTATTGTCATTTATCACATTGTTGCTTTCACTTGTAAGATTTCACTCCACTTGTCAATTTCAGCCCATTTGTTCATTTCACTAGGGATTCCATTGTCGATTTCTTTGCTGATTTCATATTCTATTGATCTTATATCTATATTGATCTTATATCTATATTGATCCATGGACTCCATTGTTGTTCCTGATCAAACATGGCTATTGGTACAGTTTAGACCTGGGTCTCACATTGTGCATATATTGTGTATTTCTCCCTCTTCTTTGGTGCATTGTGGGGCGTAGAGTAATGGTGTTATGAATAGTGTTCGTGATACAGTAATCCTTAGGCAAATCGATCACTGGGTGTTGTGACTTTGTTGTTTCTACATGAAAATGTGATGAAGTTGCAGGCTATGGTAGTGCTTCTGTAGCTCTCTGGTGTATTTTCTTTACATTCACAAAAGGTGATACAGAATATTAATTATGTAACACTGGTTCATAAGCCTTTCTGTTTAGTTCTGTTGTATGCTGTATGAAAGGATATGATGTGTTACCTGTTAATTTATTATATATTATGTAGAATGAGGTGGATACCACAGACTGCTATGTGATCCAACTCAGACCCTGTAGTTGTTAAGAATGTGTTTCCATTACACATGCTGTACAGTTTACTCGATCCTAGACTTGTGAATTACCTGTCACAAAGTGAGGTTAAATTAAATACCTTATGTTTTCTCTAAAATTACAATTCAACAAATTTGTACTTCTGTTGATTTGAAGAATCAAACTGTTATAATTTTGTATATGAATATATTGTCTGTGATATATATTTAGATAGAAAAATTAGGATACTGTAAATTATTTGATTGAAGATGTCACATATTGACATTAAGACAGCATGAAGAAGGTGGTTATATCTTATGGTTGTTGAAACAGGTGTATCTGCTGATGGAGGTGGATCTAGATGTCTAAGCCTGCATTACCTGGGGGGCGTCTCGATAGTCCGAAGGTTCATTGGTCCGAAGGTTCATTGGTCCGAAAAGTGGTTACATTTTCATCGATTTTTTAATCAAGGGTTCATTGGTCCGAAGGTTCTATAGTGAACATTCGGACCAATGAACCTTCGGACTATTGAACCTTCGGACTATGGCTACGGCCCCATTACCTGTGTGTGCACATGTTTTAGACATTCTCTCAGCAAGATACTGCTGCTGTAACTCGTTAGGCTGAATTAATTAAACTTTAGTTCTCTGGGATTACTTGCATGGACAGAGACAATACTGTCTTTCATATCTTTCGCTGCCCACTAAATGAATGATCTGGTCATTAGTACAGGTAGATTGTTCTTTGAGGACAGTTTACATGTGGTGACCTTTCATCTGATCTTGGTGCGCTTAAAAAGGAATCTAGCTTTAAACTGATTTAGGCATTGTTAAAGAATCTTTTGATTTGTAATATTTAACACATTATAAGTTCTGAAGGTGGTCAAGATTTCTTTTTGCTGTTGAAGTGTAATTTGAAGCGATCCTGGTTTGGAAATGGGCTGGGTCAATTACACAGGTGTAAACCCATCTTAAGCCTAAGAAGTCCCTCAGGAACAGCAGCTGTATTCAAATGTAACATGTTGCTTAGAAGATCAGAGTAATGAAGAGATTAACAGCATGGCAGTAATTACTTCTTGATGCTATCTTTTTGATTGGAAAGGGGAAGGGAGGGAATTAATGAAAGAGGTGAAGTGGGTTTGTAATAGTCTACCTTCACATCCAAAGAATTGTGGGAAATTATAGTAATTATGATATGTGATTGACTGTCTATTGAATATTGATGGCGAAAAATAGAGATGAATTAGACTAGTTGTTTGTAATTCTTTTCTTTTCATTCATATGTATCATTCTGTGCATTGTGTTCACTTTTACTAGTCTAGTTATTTCTGCAGATTGTAACCTCTTCCCAATTTCTTATAAACATCTTTCATCCATCTGAAATTTTATTGTTAACTGTTCAAATATGAGGTTGAAGATTTTGAACAAATTAATGATACTGGATTGTAGTTTTCATTTATTAATTTATATTATTTGAGTAATCAATGGTTTCTGCATAAACATATAGTGTAGAGAGTTGGTAAATATAACAGTGTACCACTAAGAGCTTTATAAAACATTAAATTTTTAAAAAGGTATTTTCTCCTTCCACTTTTGTCTGCAACCACCAGACTTGGTCATCTGTTGATGACTTCCAGCAGATGACTATGCCTTGGAGGTGAAGACTTTCTACCATTACCGTTATTGATGAATGTTAGCTATGATATGAATGAATTTAGGAAGAAATTAAACCAATACTTCTTACCTTCAGGGAATAGTCTGAGAGTAAGACCAATATTTCTAAGCTAATGGCAGTATTGCATGTTTGTCTACCTGAAATCCCAGGAGGTTTTTTAATCATCTATTTTCTCTAAAGAATGAATCAGTGCTGGCTAGGTGATTGGTGTCCAGGATTTTTGCTGATATTTTTATCCTCTTAATTTCCCAAATTTTCCCCTAGAGTAAATATAAAATAATATTGATAGCATAATATTTACTTATAAGTTAAAAAATAGGGGAAAATGAATCTTCTCAAACTGACTTGAAATTTTTGCAAACAAATGGTTAGTTTTGAGTTTTTTTTCTTATATATCATTTGATCCCACAAGACATCAAGCCTTATCAGCCATTTTGGTTATTTTTCTGTTTAAGAATTACAGCATTTCTTGATCCATAGATATTTATGTGCATTGGTGTAGAAGTTACTTTTTAATGTTAACATGACACTTAAGGATTTGTTTTCTAGTGGTTTGGTTTTGATGTTAATTCATTGCTCAGAAAATTTGAAAATCCCACATGTGATTCAACCAATGGTCTGGGCTATTTGTGTAATTGTTTGAGCAGAGTAGGTTCATTCATGAAGTCAAATTGTTTATGGAAGAACCCCAAGTTGTTTTGTCAGTTTGATACAATGTTGCATTCCTCCAGATAGAATTGGGCGATTACTTCTGCGTGCCTGCCTCGTTGAATTTGCATTATGTATGTGCGTGGAATCCAGGTGGACAACGAATCACACGAAACATGCTGCCCTAACTAGCTAGAACAAACAGCCCTGCACACTTGTTTGTGTATGCAGCGTAAAACAGCAACACAAAAGGGTAATTTCCCCCAAAGAACTACCAGCGACAAGCTGCTTTAATGGAGCTGGCTATTCCTTTCTGAAGCCGTAAGTGTTTCATGTTGCAAATTCTTTTGTTCCGTCACCTCCAAGAGCATGAGTTACGTCTGGCTCAAACATTGTGAATAAAATCAAAACACAGCGTCTTTACATTCTGTTTCTTGTTTGCAACACAAATATCGGTGCCATTGGAATGGAAGTTTTTAATTGGAGCAAAACACTGGCGTTTGTTGTCGCAGCAAAAAGTTGGTTGTTCTGCCGTTGCTCCTGAGGTCATCATTCCCAAGCACATCACCGCTGCTACTTTGCTCCCTGAAAATATTTCAATTCAATCCCTTTTATGTTTGCCTTTAATAAGCAACCTTTGGAGTCCATTATGCCTCTTGGCTTTCACATGTAAAAATGCAAATTGTGATTCAAAGTAGCCTGGAGAATGATGTAAAAGCCACCGAACTAAATTGACTGGCTTTTTATATTGTTGGTGCAGCTGACTGAAGGGATTTAGCTACTGTTATAGGTGGTCGAGTTTGAGCTGCTGTCAACTGTTTAATGGCGGTGAATTAAAGACGGCAAGATGAGGAAGTTCTGGGTTGTAGGAAGGTGTGTATATACTTAATGTTAATGTATTCACACTGCTTGCATACTAGTACCACAGCAGTAGACATTTCTGTTGGAGCACAACTTGTGACAGAAATTTATGTACTATGTAGTTGTCAGTTCATTCACTTCTGCTTTTTATAAGGGGAGACACATGCTGATGTGATCATAGTAACTTCTGTTGCAGTTGGCTTAAGTTCAAGTAAGGGCATGGTTTGTAAAGGAACTTTTTTTTAGAATTATAACTATCCATTATGTTCTTAGGGCAATGTTTTGAGAGGGTGTTTCTAAATTACGTGCAGTTATCATTTACCTTTGTTTTTTATGGTTATATGTTTAGTTATACTTCTTTTGACACAGCAGTTAATATTTTAAGTGGTCAGTAGCACAGGATAGAGATATAGCACATGCACAGTGATATAGATGAACATGCATTTTTGTCTTGTTTTCAGCTAATTAGTTTATTTATTGTGTTTATGCTGTTGGAAGTAGCATTGTTTTGCCCATTCTAGAACTAGAAATAAGAACGGCAAGTTATAGCAGACAGCTGCATTTATCCTCAGATTTATCAAGATGTTTCAGAGTCTCAGTGTGTGTTTGGTATTGGACCACATTGATGCATTTACCAAACATATATAAATATATATTAGTAGACTACCACAGTGCTGCCTGCACCAGCCAACAAGGTCTTGGGTTCTAAAATGATTGTGGCTGAAATAATGAATAGCAACTATTTCAGTCTGTCAGAATGTGGTGAGCTTGCTGCTATGAAGTGGCTACATTCTGGCTCTAGTTTCACCACAGCACATGTCGCGTGTTAAACAGGTCATCTGAAGACTGAATGTACATGTCTTGTTGGCAGTCGCTGGATTTCTTTGGTGCTTGTTTAATAGCATGCTCTCTTTGCATTTGGCTAATATTTTTGGATTTGATTAAAGAAAATTAGGAATATTTATTTTAATTTGGAAATTTGTTGTAGATTTGACCACAAAATTATATGAAAGTAAATCAAATGGTTTAAAAAATACCCACTGGATCCAGATTTAATATGTAAGCAGTGTCTCAGGAAGCTTGGTGGTATGTATATGCTGATTCATTGAAACTGAGCCAACTTCTGAGCATTTCACAAATTATTGACGATATTTTCACCAATTTTGAGCAGTAGGAGGGCATCAGGAGGGGGGAGATTTTTAACTTAGAGGTGGTGAAATATTTGTGTAATTTCCGAAAGAATTCCTACAGAAAAATGGCCACCTGGTTCTTTACACATTCTGAGTAAAACTAAATAGGATGTTTGTATTGAAACCATTTTACATAGAACAATTTTAAAGATTTTTTATAGCTTTAAGTAATAATTGAATTGTGTTTTTGATGAAGACGTCACCCTTGTTGCTTTAAAGTTGAAATTATTTTATGGATTTCATTTATCGAAGTCAGCATATATTTTCTACCATTTAATATATTGCATGATCACAAAATGTTCACCAGTTACATGTGAAGGCTGCATTCATTAATAGTTAAGGTGTTCACTGCACTGCTATATTAAGCTTCATCAATTTTAAGAGAAGCCATGAGTACATTAATTGCTAAAGCAACATTCCATAAATGACAGTTCATTTATATTTAGTAATATTTAAAATATTAAAAATTGTTTCAATTGATTTCATTGATTGCTTGGAAGAACATCAATTAACTGTTAAATAAGTAGTTGTTAATGAGTATTGAAATATTTATCATTTGATTAAATTGTAGTCAGATGATCTGTTGTGTATGATTACATATATGAAAAGTTAGTGCTTAGTTCAAAAGGTGAAGCATTAGCTGAAAATAGTAAAACAGACATTTTGTTTGATAGATGGTCAAAGTATTTACTGCAAGTACTTATGTTGTTTTTTCAGAACTTCGACTTCAAGTAACAGCCCCTGCTCTGCTCCGAATGAGGGCATGTTTTCTGTCATTGTCGTAGGGTATGCATTTTCATGTGTGGCTTGTTTATTCAAACACATGTTCACAGTGTGCATGCACATGTTTTGATTTATTGCATGTTATGCTGAATTTTCAAATTTTTGCATTGGAAGAGTATTCTAATATTTTGTTGCTGTTGCTTTTTATCATAAATCCTTGGAGACATTCAGTGGGATTTCATTTGTCCTTAATTAGTCTTCTGGCATAACATTTGAGGTTGCAAAGCATGGTATTTCACGTTTCACAAATAGTTTGTTGCTTACATTTTGTGACAAAATGACAGGAAAAGGTTGGTAAGCTCTTATTGTTTTTTCCACAAAAGATTTGTTCAATTTTCTGCACGGTTATTATTGCTTCTGAGGTTATACTGAGTGTAACAGTTGGTGAGGTTATTGTGTGAATATATATATATATATTTTAAAGATTACTAGAATGTTTTGTAAAAGGTCATACAAAATAAATTGGACGGTGAAGGGTATCAAACAAGAGATCCACTCTCAAGCTACCAAAAAAAAAGCCCCCAGCAATGTTTGGCGAGCTAAGAGTTCCATCGCTGCTTTGACACAGTTATATTTGTATCCAATACACATCAGTGTAGCATGGCTCAGCCGTTTTCCCCAGGCTCTACGTCCACTTCAGTCTGTGCTTCAACCCTCTCCTGCTTGTTTGCAGTGGCAATCAGAGATATTGACGCACCACCCTCACGGTCACGGGGCATGCTTTCATGTTGAAGTCCTTTGTTGCGGGGTGTTTTCATCATTTATTTACAGAGTGATGTGCTCAACCTGCTTGATGTGGCATTCCTGGAAACATTTTGTTCACGTGGGATGAGTGATGAAATTTGATTTTAATGAAGGCGGAGTCCGATGCTGACTTTCTTTGTTGTATGGTGTTCTCACTGCATGTGAAGTGAGCTTAGCTTGCAGAAAGCACTAGGGTTGGAATATTTTCCTAGAAAGGATTAAATTTCCAGGATGAAGTCAGAGAGTAATCAGCTAAACTCTGCATACCTGAAAGCTGACCAGGAATGCTTTGATGTCTTAAAAACACCTTGTTTACCTTAGTACAAAGAGCACTGATACCGAAAAGCTGACATAGTGTGCAAGGCATTGATACTAGTTTATGTGAGAGCATCTATAATAATTATAACATAAGACATGTAGGTCATGGGAGGGAAAGGTATTTCTTGTTAATGATGATAAAACTTGGTTTTTGTCCTAGTCCATGAGTCAGACAATTAGACTTACTGTTAAGTCTGCTGCCTGAGTAAATAATGCAACATTTCTTTAATAAAAGGCAGTATAGTTCATCTGAAGAAGTTAACTTTTGAAATCAACAGATATGCCTGAATTCATGATAATAACAAGTGAATATTGCCTAAACGTACACCTTTTAAATGCACATGTCATTTAATTGTTATTTGAGCCTTTATTTTGCTTTGAATGTGCCTGGCAATCATTGCTGTAATATTCGCTAGGTAACCACAACTGATGCTTGAGGAAATTATTGAATTTTTCTTTTCATGAGAAAGATCTGCTTTAAACATTGTTGAAAATATTGAGTTTTTCTCATTTGTTGTCAGTAAAACTCCATAATCATACAGCAGTATGTAAATGGCAGTCATACAGTAGCATGTGATTGTATTCTGCCTGCTATGACGTCCAGACCTGATATGAAAAGCTACTGTATTGGAGCCTGCGTGTGATGGTGCTGCAGCCTGCTGTGAGAGCAGGATGATTTTTAATGGAACCAAGTAAGATTTAATTCTGAAATATTTGCACCATCTGCGTGTCAGCAGCCTATGTACACCTGACATGATTTCTCTACATTGCAGAGTGCTGGCAGCCTGGCTTCTGAGAAAAGGTCATGTGTTAGATAGCCCGCCTTGGAGATGAAGATGTAGAAATATTTTAACTTTATCCTCTTCAATGTCTGATACACAGGACACTCTGCAGCAGTAGATTTTTTTTTTATTACCGATAGTTGTTCTAGGACTTATCAAAAGATAAAGGCTGTGGAGAATCTGGAAAGCATGGTAACAGTCCTGAACAATTGGTAGATATTTTCTAATGAATGCAGTTTCTTTTGTTTTCAGGTACATTCCATGTAGGTAATATGTATGATGTTCATATAACAAAACATACCATTTCATGTTAGTAGAGAATATTTTCTCTGTCACACACTGATGTCACATTGTATGAATGTTATGTGATATCTATTGACAGGCAAATTGTAATTATTTTTTATTTGATAATTCATGCCCATATCTTCTGTTTTTCCAGGGGTAGCGTTGAGTCAAGTGCTAGTAGCCCAAGTCCCTCATTTCTAAAAAAGGCCCAGGAAATTAAAGATAAGGAACGTAACAAAGAAAAAGACAGTAAAGAAAATATACCTGCACCCATTGAAGAAGAAACAACAAAACGGAATTCTATTGAAGTTCAAGTGCGATCCCCAAGGTAAATTGTTTTTTGTCCCTTTTTGTTGTTTTATATTTTTATGAATAATATAAAAGATGGTCAAATTAACAAGCAATATAATTTATTTTCATTAATGTAGTTTAAAAGATTCATGAAGAGAAAACAACTATTAATGAAAGTTTAAAGTCATAATAACTCTTTGTTTTGGCCAAAAATTGGATTTTCCTGGAGTAAACGGCAATTTTCCCGTACTTACCAATGGTCAACGACCCCATTCCTGCATTCAATGTTAGTCCAGGGTTTTTTTCCTAAACGTTTGGTTTTTTGTTAAAATCTCTTAAGATATTTTAACAGAGTATAGCCATCAATGGAGGTCACGTGGTCTAAAGACAAGCTCTGATATCAGAATAATAGCTAGAACTGCCGTTTTTGTGGTAAAACAGAATATGTTATATTTCTATGAGTTATTCACAATGTTTTTATTGAGAAATATAGATCTCATACGAAGAGTTATTATCCCTTTAACTTTTTGTGAGATATATTTTGAATGTACTCATTGCCCCCTTGCGACATGAACATTATTATAATGGTGAAGTATAATATTTCCCGCCAGAAAACCTCAGCACAACATCAAATAGGGAATTCCTTTCCAGCACATTCTTGGTGTTGACCATCTCACAGTAAGTTCAGTGCACATGGGGTGTGTCTTTTCTTGAAGTCTAAGGCCCCCTGGTGAGCAGAGACCAGTAAGGGCACTTAGAAGTTGCATATTTTACAGGTAGATCAAAAGAAAATAGATTTCTGCTTTTTTGTGCTGTACAGTTCCAAATATTGTTTATGCCATTTAGTTCCACTAGGTTTGTCCAAAATGTAAGGTAACTCTGGATCAGAGATATCAGATTGGTGACTGTTGAATAGGGTGGTTCAAGTAGTTTTGTTTTTTAATGTCCTTACAAAGAAGAAGTGATAAGGTATGCTCTATTGTTGATAAAAAAGTAAATTATTTTGAAATTTTGATTAAGATTAGAATTTAAAAAAATATGAAACTGTTTTGTTGGAAAAACGTTTTTAAAAATTTTTAAAGTCTCTGTGCACAAATTGAAATGGGGTGCACAGCTGTTCTTGTTTGTAAAATATTTTTTGTAAATTATGTTATTAACTTAAAGGTTGGAATTTTGAAAATTTGATCTTATTTGTTGTCGAAACATATTAAGAGTTTTCTGAAAATAATTCTCTTTTGAACTTGTGAGACTGAAATATATAATTTGTTCAGTTAAGAAAATAGCCTCCCCCCTGTAAACTCACCTGTAGAAATGTTAAAACTCTGAGATAGTGAACTGTTGGGATCTAGAACATCTCGGGTCCAGTTCAGTCCTGTGATACTTGGGAAAACATGAAAGTTACTGTACTTTGAACAAACAAGATATCAGTGCTCACATGTCAATATATACACACTCAGTCAGGCACTTTTCCTAGCACACAAACACACACACACTCCAATTATGTTATTAAGCTCATTAAATACAAATTAAGTAGCCACGCCTTACTTAGATATGTCCTTGATTATAAAAGCTATCATACAGGGCATCATAGTTGGTCATTTCTGCTGTAGTCAGTAGAGAAAGCTGGGACAGAAAGCTGTGTCTCCTGTATGTTAGAACTGTTCTTGCATTCCTCCATGTCTTGTCAAAGTCAGGTGAGCAGACAGAATGGGCCTTGCATGGCAAATAGAACAGGTTTTGAAAGCCATTACATTCCGATGTTTATAACAAAATGTATATAGTCTCAAAATCCCACCATCTGAGCTGTTTTATGTGTGTTTTTGTCTAGGGAGATCGTTTTCTAATGTGTCTCGCAAGTTTAGGTATGTCTGTTAGCAGGTAAATATGTTTGCATCTCAGTGATGCAGCTACAAGATTGGAAGTAAGTCAGTTCTCATGTTGTGTCATGGTGAGCTGGGTTTATAGACAGTTCATTTAGGACAGTCTCAATGGCGATAGACTAGCTGAGCGCCAGTCATTGGTTGTTTAGTCTGATCACTGGTTACGCACAGGTGAATTTGTGTCTCAAATTAACCGTGCTATTCATCTCTCACCAGAATGTGGAGGGTCTCTGGATGTTCTTGTCTGGGTGTTTGATACCATGTTTGTAGAAGGGAAAAGTTCACCACCACAAGGCTGTGGTAAAGAGAGTGATTCACTCTGTACAAACAGCTGGCAGTGTAGTCTGCAGAGCTTGGCAGAAAGGTAGATCAGGTAAGAAAGGATCAAACCAAGAGAAAGAGAGAGGGGGGAGTTCATTGTTTTTATGACTAATAAAGTTACTATTTGTGAGGTAAATGTATTATCATTTGGTAGGTGAGTAATTTACTAGAGTTCATGCATTCTTGTTGGTGGTTTGGGGGCTGGGTTGAATGGGCTGCAGCTTTTTCTTATCTTTTTGTGGTGGAAGTAATTTAACAGTGAGTACAGCACAAAGATACAGAAACAGTGTCATTATGTCAGAGAACTGAACATCGTGTCTGTGTAGTACGGAGCTTTGTTAGTATCATATTAACTTTTTTTTATTTTCATTTAAGTTTTATGTTTTGGAATTTTCACCGCGGTGAAAATTATTTCTACCGCGGTGAAAATTATTTTCACCGTGGTGAAAAATAATTTACACCGCGGTGGAAAATAATTTTCACCGCGGTGGTAATTCCTGGCCATCTCGGCCCGGGTAATGCATACATGTAGGTTATACGAATCCAATATTTACCAGATGTCTGGAAAGGACGTTGATTAAGACAAGCACATGCACATGCACGCGGTTTAACCGTCTATGTGCCAATCATCCCAGGAATCTGGAGGAAGCGGGCAGTATTCGAATAGATTAAAAATCACCGAAATGCTGCAATGTTGTACGTAGCTTTTCCCTTTATAATAACTTGCGTATTATTGGGAATATTGGTAGAAAGAAACCTTTCCGAAGAAACCGAGATTACATCTATTAAGATAAGATCTAAGAAACACATCACAAAAAA
>NW_019774035.1:5826-24917 GCF_001039355.2 Lingula anatina
CTATTTTCTATTTTCTATTGTCGGTATGTTTTATGACCGCGGTCTGTGCACTGAATCCCCCGCGGCATAATTCCGGGCGGCGCGAGCCAGTTACTAAAAGTTACTATAAGTAACTGGCTCGCGCTGCCAGTAATTACGCGGCGGGATATTCAGTGCACAGACCGTGATCATAAGACATACCGAAAATAGAAAATAGAAAAGAGACATTGCATGTGAACGAAGCCTAAGTGTTATACTGTTAATCGCTACAATGAGGCTACTGCCATAGAGAAAGGGAGCCGCTAAAATGTCCAATTCTGCCCTCTCCCACTATTCATTCCGATGTCTACATTGATTTGTGATCATCGGTGAATAATTCCAATTTATGCGAACATGCAAGCGTTGGGTGTCATTAGTGTGTTCGCGCGAATGTGTGTGTGTGTGTGTGTGTGTGTGTGTGTGCCATGCGAACGTTGCTGAAATCATGCGCGGGAAACACGGATCCCGTCCCGTGAATCCACCACCGTGCCACACATGCAGACATCGGAGACAAAGATCGATGAGAGGTAGACATCCCTTCCTGACTTGCAATGTCAGCCTACTAAGTATATGTTGAGCTGTATTTTGCAGTTTGAAATAAAAACAATAATAAAATATACACCAGTGGCAGCCACATAAGTATTCTAACCCTTTGAATTATACTGTTTGACAACATCACAGCTAAAATGCCCAAATTGTAAAACCTTTACCAGAAGCTCTTATTACTACTGTCGGGAGAATACATGTACCACGTTTTTCTCTCGTGTCATCCACAATGATAATTTTCTTATAGGTGAACAATGGTGGGGGTGACTCCTTACCAGGGTGGTTTCAGTCCCACAGAGTCCAGTCACCTTATGAAAGACCCACATTGACGACCATTTAATGAATAATTTAAAAACGAAAGAGCGTTTGTCATCACCTTTCTCCAAAGAGTACACTGTATACACCGTGAGTGCAGTGCTGTGATGTGACGAAACTCATTAAGGGCCCCCTTTTACCGCATAACAAACGCCGTTGTTTTAGCCGGACTCGGGTATACGCAGTTATAGCTCTGAGGCGGAGACTGGTACAGGCCAGAAGACTGCCAGCTGTAGGGAGGAGTGCGGGATATCGCTATCAGAACTTGGAATTCCCGCAGCTTCCCTAAAGACTCCGGACCTTTTTAAAGAAAAGAACGGAACCAGAAGGACCAGAAAAGTCGCCGTTTTACACTGAAGTTGAACTCAAAAGACTTATACAACCCGCTGTGAAGAAAAGCCGTGAGTAGCAATTTTCTGTGAAAAGAGACATCTTTTCAGTTGTTTTCAATTATTCATACAAAAATGAACAAGTTCTTCAACGCACTGCTCCTGCTAATAACTCTGGCAGAATACGCCCAGCGTTCTGAGGCTGCCGTCTGCGACCGCATCACCTGTCGTCTGCCCCGATGCCATTGTCCCACCTCGCGGCCACCAGCAGGATTTCGACCCAAAGACACGCCCCAAATGGTTTTGGTTACATTTGACGACTCCGTGAATTTCAACAACATTCGTTATTACGAGGAACTATTCCCGAAGAACAATCCACTGAGAAACCCTAATAACTGCACCATCGGTGGCACCTTTTATACATCGAATATTGGCGTTGGGAATACGGTGTATCACCATATTCGTAAACTCTGGGACGAAGGGCACGAGATCGCCAGCCACAGCATCTCCCATCGCTCCCCTCCCTCCTGGTGGGATCAAGCGACGTACAACGATTACGTCGAGGAAATAGTCGGCGAGAAGGACATGATCAGCAATCAGGCCAGACTGCCGCCTGAGGAAATTCGTGGCATGAGGACCCCGTTCTTGCAAATCGGCGGCGACAGCCAGTTCAAAATGCTCTACGACAACAACTTTACGTACGACTCTTCCATGTTAACAGGCAAGTACAGCGCCGAGCAGATTCACAACACCCCTCCCATATGGCCATACACCCTAGATACCCCGCCAGAGAACTACCTCTGTGATATCACCCCTGGAAACTGCCCTAGACGTCCCTATCCTGGGCTCTGGGAAATCCCGCTTAATCGCATGTACGGCGTCGACGGAAAAGCCTGCGGAATGGCCGACAGTTGCAGGACGACGACGGAAGAAGACACCTTTAACTACCTTCTGCTCAACTTCCTTAACGACTACTACAACAACCGCAGAGCACCTTATGGCGTCTATGTCCACGCTACTTGGTTTAACAGGAAAAATCGCTTCACATTAGGCGGACTGAAAAAATTCATGCGTTATATTAACCGCATGCCAGACGTTTACATGGTGACTTCGTATCAAGTGATTCAGTGGATGCGACAGCCGACCCGCTTGGCCGATATCAAAAACTTCCAGCCGTGGAAAAGCAGGCGTCAGCAATGCTGAGAGTTTTTTTTTTTTTTTATCTTATTATAGAAAAATTCCAGACAAAATGCTTGAATTGTGTTTAGTCCAATGCTGATTTTTTTTCTTTGTTATTATGCTCTGTGATTGCATACAACATGCAAGATGCATGGAAATGTTTATTATAGAACTCAGATTTAGAGATATGGAATGTCTAACACCAACTATGATAGACTTTATCCTAACTGGGACTTTTAATCCCCAGATACATTGCATTTATTGCCACGAAAATAAATGGTATGCTGCATGAATAATACTGATAAAATATATATTTTACACAAAATTCCAGATATTTGTCATTTTACAAGTTAACTAAAACATGAATCAGAGAGAACCACACGTGGAATTTAGTTTCGCAGTGAAAGTTCGCGAAGTCGAAGACACTTAATGCTATTTTTATCTTAAACAACTAAACAACTTGAATTCTCCTTATTCTTATCTGTTTTAACATTTAAAAATCATTTTAAATTCTTTATTCGTTTGTTTTTTAATTGGAAATGCACCGTATGCACGCCCAAAAAACTAAAGAAAAGTCTTTCAAACTACGAATCACCTCAGAAAAAAATGGAAAATCTGTAAATAGTTTGTTGCATATCATTTACATGACAAAGCAACGTTGTTTATTGCTGATTAGACGGACAAAACCTCTCGTGAGGCAAATACAAAATAAAGGCATATTCGAAGTCATGAAAAAATGTCACGCTTTAAGCAATATAAATAAGGAGTCAATTTCGACGACAGGAATACTAAACACCATTTAGAAGTTTGAAGACATCTCCAGAGTCACAATGACACTGACTGTTCAGTCACCTTTCTTCGCGTGATGGAAGACATTGAAGGTACCGTTATTGTTGCCTTCACCGCTAGGATGTCAAGACAGAAATGGTCAACATTAATATTGTTCGTCTGAAGGCTGCGGTCGGAAAGATGAATAAGAATTATTTATTTAGTAGCATCTATTAGCATTTAATAGTTGTAAAGATTATATCACGCTGGTTAAATGGTGCATTTTTTTTTTTTTTTTTTTTTTTTTTTTTGTGGATTCGTGACAGAATGGGCATTATGAACATTGATAAACATCAGGAATATGTAACTAGAGAAAGAGAAACCAAAACTGCGGTCTAATATTAGAGAAGCTATTTCCATCGCCTAAATAAGCATATTAAAATGATGTAAAATATCTCGACCACAATGAGATTGTCGTGTCTTTCATTGGGGTAGTCACAGGGCGTTTTAGGCAATAAAATAGACCCACAAAACCAAATTGCCATATGCCTTTTTTAAACAACGAATCGCCGAGACTACAGGATTTAAGTAATAAACCACGGAGAGTGCAGGGTATGAATCATTGACCCTCCAACTAATTAGCTACTAAAAAAAGTTGGCTTAGTAAGTGTAAGTAACGGCATACTTAAAGTTATATATCGCGGGACAGTGACAAACATCCAATGGCACTATGTGGCACAATTATACGCTAGAGTTTTGTCTGAACAAAGCGCCATTTGTTTTCCACTTCACCATTTTCATGTCACATAAAAAAGTTTTTGATTCAGGTTTGACAAGTGTAGCCGTACTGTACGCTTCCTGAGGAAGCATTATGGATAATAAATGATATAGCATAAAAAAGGATAAACCAAGTACCCATTAAACTCGTTTGATGGGTCCTAAGACAAATGATGTTGCTGAAAAAATTTTAGAATCCCATTAAAATAAGAGATGGGTTACATGACCATATATAATGAATTTGAATATTTGCAACGTATCATGGTCATAATTGACTGAGGTATTCGGAGCTGATTTAGTAACCTCAGTGCCGCATCTACCTCACAGTTTTTTTTTCCATTTTTTTTATATACTTATCATGGGTGATTCTAAACTTAAAACTAATCTAAAAATTGTCCGATATATTTTACACCTAGTCGAAAAAATAACATACCCTGTTTTTCTATGTAGCCCTTTTTAGTTATCGACTTTGATCATGATTTGGATAAAATAGAAATAAATGGTGTAGTCTTTCAAAATATCATGCGTCTCAAAATCAGTTAATTTTTTTAATGTTGATTTTATGTTTGTCTATGTTATTTAAACAAATGACAAATATGAGATCATTGTACCAACTACTCAGTAAACCAACATATCTTTAATGTATCTTTTCACAAATATACAAAGATCTTCAAAATAGTAAAAAAGATTCTTAAAATGGATAAAATATCAACGTGTTCAAATGTTCATATGTCAATTAACTAGATATATACATTTAAACAATTAAATCAAACAATTAAATCAAATGATTATTTTTCTGTGTAAGAACACATTGCATGGTCAGTTAACATCTGCAAATCGAGGATGCCTTTCATAGCCTCTAAATATTTTTCCCCATCAACAACAATTTCACCAGAACCACTGCCCATTGTATGTTTTTGCTGTCTTTGAAATTCATCACGAACTTTAGCAGGATCTTTGTCACTAATATCCATTTTTTCATCGAGTCCTTCACTTGTCAATTCAACCTGTTGTGAAACTGCAGATTTCTGACTCTTTTCTTTCTCAGCATCCTTTATAAGCTGCATGAAAGACTCCCTAATTTTGGCCTGCTCTGTTGTCATGTGATGAAGCACAGTTTCCATGGCAACCCTTTTGGTGTCACCATGGTGATATGGTAAGATAATAACATCATCTGGGAGATGCCCATACAGGGTATGGACTAGAAGCAGCAGCTGATTTTGATCCCTGAAATTTTAATAATAAAAAAATTCATATAAAAATATAAAAATGCCTTACCTCAGAACATTCTTTTAAATGCATTTCATTGGTTTTTTCCATCTCTTATCTTATCCTTGGAGAATATGTCAGAGTATGTGTGTGAGCTCTCATTTATATGTGACATTTTATGACTTAAAGTAATAAGTTAAAATCCTGCTCGATAAACAACACTACCCTCAGCTTTTACCAATGACAAAGCTGAAGTCTGAAATGTGCAAGATTGTGCTTACTTACACACTATCACAATCTCTCTAAAAATGCATTACTTTGCCTGTGTTAAAGCTGTTTGATCAGTTGAAATACCATTTACCATCATCATAATTTACAATAAAGCATGTTAATATAAAGAAACCTTAAAATCAAATTTTCCTCACCATGCATTTACTTCCACTGTAGCTCTGTGCCTCTCCAGATGCACAACCCTGACCCTTATATGATGAAAAGGTCCCTCGGCGTCCCCAGCATAGCTTTCTAAATATGCTACATATACCAGACCAGATTTTTGGATCCAAGATGGCAGATTAGCAAGACTGGAGACAGTAGACTTAAACTGAAGAGGAAAAGTTTCTTGCACTACGTCTAAAGCTAAGATGTTTCTGGAGATTTCAGTATCTGAAATATATCAAGGAAAAGAGAAATTATTGTTTGTCCATGAAACTATTTAACATTTCTTTTTCTTTTCTTTATCATAAATCATAATCATTCATTAGTTTTCACAAAGTCACTCAAAAGAATCAAGTGTACATTTGTCCTTTTCTATTTTTAAATTTCACTCTTATTACAACAGCCAATCATATATTTTTTTCATTGTCTACATTAAAAAAAAATCCAACATAATTCTTTAAACTATAGTTAAGATTATAATTACATTTCTGCTTCAGAAACTTCATGCTCTTGTCAAAACAATATTTACATTTAACAGATTTTCAATTATGTAGCTAGCTTACTAAGACATACCTGAAAGTTTTTTCAGATCTTTCTCTCTCATTCTGACATAAAATTTGTCATTGCCAATGTCAGCAACATTTTGAAAACTTAGTGTCACCTGACCACAGATTCTCATGAATGACTTCCTAACTGGGTCAGCACCATGGTTACCATGATCACTCTCTGACCAATGGAGAATCAAGTTACAACTGACTTGGGGGTTGACACCAAATTGTGGAATTTCTGCCCAAGCAGCAACACTAATCTCTTCCCCATGAACAAGACACTGTTTGGATTTCTTTGAATCCATCTGAGATTTCAGTCTCTTTTCTGGAATTGAGCCTCCATCAAAATTATGGTGATTTAATTTCTCTCTCTTTGATGATAAAGCTTGGACTTTGGCATGAGATTCCATGTGCTGCACATTACTACTGGCACAAGGGACAATAGAAATCCAGATGTCACAGCAATCACTGAAATGAAATGAAAAAGAAAATACACAATAATATGATTAAATGCTTAACAAAGTCATTTCAATAATTATTCCCATAACTATCACTAGCTTAACTGACATATTTCAGTGAGCTATCAAATGAAAGGCCACTCATTATCTTTCTCATAGGCAAAATACCTCTTGGCAAATAAACCGTTTTTTTAATTCAAAATGAATCTCGACAAGAACTGCGTAATACAAAAGATCAAACCATTATTTTGCAAACAACTCACATTTCTGACACATTTTCCAGATCAACACCAATCACCCACTTCTCATGAACCAATCTCTGCCAGGTATCCCTCACTTCAAGGGTGTCTAGACACTGATAGCCTTTGGTCAAACCAGAGGAACTGGTACCTGTATTATCACCATGATCAGCTTCCCTTACTGGACCCACCAGATGTACAAGATGTGGCTGAAAATGTAGTTTTGAATATCTTTTAAAAGTGAAAAATTCTTTAACTGCAGGAACTGGTCAGAAAAACTATATACAATAGAATAACAGCCCCAAGTCATAAGGTGCACTAAGTAAGGGATATTCTTTATTGAATGTGCTGCAATTAAATGTAGTGCTGTCAAATTACACTTTGTTCTATTTATAGACCTTTAGATCAACTTCAAAATACCCTGTCCTCCTACCTTTGGTCATTTGAATGGAACAGATCAAAGTTTATCAATGTTTACAACATAAAATATATTATTATGCAATAAAAAAACACTAGTCTATATTTTCTCCATATTTCCATGTCATAATTTTATTTACTGATATGTCTTACTTCACAAGTGATTGGCACTTTTCTACCCAGATTCATATTCTCTATATTCTGGCATGTGCGTTCTATCAAACTCTGCTTCTTCCTGCACAAATATTCTGCCTCCCTTACTGCTGACAGGCCAGCCTAAAATAATACCATTTACCACATGACACAGATCAATCATTATTTGATTAAAATAAGAAGTTTCTGAAATGTAATTTGACCATGAAATTAACACAACGATTGGTCCCTGAGCTTCAGAGCCATTGCATGTCAGCTACATGATTTTAAAATCTCCATATTAACTTAATGGATAAGTGTTATGATACAGAAAATGAAAATGCTGTGTAGTTTTTAAGAGTTGGAAGAAAAAAGAAAGTCACAAAGAAGGGTTTACTTACCTGCAATCTGGCTTCCAGAGCCTGTGCAGTTCTTTGGAGATTTTCCTCATGATCAGTGCAGGGCACTTCAATATCTGCATTCACCTGACAGTGTTTATTATTACAAGCAATTAATAGCAGAATTATTTTATCAATGAAGTTACAGGAAATGACATAAATTCCAACATTAACATCAAATAAATTGTGAACATCTTCCACAGTTATAACTTTACAGGGGTTTTCCTTTTTTCTTTTCTTTCTTTTTCTTTTTTTTTTTTTTTTGGGGGGGGGTATAATAATAATAATTGTTTACTCAAAAGTCCCATGTTCCACTTTAAAAATTCTACATTTAAAAATTCTACAATTCCAAATTTCCCTAAAACTCATTTCTATTTGTCTACAAACACCTTGGTTTACCAACCTGTTCAGAATCAAATTTATGCAGGCAAAAATCTGTCAGCAGGAACTGAGTGACCATGCCCTCTGTACCATCTGCATTGTTGTACACCAGCAATACTTGGTCTGAGCCACATCCAATAAAATCATCCACCAAAACTTTCTTGACATCTTGGAACAAATCTACCTGCTGTAAAACCACAGGACAATATGAGTCAATTCCAGACCAGCAAACCCTGTTAGACTTTCTTGATGGTTTCAACCTGATATACATTTAAAAATTATTTTTATTCAAAGGTGTAACCAGATAATGTGAACATTTCTCTTAAAAATTAACTGGCATCTGATCCAAATGAAAAAGTAAATGCGTTAGGTGAAACACTATTATATATGAACACACTCCTGTGTGCACCTGCCACCTGCAACTAGAGCAAAGCAAATTTGTTAGAGGAGATAATATAATGAGAAACAGATTTTTTTAAAAAAGACTACAATAATTATTTCAAATAATCTACACATAAGTCGCAAGAAACTATTAACCATAAGTAACAACTGATAAAGCAGCCATCATGATTGCCAAAATATACCTTTAAATGAAGCTCATCGTAGACAATCAACTGTCCAGTTGCAGAAGCCACTATCACATAACACTGACCACCCATGGTCTCAACCACTTTCACATCAACAGCATCATTAAAAGGCATTTGGATGCATCTGTGGACAAGTCCATTTTGAAACTGCAGCAGCTGACCATGAGTTGTGCAAGCAAAAGCATCTGAACTGAAAGTATTTGCAGAATAACTAGTGTCCATATCTGAAGACTGGGCATGTGTCTGGGTTATATACTCTGCTGACAATTCTGACAGACTTGCCCTTTTGGGAGTGCTTAAGTGCTGCACTGTCATACAGCATATTATGTCTGCATATATGTCTGGAAATAAGTTTGTTGGGGTTTGTTCTACAACAAAACTAACTTTGTCTTCCACACTTCTAGAAAAGGCAGCACCATTTTTCTTGATGATAAAGCCATAAAATTTAAAACAGTCGTCTTCACTGTCACTATCAGAAATGTCCTGATCCATCCTTTCATGCTCTTTAACACTGCTCTGGGTCTTGCAAAGAATGTACACCTGTGAATCCCATGAGTCAGGGATCAATGAAGCCCACTTAAACTCCAAAAGTGCTGAAACGTGTACAGGTAAATCCACTTTACAGACAACAGTATTTGTTGAATTTGGGTAATTATGTGTAAAACATACAGTTAGGCCTTCAATCCATAGCACATTTGGTCCATCAAATAACTGTAATTCCTCTGAGTTTAACAAAAGCAGCTGAGAGAGATTTTGTTTGTCAGAAAACTTTCTGATGCAAATGAAGTTGCTTTCACTTGTTGTAATCACATAATAAACGTGCCCCTGGTTTACTTTCCTCTCTGATCTTTGAAGAAGAATGCAGTTTATGTTTTGTCCTGTTGAAATTTCTTTAACCTTGCCAACTTTCAGAACATCAAAATTCACTCCAGGGTTATATGAAATATATACAGGAGAGCCACTTTCCGCGTCACCACAAAACCTGCAAGTTGCAGGATCAAAGTTGTAAAAAGTACCTCTTATTTCAGAAAGATCGTTATTTCCTCGTCCTCCCCAAGAAAGTGTAAGCAGTTTTCCATCACAGGTAGTGAAATAGTGTGATTTGGTGGCCATATTAAGCGACGAAGGGCACAAATGTCGGCCTAGTTCAAGATAGATGAGGTTTGTACGAACCGCTGTCCTCCATGTTGTAAGCAAATTGGGCCAAGAGGAGCAACAGCCAATGAAAACAGCATATTATTGCGGTCATCCAATCATTAGCTTAAAAATTAGGTCAATTTGCAGTTGCCCATTTACCCGGAAGTGGAACTTCTGACAGAATGGCCGGAGATGCGGCTTTGCTTTATCAGGTGACACATTAATTACATTTAATAACGTTTTTCTTGTCAACCTTTTAGAGTCATTTCTAATTTAGGTTGCATATTAATTAACTTGATTTTTTTGCAGGAATTTCAAGGTCAAGTGAGCGAGGCAAGAGAAGAATTCTTCGAGAAGTACAAAGGTATACTTCCCTCACGTGATGGCAAACGTAAACATTGGCTTTTCACGGTCATGCATGTATTGCCCAGGTTTTACTCGGTGCACGTCAAAAAGTGTAGGCGTATTTAAAAGCCTGTTATCTTCAGTTTGGTTATCTGATTGTGAGATAACGATAGTGATATTGTCACGGGGATGTCATTGATGAAAAATATATTTAGACTTCATTAACTCAGTCAACGAACATGTACTGTAACAGACATGTACGAGTATAAATTGTATATATTAACGGCACGTATGGTCCTTTGGGCGTCTTGAATTTAAGAAAAGAAAAATAGGACAGAGTCCTTAATTGAATTTATTATAAATTTGAATAATTATGATACAGAAAATGTGATACATAATTTATGCAGAGTGCTTATATCACCATGAACAAGAACAGAATGAGAAAAGTGAATTGTAATGGATACTGTGCATGGTAGATGTAGGTTAATTATGATATATTCCTATGCAGTAGAATAGGTCAAAATTTTGCTCAGAACATTGATATGTAGCAGTGCCTTCATCACTGTCAAGGACAGGGTACAACAATTAAGTACAACGTGGCATTGATTCATAATAAATCTAGACTACCGGTAGTTCTCCAAACATCAAATATTCATCATTCATCATGATCTTATACTTTTATCATAAACAGAGGTAATGTTTACAAATTGTAAAACATCATGATTTTTAGTTATTTTATCACAGATTTTGAGGTTTGTCAGAAGAGCACCAGCAAAAGGTGACTTTTTGTATAAGGGCTAAAATTTCTGAAAAAATAATCATATGAATCTGTAACTTTCAGAAAATGTAGACAAGAAGCTGTATGATGAGAGAGACCTGTCAAAGCTCCGGTCAGATGATCTCTGGGTACGTCAGTTCTTGCTGAGCAGGAAGGGAGTAGTGGAGGATGCCGTGGTCATGATGGACATGTCCCTGAGGTGGAGGAAAGAATGGGGAGTTAATGGTGTGTTAATAGTAAACAGTGTTTAATTAAATTTTATTTATTTATTTATTTATTTATTATATTTTTTTTTGCTAATCCAAATTTTGAACTTATTTGTGTAATACTGATGTAAATTCTCAACTAATAAAATAACAAAGTTAACATAAGTTAGCCAGAAATGGCAAACTATGTATTTTGCAGGATTTTGTATTCCAAATTAAAGGTTTTGTGGCAACTTGATTGAAAATTATAATAACATTCAATTTTGGATAAATGCTTATTAAAGACACTAGCTTGAGGATGTGTTTTGAAGCATGCACTTCTTTTAGCCTCCATATTTACAGACAGTTGTCTTTTTTCCTCACTTTCAGATTTGAAACATGATTCCTTTACACTAGATTTTTGGGAGGGAGGTGCTGTTTACTTCCACAGTAAAGATAAAGATGGACAAAAGATATGTAAGTTTGTAAACGCAAAATATTGGTTAGAATTATATTCATAAAAAATCTTTAAATTACTGTTATATTGCATTCATTTTAAATTCATTTATTTATAAAAATCAGCAGGTAGCTATTTGTTATAAAAAATATCTCTATTGATAGTACTGTATAGCAATTATTTTAAATGATCTACATTGAGCAATTATATATTGTCAAAATATAACTTTAAGTCAGCAACTCTGAAAGCCACAAAGAACTGTTAGATTCTACTTTAAAAATTTTTCTAAGAGTTTACAGTTTTTTTTTTTTTTTTTTTTTTTGTCATTTATTACAGTGTATTTTGATGTACAGCAATGTAAAAAGGGTGACCAAGATGTCATGGTACAAGTAAAGAAATTCATAGCTTACCATTTAGAACTGAGTTGCAGAAAAAGGCCGGGAGAGAGGATAGTGCTCCTGATGGACATGAGTATGGCAGGAATGTCTAATGTTGTAAGTAACAGAGATGTTGAGAATAGCTCTAGTTTCAAAGCAGACACAGGCTGTATTCTTCATTTTTAAACTTTCATAGATTTTGCTTGACGTGCCTGAACTTTAGTGGTATTTCACAGAAGCTTACTGTGCCATTCACAAAAAATAGATGGGTCTGTAAGCTATGTCGTATACAGTTTTGCGAAATCAAGATGGCTGGATATATGTCAGTACTTGGCATGGCACACTTTATATGAACTCATTGATGTCAGTCAGTCTGATAAGTGAGCACGTGTAATATAAAGATTTAAAAATGAAGAAGCTGTCATGAAGTTCAGGAAAGAGATAATAGAATGAGAAGTTAAGGCAGCGCAAAGATCTTGCACAGTGTTAGTTAGTTGCTATAATAGCTAATGGCCTACCTCATGACTTATGCCAGTTTGTGACTAAAGAACTCCTCCCTGCCAATAACAAGTAATAATAGAATAAATTATGGTTTATAACTTAGTCTAGGTAGCGTAGAACTTTGAGTTATGCTGGTTTGTAATACATTTTCAACATTACCAAGTATTGAAGTAATTACTATTTCATTTCAGGACCTAGATTTGCTAAAGTTTCTTATAACAGCCTTCACAACCAACTTTCCAGCTCTTCTAGGTATGTCACTAAATAAACTAAATAAATAAAGTAAACTAAATTAAGTTGATTAAAACTGTTTAGTTATTTATTAATTTAATTGTTTATTTTTTTAACTGCAATTTGCTCACTTTTTTTGATGTTACATTAATAATTCCCAGAAATGGCACTGTATAGATATTTTCTAAATGTGTATTCAAATTATGTTTTGCACACATAAAATGATGATTTTTGTTGATTTCCGAAGTCATTTCCTTTTGTGACTCAATTAACATGTGCACCTATATTGTTTTTTTTTCCTTTCCAGCATATTTCCTTATTTATGAAATGCCATGGTTATTTAATGGTAAGTGTATGGATATGAAAGATGACGATTCAGAATATTGATTCTAAGAATATATATTTCATTTGACATGTAAACAAAACATGTTGTTTTAATGCACAAAGGCAATTGTAGCTTAAGCCAGTGCACAGTGCATGTTAATGCTAATTTGATTAATTTGTTTTTAGGTACAAATTATGATTGTTTCTCACAAAGTTGAATAACTTTAATACCTTATTTATTTCATTTATTTTTATGTCAAAACGAGTTTTTCACAGAATCTAACCTCTTGACATAGTTAAATCTATTCCACCCTGCAAACCATGTGATCTAAAATATCAAACAGGATGTTAGACTAACAGTGCTTCATTTTGGGAAATATTTCCATTCAGTTTTGTTCAAATATATTAAAGGGATAATAACTCTTCGTATGAGATCTATATTTCACAATAAAAACATTGTGAATAACTCATAGAAATATAATATATTCTGTTTTACCACAAAAATGGCAGTTATAGCTATTTTTTCTGATATCTGAACTTGTCTTCAGACCACGTGACCTCCATTGATGGCTATACTCTGTTAAAATCTCTTAAGAGATTTTAACCAAAAAACAAACTTTTTAGAAAAAAACCAGGGACTAACTTTGAATGTAAAAATGGATTCATTAACCATTGGTTAGTATAGAAAATTGTTGTTTACTCCAGGAAAATTCATTTTGGCCGAAATGAAGAGTTATTATCCCTTTAATCACAGCATCATAAAATGTGATTTATATTCCAGCAATTTGGAAGATTGTTAAGACTTGGCTAAATGCAGAACAAAGTAAAAGAGTGATATTTGTAAAGAAGACTGGAATTCAAGAATACATCAACAAAGAAGAACTCTGGGAACACATGGGAGGCTTGGTAAAACATTTTGTACATTTTGTTATCCATTTCTCTGATAAGTCTTCAAATATATGTGGCAATAGCTTTTTATCGTGTGTATATTTCGTATTATCTTGATGTGTGAAACAAGAAACATATTTTGAAATAATAGAAAATCTTGTAGACTAAAATATGTATAACAATATTTGAAATCAGCAATATTCTGTTGCTCTCATTTGGCCCAAGATGTCTGAGTATTCCAAGAGAAGCTAAGATCCAACTACACATATGTGCAAGTTGCAGTCTTTCCTCCTGGCTTTCATATAATTAAAATTCACCATTTTTCAATCTCCTGTTTGTTAAAACAGTATTGTTTTATGACAGTTTTGTTTATTTATTGATTTATTTTATAGGATACATATAAATATCACTACATTCCACCTACACCAGATGAGGACAGTCCAGGATCAGATAGTTCTCCCACTGGGAGACGGAAACAGGTGAGAAATCATAGACAATGTGAATGAGTCTGTTGTGACATCATAAGGATCACAACTTGAGGCTTCCTCTTACATTGTTGTGACATCCCTGGTATCTGTATTGTTTTTGTCAGGGCATTGTGATGTCACAGTGTCATTTTCATCTTAAAAGTTACAATTCTGATATCATAAAACATGGTAGTGACATATAGTGACATATCCAGCTTTAAGTGTCCATGATTGTGAATATCACAATGCATTATAACAGCAAAATAACATTGTGGTCCTAAACTATAAGCATTGTGACATCACAAAGAATATAAGCTGTATGTGATGTCATTTAAGACAAGGGGCTCTATGGCATCACAGATAAAAACTGATTGTAAGGTGAAAGCATTATGACATCACAATAGAATATGTGTTGCTAAGTGACAGTGTCTATGGCAACACTGACTGCAGGGTTTGGGATGTGGCCTTCTAATGGAGGACTGCTGTGAGTTCCCTAGAGAAGGTTATGTGCAGGAAGTTGTTTGTTCTTATGAAGATTTGATAGCCAAATCATCACTTGATACGGTGAGAATAAGATGATATTGTTGAAACAGAGCACCTTTTGGATTTAATACAAGTTCACGTGTGCAAAGGGTGCCTTTCATTTTTCTTACCTAAGATGAATGTTTACTTGCTTATTAGCATTAATTAGCAATAGTTTAAAAATGCAGTTTCTTATAGAGTCTCTACATTGTGTGGATCTCCAGTATTTGCTTTTGCCTCATGTTGATAATCATATTTGACTGCTTGCCCCTCTTTTTTATGTATAGCTTTTTTGAGTCGCCTCTTCATCCTGATCTTTTATTGTAATCTTTCTAATATATTATCTTCCAGCTGCTTAAAAATTTTCAACCAGTATTTCAACCTTTAATTTTTTAATTTAATTTTTAAAAGTGGACTTTTTTGATTGGCCATTCTCTCTCCTTTTTTAAAATATTTATCTTAGGGTAAAAGTTTGATTATATAACATAGTCATGAATGTAACATCAGCAGTGAAACATATGAAGCATAACAGAGAATTGTTACAGGTCACATTTGCTGAACAGGACACGATGTATAATAGCTTTGATGCCAGTGGGGAGGTGGGAGAGGATGACAAGTCTGATAGATTGGTAAGTTTACTCTTTATGTAAAAGTCTGTAAGTTTATAATAATGGAATTCAACCAAGAAACACAACTTTAGAATTCATGAGAAAACATGCTACTTGAAAATATCAGTCATGAATAAATTCTCTCAGATTTTATTCATTGCAGCACCGCACTCTATTGTCTATCATAATTTTTTTCTGGCTGATCCTGCAAAATCTTACTTCATTTTATGCAAAGTTGCAAGTCTCTTGGCTTGCTTGGATGGTTGCCATTGTAAAATTTGGAGCCATTTGTAAGTTTAAACTAATTGTAAAAGCCATAGAATTGGCAAGTTTATTCCAAACACTCACCAGATGAGAACTTCACCAGTATTAGTGTTGAAGTGCTGAAGTTCTGAATCTCTGCCTGGGTGAAAAAGTTTCAAACGATCGTTGTTAGGTATATTTATTTATTTTCATTTAAATTACAGTATAACAAGCATTATCTACAGGCAATCCAAGCAACCAGATGTCATCAACATCATCATTATTATTATTATTATTATTATTATTATTATTATTATTATTATTATTGATTTTTCCTCTTCTCAGAGCATGTCAAGTGTTCTCTCCAGGCAGTCTCAGGGACCAGGCAGACAAAAGATGGTCAGTGGTAGGAAAAGACAGAGAGATGATCAAAATATCTACACAGGGCGGCTCATAATTATCAGGTAACTTCTACTGTTTGTATTTGTTATCGGCTTTCAGATCTACTACTTGGCTGTATTATCACATTTAATCTGAGTTGTTATAAGGCAAGTATTAATGAACATTTTGACATTTTCTATGAGCTCTTTTTTGTATTTCTGGGGGGAGGAAGGATGTATAAAAAAATCTACTCTGTCATTTTTGGATGTTGATAGGTATATGTTGCAACAAATGTGCATTGCCATGAATGAATTATGATAATTGTTCACTGTGCAGCTTCATTGTTTTCACCATCAAATTTAAAAGTATCTTTAATAAGTTTACAGTTTTAAGTTTTTGCTATGAAAGAAGCAATAGCTTACCTCTTACAGCTATTTGTACAAAAAAAAAACAACTTTTTTTCTGTTTTAGTCCTGCTGATGAATTGGAGTTTGCTGTGGTTGACAATTCCAAGGAAACATTAGATGTTATTTCTTTAACTAACAGAATGCAAAAACAAGTGGCATTTAAGGTATCAGTTGAGAGGATTTTTTACTTGTACTGATCACATNCAGGGATACGGGTTTGCTACAGTAAGTATATGTGACCTTGACCTGACCTGACCTGACCTTGGTTGATGATTTGACCTTGTTGACCTGCAGCCTGTATGAAAAGTTGGAAGACGTGGCCCACAGATGGACATATTGCAGCACTGTTGTTTGTATATGGATGTCAGGAATTGCATTTAAGCTGTAGAATTATCATTTCATTAAGATGTTATGTTTTGGAAAAAAATTTACAGAAGAAAGCTTAATGTTCGCATATTATTTGAAGTCTTTAAAATCAGCATTTTATTATGTAACATGCCAATGTATGTGTTGCATGGAAACATATATGTATATTTATTTACCAGATATATTTTTAGTTTATGATGCAGAGATTTCTAAAAAAAATGGGTATGAATAAAAAGAAAAACACTACTTTTACAGGGATGCTTACCAGCATGGAATTAGAATTGAGAAACAAGCCTCTTATGATATCATTGTACATATACTGACCCAGTAATATTGATCTATAATTGCAGTGGGCTTCTAGTGTTAGCAAGTGGGTCAGAAAAGGGGGTTCATTTCAGAGTCTTCTTTTCAGTTCCACAATGCAGAGGATGCACTGAAAGCCCTCCAGCAGTTGAACGGCTTTGAGCTTGCAGGGCGTCCTATGAAGGTTGGTCATGTGACTGAGCGTACAGGCGAGCCGGGCACAGGTGGTGCTCTGGACAGTGATGAGATGGACAGGGCAGGGATTGACCTCGGTGCCACAGGGAGGCTACAGTTGATGGCAAAACTGGCAGAAGGTGGGTCATGTTTGTTTTTATCTTGTCACAGTGTTCTTGGGCCTAGTGAACCCCAAAAGAGAAACATGAGGTTTAGGAAATGGAAAGCTTGGGCTTGTACTTTGATAGTATTATGTGTAAATCTTGGTTGAAGTTGAAAGGAGTTAGATACACTCAGTTTCTTCTTAATCTGTTTGTCAGTTAATGATTATCATGTCTGATGTTGTCCGTCAACTGCAGGTCTTAAATCTGCCAGCCTTTGTGAACTTTTCTGAAACTAGAGACTAGGCAGTTTCACAAGGACCATTAGTTAACATCTAGGACAGACAGGCTTTCAAGAGAGCATTACCTTGGGTTGATTAACTGTAATAGCAGTAAACACTTGTTTCAGCATGTGTTAACATTTGCCATGTTTACCATTCCAGGTACAGGTTTCCAGATCCCCCAGTTTGCTGCCAATGCTTTGAACCTGACCCAGGCACAGTCAGCTCAGCAGGCTGCCCCACCCATAGCCACACAGTGCTTTATGTTGTCTAACATGTTTGACCCTATCACGTAAGTACTTATATATCTGCCCACACGCAAAAAAAAGCTATCCGAAAAATCCGTTCAGATATCATTTTTCGGCTAATATTAAACAATGTCTTTTGGTAATTCTCTTCGTTATACTATTTGAAACTCCATGCTGGCATTTGACAGGTTTTGTGGAAACAAATTAACTTCATATGCATATGAGAGTAGTATTATTCTTGAGCATTTGTTACTAAAGCTTTGATGAACTGGTAGATACAAAATTCTTAAACATCTTGCTAATTATCACAAAAATCACAACAAGAGACGAGCGATTTGAGTCCCTGCCAGTATTTGAGATGTTTGAAAGAAAGCATTTAGTTATTTTTTTTTCTAGAACTTTCTATTGGATAGAACAAATTTTTCCCCAAGTAGGTTGACCTAATTGAAAAAAAAAAAAAACAACAGAAAGCGATAGATATGTTATTTAGTCTTTGAAAAATTAAATGTATTGGTACCTGATTGAACTTTCTATACAATCCCTGAATTTATTCACAGAGAGACCAACCCCAGCTGGGATCAGGAGATCAAGGATGATGTGATAGAGGAGTGTAATAAGCATGGTGGGGTGATCCATATCTATGTGGACAAAGCCTCTCCTCAGGGGAATGTATATGTCAAGTGCCCCAGTATAGCGGCTGCAGTGGCCTCGGTCAATGCTCTCCATGGGAGGTGGTTTGCAGGTATGTACAGGGAATTGGGGGATCTTTTAAGCGGGTTTCAGCTTCTTGCAGCTGAAATACTGGATATAATAGAAACGCTAAGGCAGTTACAATTAAAAGAATAGGACAAAATCCAGTTTTCTGAAAATTCTCTCTAACATTAACTGAGTTATGTCTGTGACGTTTTTGTTGTACTTGATTGGGCAAAATTCAGACAAGACTGCAGACTTCATAGCAAGTTTTATACAGGACATAAAGAAATTTTGTATAGTCTCATGATACATACACTACAATATTTTTAGAGGTTAGG
>NW_019774036.1:11310-157517 GCF_001039355.2 Lingula anatina
TCATTTTGTTGCCGAAAATAAGCCAAGACTCCTATTACGTTATTGAGTGGTTATTTTCCACCATGACAGGGGAGTTACGTAATGTGTGAGCTATTTCACAGACACTGCAGCCATACAACTTATAATCTGTAAGAAGACAGTCTATGTGAGGTAAAACTTCCATCAATGACGTAGGTCTAAGCACGAACAGTTTAAGTGCAAACAGCTGGAAGTTTTTTTACCTAATCAGAATTTTGAGATAAAATGCTTTTACACATAAAAAAAAGGTTTTTCAAAAAGTTCCCAGATAATTTTGTTTTTTTCCCCTTAAAATTAAAATGTTGTATATATTTCTTGCTGACCAAAACATCGACTGTCAACACTTTACCTCTCTTGATTTACAAATTTAGTCATCTTCATGGAAAGTTTTGTTTCATTAAAACCAGCTTACTGTAAGCTTTGCTGCTTATAAAAAGACACTTAACTTCACGTAATCACTGATAACTGAATCATAATACTGACTATTGGCTATTTAGCAGGATAAATCAATGATTTTACTTATAGGACTTTACTGTACATGATGTACTTATTAATACATTGTTGTTCAGAGGAAGGGACAAATACAGATAATCCCAAACTTCTATAATTTTGTCAGACATTAACTTTGCATGTATAATCCTGAGTAAAGAAAGGGTTGTTAATAAAGTAATTAATATGAAGTGGACCAATTTAGTCCACTCCTGGTGGGTTACAGGTGCCCTAGTTAGGATAATTCACTTTTATTATTAATTGGACCTAGCAATAATCAAAACTGTAATTACGATTGTCCTCTGCACCTTACTTAATTGTTCATTTTTGAACAGCTACTCTTATATATAAGGAAATATACCTTTGTATAATGTGTAATGTAACAATTACATGCTATTATATCACAATGTAATAAAAGAGCGTACACCAGCACAGGGAGACTAAATTGAGCCGAATAAAATTTATATCAAAACAATAGTTATGATTAATATTATCATCTGTTTTCTGATCATTCTGCGTACTTGTCTCCTTAGACAATGTGACAAATTCCCGGGCAGAAAAGATTAGATCAGCTCTGCATTAAGCCAGCTGTAATCCTGATTAAACCCTGCCACGAATGCCAGGGCCCACTACCTGTGGAGTACCACCACTGGAACAATGAGACCTAACTCTGTGCTCAGCTTAAGAAGGGTTATCTTAGAGCTCAGGAATTTTTTACACCAAATCAAGATAACACACTTCCTATGTTTAAAATTGATTACCTGGATGGCATGACCATAATTAATGCATCATATTTTACACTGTTAGTATTAAAACTGATATAAATTTTCACAGACTATGCTAACAAGCTCCTAACTGCTGTAAAAAAAGTTTCGGGAGCCATTGACATGTTAATGGTGCATAAAAAAGGCAGGGAGGGTGGGAATTTAAGCCCCGAGTCATTCTATACAGCTGGTAGGATTAATAACTTGGAGGGATTTGCCTCTTTTTTGCATATTGCTGACTCACAGACCAGCTTGAGCTACAAAACACCGTTGATTTTTTTTTTTTTTTTTTTTTTTTTTTTTTTTGCTGATGTTCTCTGAAATATGCATAAAAATAAATAAATAAATAAATAAATAAATAAATAAATAAATAAATAAATGTAATTATACTATGGCTGGTAAAAACTACAGATATCTTCAGAAACAATTGCCAATTAGCTCTGTGCAGAGCCTGGCACTATCTAATCCCTTACCTGTAAAAATTTGAGCCTTTCCAGGAAATCATTGATGTAGCTTCCCAGAGGTTTCAGGGAGGGGTAGGACCTCTTCTGCCACATGGCCGGCTGTTTGCCAATGAGCAGGCTATGCGCCAGGGCCTCCAGCTCGGCATTCATCACAACCAGTCCTTTGATGGCCTTCTGTGTGTTGATCAGACTGGTGCGGATGATGGTCAGCAACCTGGACAGAGACAAAACCGGGAGAGTGATGGAAGTTTCATAATTTTTTTTTATTTATTGTTAATATATTTGCTTTCCTTCTTTGGTTAAAGAGGATAAAGAGGATCCGTATTAAACAGCAGTGTTTCTAAGCCTTATATTACAGTGGCTATAGTTACATTATTAACCCCCCCCCTTTAACTCTTTGCTTTTCTTCACATTACATAACATTCATTTCATTTTGTGAGAAGATGTTTTTCTAATATAGTTAATAAAATGGGTTCATAAACCTTGTACCTGTTTGCTCTAAGCACAACATTATTGCCAGTGTGACAGGAATGATAGTCCACTAGGGATTGTAGTCTATTTCCCTTTACCATGTACTGGTACAGGTGACTTTTGCCCCATATACTAACAAAAATATCCTGGCTAACCCTAACCTGTACTTAAACTACATGTGTTCCCAGACTATCGTGTCCAGAACTACCATTCCTGTCACCCTGGCAACCCTGGCCATGACCTTGACACGACCTTGACATGACCTTGACCTAGTTAACTCACTTGTTGAATCTCTCCATCTCCTGTGTGAGGACAGTGTTCATGCTCTCGTTGTACGTTACTGGGTACTTCTTTGACGCCACTTCCAGGTCAAAATTCTTCGGAAGCTGGAATAAAAAAGAAAATGGGAAAATTATAAGACCAATTATGCCAATATGTACTTGACCACTTTATTTATATCAGATTTAAAAAGACATAAAGGTAACTAGCTGAAAATAATTGTAAAATCAATATCATGGCAATCTTTATCATCTACAGTGCAATGAGAGACAGAAACATGGCCTGCTGCTCCCCAGGGGATGGGGAAAAGTAAATAACAAGATATAATTATCTTCCCACGGGTCTCCAATATCTTATAAATACTGTAAGTCATCTGTCTGAAATATTAATTTCTGTAGTTTGATATGGTCTTTGTGCTTGCAATATATTATATATTTTATGTAACATGTACGTAAAAGGAATTGACGAAAAAGACATCAAATAATTTTGTCATAAACTATATGAAAATTGAATATGCATTTCTACTAAATACAGAATTTGCCATTCTGTGCACCAACTACAAATTTCATTCGGAATACAAACATCTAGGCATCAGTTTATGCATATTCCCAGGGGCTCATCACAATTAACAGGCTATGATTACAATAAGCTGATATATTGGTGATGGTTTTCAATCAACGCAAAGTGCAAGAAACCTTGGCAGGCAATCATGTATGTGATTTAATGAATCCAGTCTTAAATTATTGTGAATATATGCATGTATCAGGAAGTTATTACCTAATAACATTAAATGTCTGCTATACCTATATTCACTGAGGTCACCACTTTCCGTGTAGCTGTTACACAATATTATACCTAATTCTACTGTCTTAATAACTTACAATTTTGATGCTGACAATAATAACAGCAACAACATAAATCAATTTCTAATAAAGAAAACAAACAAATAAGTAAATAATACAAATAATCTTCAACACTGTCTCTTTATTTTAACAAAGACCTAATTTTTAAAAAATATTTATTCCCCTACATCAACAGGTGCCCTATACTGCCTAACACAATGTACTAGGAACAGTGAGTGAATACATGCCTTCTTCAAGATATCCTCTGCTATGTCTGCCAGCTGTGAGTCGCTCTTCCCGCCCCCACCCCCTCCGCTACTCCCCAGGGTAAGCAGGACGGAGTCAAACATGTCCTTGGTCTCCTGGAGCTCACGCGAGATGTCCACGTTGTCGTGCATGCCAAATACTTCTGGGGACTGGCTCTGCGGTAACGCCTGTGAGGAAAGGGATCATAAATGAATAAAAAAAAAAAAAAAATTGAGGCAAATTGCTGCATTAGTTAAGAAATTTTTCTTGACCACATCTTATTCTAATTAACAATTTACAAAAAAATTTAAAAAAAAAGGAAAATATATAATTTTTTACTCAACATCATAAAGCCACAAGCATAATAATAATAATTATAAATCAATCAATACCTGTACAAGTAAAATTCTGCTATCATATTAGCCCAAAAATATCATTAATATAAAAAGTGCCCTTAGTAGTAGTCATGCACTAGCAACTCTCATGGTAAATAAGATATCGACTTTTGCCAAACATGAGGTATAATAAGGAAATGGGAGCTTTTCCTCTGGGGAGGCTTAATTGAATCTTGGTCATAAATATCTCAAAGATCTAGGGCAGACTGGAGAAGAAATGAAGCATGAAAACGAAGATAAAAAATTCAATTACATTTCTGGAGATATCTGAGATACCAGTTGCTTGATAGTCGTAAGTACTTTTGTTCTCCCACTGAAGGAAAATCACTTTGAGAAGGACTGAGGGATTGCGTATTGTGATGATATTTTAGTATGTTGAATTGAACAAATCAAATTATTATGGTGGCTAGATGGATTCAATGGACAACAAAAGGGGCAGGTTCAGAAGACATCAGTATGAGTACACAAAATAAACTGACTCTAGAAACCTTTACATATACAGGAAAAAAATATATATGATTCTTTTGACAAACAAATCAATATATAAATCTGACGTATTTCAGGTATGCTTTATCCCTGTAAAGAACCAAAAAACACCTATTGATTTACACATATGACTAACTGCCATGATTCAGAAGTGCAATCCTAAGTGAGACTTCACATGGCTAAACCCTCACTCTCCTCCCAGGGTCAGATGCAAACATTTTGTACCCAGACTACCAGTGGTCCCTGTGGACAGAGAGTCCCCATAACTTACCTTGATAAACTCCAGGTAGCTGTCATAGTCTCCTTTGGGTGGTAGGATGTAGATTCCACTGGGAGAAAACTTGTACTTGGGGTCTTCTAGAACCAGAGGGTTGTAGAAGTCGGCCAGGATGGTGTTTAGGGTTCTCCTGTCCTTGTCGTCCGTCACCCTGCCGCCATAGTTACACTCACCTGTCAGGTAAGATATGGCCTCGTACGGCACCTCGTCGTACTCATTGATGTACATCTGGAATATTGTTAGAGAAGTGTGCGAAAGGATGTAACCTCATGATGCACACACACATACAATATGCTCGCACACGGGCAGACATGCAGACAGAAATGAGGATTTTAAAACCAAGTGTTTAGAAAAAATTTCAACTTGAGACAAACACCTGTGCCCATGTGCAGACAAGTAGGTTCGGGTGTAAAATACAGCTACCAATATTGTCTTTTTAGGTCAAATTTTCCTCGGCAAAGACAGTTACCCATCTAATTCATCTACTCATATTCTGTGTATTATTTAGGACATTGTTTACAGGTGGTAGATCTGATGTAAATAAGATATTAGACAATACATACATTCTGACTATTCTCATGTTGCTAACTCTGCCAAGACACCTGTGTGACTGTGACGTACCTGTAGCTGCCTAACAGATATCCTGAGGTCAGACTCATTGAAGCCATAGGCAATGTTCCACCCCAGGGGACCAAACTTCCTCCTCTCCTGGACCAGAGCATGGAAGAAACACAGCCCATACAGCAGCTTCTCAAAGGTCTGGAGAAAAAGGAAAGAATCAGTTAGAAAAAGGATATCAACTTTCATGATAAGAAACATTGGTTGAGAGATAATTCTTAAAAGTCATTCAATTGACTGCCTTAAATATTTTTTTTAGAAAATAGACAGTTCTGTTTTTTTGTGCCATATAAGGCATCAATAATATTAATCAAAAGGCTAAATAGGGCAGTCTTGTTCATAAAATAACAATTAACAAAAAATCCATAACTATATCATTTTTTTCATTTGCTTTAATTCCCATTCAACTTACAGATTCCTTCCCTGGACAGCCGCTGAAGAACTCAGGGTCAGAGATGGGATCGTTGAGGTACGACTGCAGCAAGTTCTGTCTCAGTCCTGTAGGGGGCTCATTGGTCATCTTGACACCATTCTGTAATACTGTCACAGGGAACTGGAGGACAGGTGAGAAAATATAGAGAAAATATAGTCACAGGGGAAATGAAAGGCAGGTGAGAAAATATATACCGTAAAAGAAATGCGAAAAAACAATATGTCATAGGAAACAGATTAAAAATCGACTTCACATGGAAAGAAATACTTCCATGTTTTTTTTTTTTTAATGTTCTTTTTTTAGATACCAAGCACCAAGCACAGTGTGTGTATACCCACCTTGGCAGAGGGATAACTGGTGAGCCAGAGGCGGAAGTCAGGACTGGTGTTCTCAGGAACCAGTTCCTCGCATATCTTCTCCAGCTGCGTCATCCAGGACACCGCCAGATGGCAGTTCTGCAGCAAGACCCAGCAGCCGTCTGCCTTGGCGCGTTCTATCATCCTGGCAGCTATGGGTCCCTGAAGTTACAGATCAATGCATTTACAGGTTTTTAAACATTTATGATTTTTTGATAAAAAAATTGGAGTTCAAACGACAAATTGGAACAATACTTCATCAGTTTCACTAGGCATTTAACAAATACAATGTAATGTGCCTCCTCCTTTTTTTTTCTTTAAAAATTAAAAATGTCATTTGCAAAAAAAAAAAAAAACCTTAATGTTATTTTCATCAGTTTTATCCATCCATTTTCTCTTGCTGTGAATAGCTACTAGTACAGTATGAAAATAAAAGTGTCAAATGAATTAGGGGAAAAGAAATAAAAAGAAAAAAAAAATTGGCAAAAGTTTTCTTCCCAGCCTCACCTGTCCCTGGCCCAGAGAGATGGAATCCAGTTTATTTCCTCCAAAACCTTTGTCCTCTGCAAACTTCAGCAAGGCCATGGTGGGATCAGCACCAGGCGAAAGCACGAAAATCAGTGGTGCACACGAATTGGAATCTTGGTAACTCTTTGCCAGATTGAAAGGAGGTGGCTCAACGAATTTGGGCCCAAGTTTTTCAATCACAAATTTGGTCACGGCAGGTACAATCTGAAGAAGAGATATGAATGAGATGAATGGATTGATGTGGATGAGATGCAACATATCTCAACTAGCACAATGGCCAGCTCACATGGCTGGCACGTTGAGTGGGGTTGATTGTGTTCCCTACAACTGGATAACTACCACATTTTCACATTCAACTTCATCATGTGATCTTACACAATGTTGATCTATGAAGGGAATTAGAATATAAAAAATTTGAAATAAAAGGAGCCAGATGACAAAACAATTGTAGCAAATAAAATAGAAGAGATCCAAAATATAACAAGTCAAAAGGTTGAAATAATGAAGTTCATCTCCCATCATATATAGTTAAAAGAGTTACCTTCTAAACAAAATAAATGACATGGAAACTTGCTGTATGCATTTGTTTTTATCGCATATATCCAAATAAAAATAGAACAAATTTATCGTACTAACCTTATCTGGCCTGATACACCTGAGGACCATCATCCTCTGGAACTCCGTCAGTTTGGACTGCCAGGGTTCGGGTAGCGGGGTGTTGTGGGGTTCCTTGCTCTCATAGTACTTGCGCCAGTCTTCTATAGCCCCCGTGAAACTCTCCCTGAGAACAGAGTGAAATTTCACATATAACGAAAACACTTCTTCATACTTGCTGGAATTTCTAGGAACAATTCAACCATTACATGATACTCATTAAATCATTACAGTATGTGACTTAAAGATATAAATTTTAATCAATTTGAAACCACCAACTTCCAACTTTTGCCATCATTACTCATACTGGTGCAGGGCTTACCTAAATCCCTTGAAGGAGGGTAGGTCACAAAGACGACATAACTCATCCCAGGATTTGTCAGACAGCCACGACTTGTCAGGGTTCTGGAGTTTGTTCTCCAAGCCCACACCTCCAGTAAGGAGGAACATGAACTCATCATAGTCAAGGTCATTCTTGGCTCTAAATATAGAAATGAGGTCAATAGGTCAAGGTCTAGGTCAAAAGTTCAAGGTCTTCACATCAATCTGGTTCACTTTGATTACCACCTATTTGAACCTTTTGTTTTTGGTCATTTTAGATATTATTTTCCACTTGAAATATAAATTTAACAAAAATTAATCTAACCAAATCAGTTTTTTTGTACAATTTCATTGTTTGAATATTTTAATTTTGTGATGAAAAGGAATGAAATAAAATACAGATTGTCTTAAAAGGTTCTTAAAAATGTTAGGTTAAAAACACACAATGTAAAGAAAACACATAAATATCAAACATATAATTTTATGAATGTTACATGAGACAAACTGTTGTACTAAAAATATGATTATTTAATGATTACCAACCCACACACGAATAGAAATTGTTATGAATTAGGTAAATAAACACTACTTGCAACTGTTTCCACTTTGAACTAGAGGATCAGAGAGGCGATACCGCCTCCGAATATTGTACCACCAGCTGGAGCAAGCGCATTCATATAGACCCCCACATATACAAAATAAGGAACACAGCCACCAGTCTTGTGCTTGACAAGCTGTAAAAATGCAATCAACAAGAATTTTCAAAATATGCAAAAAATATATATATTACTAAAAATGGTACAATCAAAGTTAAGTTCATCGCAAGGTAGGTCAAAGGTCAATTCCAAGGTCACAGTAAATTGCCAGTATATGACTTCCTATTCAACTTCAATNTAGTTAAGTCTGTGTGGTGTCTGAATAAGACCACAAATAATTTTTTTTTCGGCAAAAATTTTGTTTTTTTGAAAATTTTGGCCTGTTTGACCTTAAAATAAAGGTCAAAGGTCAAATCCAAGGGCATATTTGAAATCTACACATATGACTTTTGGAAAGCTGTCTGTAGAAATTTTTCCCATAATTCCTTCTGTAGGGGAGATAATTAGCATTTAATTTTGCCATTTTTGGACAAGGGTGCATTGCAATGAGTGCCACACCTAGACCCCAATACGGACAAAGCCCAAATTTTACGTGGAACGAGTTGAGATTATAGGTGACCTAAATCCAAGAGATGGGTATGGAGGCCCTTACCGTCTAGGAGGAGAAGCGGTAACGGTGACTTGGCGGCGGAGCCGCAGGAGCCGCAGGAGCCGGCGGAGCCGGCGGAACATACGGGTCGGGACTAAAACCATGTGTACCGCCAGCGCCTACGCTGGTGGTACAATAAAATTGACAAAATGCATAAAATTTAAACTG
This sequence comes from Lingula anatina, assembly GCF_001039355.2. The sequence goes on from NW_019774036.1 coordinate 20,365, forward strand.
ACACTAAAACAAGTAAAGTCCACCACTCTCATTTGTTTAGTATGCTACGGTAATTAAGATGAATGTGGCTAGGGTTAGTATATGAAGCAAAGGCAAGCCTAGTTAAGAAGTTAAGAAGTCATCACATCAGTGTGGTTTATGATTAGTATAGCGCACTACACTACAAATCAATGATATATATCAACTTCAAATCAAAATTTCTTTCAATTTTTTCAGTACTTACAACAGCATATTGGAACAGAGAATGAAAGAGAAAAGGAGCTTATCCTTTTCAAAGAGAGATCTACAGACGTTGGTATACAGATTCAACGTGAAGTGTTCTGACAAGTAACGCAGGCGTTTCTCCAGGATCTTGGATTTGTTGCTGAAATTGACCAATAGGAATCAAGGTTTTATTCTATGCGAGTAGCCTTCTATAGAAACCCTGGAAGTTTCTATGTCCCTGGTGGTGGGAAAACACACCTCAATGTCAATCTCATTCAGAAGCATCAATGCTGGCGAAGAATGGATTTCAGATTTGACTGCAGATTTGGGACAAAGCATGCTAGCTAGTGAAAATGATTGCCACACATAATATTTCCTTAGTTCAAAAAGCGCTGAAAATAAGAATGCAGGTTTGGGGAATTGTAATAAAGCAGGCATGCTGGGTAGGGAGGGTTTCTACTATAACCCTAAACTAATATCTGCTGATCTAGACTCTCAATTCTACGGAGGTGGGGAACAAACTGTAAGGAAGAATGCTGATATATACATTCCAATTTGCCATTCTGGTAATTCCTATACATACGCAAGCACTGAAACTAAAAAATAGCAGATTTGGATGCCATTTTGAAGGATGCATGCTGGGTAGCTAGGGATGAAATCAAATTCTAGCAGCTACATGTATGCTCCATCCATCTACTTCCTCCTCCTCACATCTCATTCTGAGTACTTACAATTCCAAATTAGCACACATATAAAATGAGAAGACCAGCTTGTCTTTTGCAAACAAGGATCGGCACACATTGGCGTACAAGTTGTACTCAAAGTGGTTTCTGAGATAGCGTATGCGCTTTTCTAAGATCTTCGATTTATTGCTGAAATAAACAGCATATGATGAAGCCAGCCACTGCAAAATGCACAGCTATTATTCCACTCTTGTATAATATTTTGACTGTAAATTCCTCACAAAATAGCTGAAAATGTTAATTAATTATTTAAAAAATATCCTTTTCATCTTATACACAGCTTTCCGTTATTTTTCCAATGACTGATAGAAAAAACAATACACAAATATTGCATACCAGCTAGTTCTTCAAAATAAAGAGGGAAGTGCCCCAAAAATTGTTTGAAAATATTACATACATTTACTATTCTTATAAATATTTCTAGATATCAGCTACTTGCAAATATTCATGCAAAATACAACACAAGATCTAACTGACATTTGGGCCTCCATGTCATTTTCTCTAGCTATTTCAATCAAGACAAACCAGCTTGAAATACTAGACAATGGCAGATGAGACATGAAAATTACTTTCATCTGATAAGAAACAGATGAATTATAACTGGAACAAGAGAATGGTAACATTTCACACCTTTCAGTAATATGAAATACATGCTTATGACAAAAAAAAAAAGAAAATAAATAAATAAATAAATAAGATAATACGTTTCAAAATATACTGAAAATTACTTAAAAATCTGTTTTTTTACATTCTTCTTAAATGTATCTACTCTTTAAAGCAGAAATTATTCAGAGCTTAATATCAAGTTTAACTCACATCCTAACTCTACATTTATGTATTCGTCTAAATGGATGTCTATTTAAAGCAGAACAATTTTAAAAACCTCCTAACAATTTATAAATTCACGAGTAATAAGTAACATCTGATATCAGTACCAGGCAACGCCCCTCTCACCTGTCCTGTATGGAGTTAATGTAGAGGTTGACAAACCACATCAGGGAGTACTGGTACATGGGGTCTATGTTGGGCAGATCAGCAATGGAGAAGAACAGGTTGGCAGAGTGTTTGGCGATGGGCTGGTAGCCCACACGGGATGCCTCGATTTTCTTCTCTGTTTCCTCTGCGATCTGGATTTCAATGCATGGTATTGTAATGTTACGTGGAAATCATGTTCAAAAAGGTTGAAATTGAAAAAAAAAAAACATGTACATCTACCGTGTGATATTATTAAAACACTTGGTCTCATAAAACATGAAAAAAATAATAAAACAGAGACATAACTATTGGTGGCAGTGACGGAAATATTTGTGACCATTCAAAAATGGCAACATTTCTCCCCATCTCTCTCTCTTCCTTAGATGGCAGTGTCCAAATTACCTTATGAATTTTTTTCTAAAAGCTAAAATTAATTCATTCTGCCTTCAAAATATTATTTTCCTTTCCTAAAAAAGCATAATATTTCACAAACTGTTCCTACCTTTTGCTTCTTAGAGATCTCATCTGAAAGAATCTTGGAGGAGTCTAAGATCTGAATGGCAGACTCGTCTTCCAGAATGTTGCCCTCAGAGGCTGACAGAGTATGTAGAATCTTATCCTCAACCTCCTTCAGCTGACGGTTGTTGGCAGCGCTGGTCTTGATCAAACTCTGCCTTTCTTCCTCCAACTCTGGCCTAGATGAATGGAAAGATCAGACTTTTTTATAAGTACAGAAGACTACAGTATGCACGGTCAAAATCTGTCAGTATATCTTGACAGCCAATCAGACAATAGGAATGCCAATCGCAAAATATCCACTTAAACCATGGTCAAATTATCCAAAAGTTGCCTTGGCAACAAAACTGATTGCAAATGCAGGGCTTGACATTAAGGGTGGCCCACTGGCCCTGGGCCACTGAAAACTGACCTAGGGCCATTGAATCACTGGGGTCACTGGCCCAAAGAGCAAGTAAAATGTCATGTGTCAAATCATCCTTGCAATATTCACCAATGTCTCGGGCCAGTATCGAAAAAAGTTAGGGTCAAGCCCTGAAATGGTCCCAAAAATAACTTGAATAAAATTATATTACAGTTCGTTTCAATGTATGTACATTTACAGAAGTCTGAAACAATAGTAGAATGATTTTTTAAAAATCTTCGGCTAAACAGTATATGGTGCGGAATGGCCTTTTACCTTTCTTTGGCGACCACGATACCCAGCAGCTGATCCTCCAGCCCCTCTGGGGTGATCATGAAGTTGAGCAGCGACACCTTGGTGGCGACCTCTGGCAGATAATGGGGGTTACGCAACTTGGTGGTGATGTAGAAGCGGAAGTCCTTGCTGTATTCTATCACGTTCTCACCAAGACGGATCATGTCAACACCACCTACAGGGAAATACGTATACCACGTCTTCATTATTACTTCAGATGCAGTCTTCATCATTTTTATGTACTGTCTTCTATCATGTAAAATTATTGTATATCATAACATCTGTTCATAATTGCTTAACAAATAATATCAAATAATCCAGATCATTCAACATGATGAAAAATAAAACAGTACCGAAAATATCTCGAAAGTAGCCTGAACCTTATGGATTTCTATACACTGAGGACAACTTGTTCCATCTCTCTTTTTATAGATACATTAATTAAATTCCAACCCCTTTTAAGTAATCTTAAAAAGTCTGCCCACAAAACATGAAGAAAAGAAAGGCAGCCTTTGTATTAAAAAATGCCATGCCATTTTATGTTCATATAGAATGTACTAAAATAAAATTCAGGTGATACCTGTATATTGAGCAGTTTTATACCAGCCCAAGAGACAGTGGAGAGATATAGTCTCATTCTATATCTAGGCACAGTTTTATATTAAGTTTCTTTTAAGTAAGGTATCTTATAATTACCACAATAAATTAATCTTTGTCTAATTGGAAATCACTCAAGTCAGCAAGATAAATTATATAAAATTGTGAAACTACGCCCACTTCTAACTATGAAGCATTTTTAGCTATTTCATGCATTTTAAAAGAATATTGCAATAAATGATGCAAAATCTTACTACATATATTTTAAGATATAATCAACTTCTATTGCAACTAGTTTTTGCCATTTTATCTTAAACTAATATGTATAAATCATCACTGGATATGTTGTTTTTCTGATAAAGTTCAGGAGACATTATATTTCAAATATGAGCTAGGCAGGTTCAGTTTTTGAGGGAAAAACTTTTCTGATTCATGCAAAGGAAGTTTGGATACCAAAGGACCACAAAGTAGTTGTGTCAGTGAAATATAGAAAATTAAAATCATGCAGAAGTATTAAGTATGGGGACCAAGAACGTCATGCAGGGTTAGTGGATATGAGAATTTTAAGAGATAAGAGATTTATACAGGTAAACAGAGCCAAGTTGTAGATAGGATAATTGTAATGACCATAAGAAGTATAACCCCTCCACCTTGATGATAAAGTATATGTGTGGGTGAGCCATTATACTTACTAATGCCACCAAGAACTTTAAAACAAGAACATTTGCAGTGAGGTGATAATATCACGTGCAGCTATTAAAATACATACAACAGAAAACACTGAGTAATTGGATAAAACAATGTGCAGAGACAACTGAGAGCAAAGTTCAAAATTGTCAACGTTCAAATCGTAGACAAGTCACTTGTTTGAAATAAAAATCTGTGATTCATACAGCAATATGAAAGAACAAACAAACAAACATATAAGTCTAAAATGCAAGCAGATAAGCATGCAGTTTAACAAACAAGTGGTTAGTATCAAAAGCTTAAATGCCAATGGTTAATTGGCATATACAAGCATGCATGTCGCAAAGCTTAATGACATTCACTCCAAGAACTTAATTTAGTTAAACTAAATAAAAGACACTTGCAACTTATACATTTATTGCTGAACTCACAATAGAGAAATTTTGATAAAATTCAACTAACTGATTGTCTTTGGTGAAATTTTACCATTAAATGCTAATAAACAATGAATTGATGAAAAGACATATAATCCTTATTGAGCCAAAAATATAAATAAATAAATAAATGAAGTTTTGAAACTCTATGCAAAAAAGAATGTGCAGTATGAGTCCATGTTGAAGATGCATTCAACATAAAACAGGTCTAAACATAAGGACTAATGCACTTCAAGCTGTTGTTAACGCCTTAACAGACTCTGTACTCTCTCTCCATACCTTGTTTAAAGGTCTGCTTCAGCAGCAGAGGCTCCAGCGACGGGTCCAGCTCCTCTCCGACATTCTCCAGCAGAAGAGGATAGCCGAACTGGATGCTGTTCTCCAGGTTACGGATGTAGTCGGAGTCCGTCAGCTTGATGACGCCAAGGTGGTTGTCCTTCTCACTGTTCTTGATCCATTTGTTGGCCTGGCCCTGGGGGTCTATCATCAGGGGCCTGGGGTAAAGGGGGGGGGGGTGAGTTAAAAACCATTGATAATATATGGATGAATCAATAAGTTCAACATTCAACATATATATTGCACTGGCACCACTAAATTACCTTGGGATGATAGCACACATAAATAATCATGCTTTCAATACCTTAAATAATCTTCCAAAATCACTACTAAATTTTATTTTAAAAAACAAATGTCACACAGCATTAAAGAATTAGTTAACTGTATCATAATACTCTTTAAATGCAACAATATATTTTTAATCATTTTCTAATTATCACAACTTTTTATCATTATACAGTGAAGTATAGATGTGTCTCTCACCATCTCCGGGAGTTGGCCACAATGACACCATTATCAATGGAGAAGCTGTCCTTGGGAAGACCCGCAATGTTCCACGCCTGAATTTTGATTGGTTCACCAAGAATCTTGGTCAGGGAGAACTCCTGGGTGCATGGAATCTTCTTCTCCTGCAGACAAAATTAAAGTGAAAGATTTAGTGTCTGATAGAGAGTATATTGCCAATGGTGAATCCTTGTTTAAGTTACCACAGAACAGATTTTAAAAAAAGCAATTACAACAGAAATTGCTAATTAAAAAACCCTATTGGTCAATCAGAGGCAGATTTAGGCCATCTTCTGGGTCTTCCGGAAGACGGTCAGATTTTCAAGTTTACATTGATGGGTATCCAATTTTTCCTGTTGGAAGACGGTCAAAATTGGAGGATGAATCAACAAAGATAATTTGGAAGCCTGTCAGTAAATAGCTCTGGATCCGCCCCTGGGTCAACAACAGGAATAATTAAGACTGAAATAATAAAGTTTATCTCAGTTTACACATATATTTTTAGCTGCCTGTAGACCAACTGTCAATCCAATCAACACATCATAACTTTGTTTCTTTCATTTAATTCCCTATCTACGTTACTCACTGTGCAAGTCTTGACCCACAATGCAGTTTGTCTGTCCCTGAAGGCAGACGTGAATGGTCCAAGATAAGCCACAACCCCGGCTGATATCAGCACATCACCAGCCAGGTTGTCATAGATGTTCTGGAGGTTGGCAGCAGCCTGGGTCCACCTGGAAGACAGGGGATGTTATTTGTTAAATACAGTCTCAATATTTACTAAAGAAACAAGCACACTATATCTTTCCAGGTTGTTTCATCATCATGACTAAGTTTTTGAAAATTATGAGACATAAAGCTTAATTAATATATGCACACAATTTTTCAAGCTATATCTGGGCCTCTTACATCTGCTAAAACATTATTACGTCATCGTGGTCATAGTAATCACCTTGTAAGCCCCAAAATAAAAATCTTAAAATTGTGTTTATACATACTGTAAAAATAAGTCTTAAAAGACTTCTTCAGTGGCCATAAACCACACCCACCTGTCCTTCTCGCCTCCTAATCCACCAATCAGCTTCTTGGCGCGCACCAGTTTCTTCCCACACAGGTCCACCTCAAACTCCAGCTTTGCCTTCTTGTCCGTCATCTCCTGGAAGCTCTTGTTAAGGTTCGCCAACCTATCCTGGACCGCCTTCAGCTCAGCCCGCTTGGTATTCAAGATGCCCATGGTGGTGGCCAGTTCCGACTCTGCCTCGGCCAGTTTGGCTTTCTTGGGGGCCACCACTTTGGCCACGCGGTCATAGATCTCCAGGGCCAGGATCCACTTGCAGAGACCCTCGGCAGCCGAGGAGGCTTTGGCAACTTTGACGGGGTCAAACTCGGGGTTGGTGCAGTATTCTTTTCTGATTTTGGTCATGACAGCAACCTTAAAACAGAAAATGCTTCATGCTACAATGGAAGTTTTAAGGTATAAAACTTTTGAGTTCTATTGGTTAAACTGCCATTCAATGACTTTATTTTTACAAATAATTAAATAATATCTTAATCATAAAAATCTTTACACAATATATGGATGTTTAAAATTAAGCTTTAAACAAAGTGATAACTCACTGGAATATTATCCTTGTCATACTCCTTCAACATATTCAGGAAATTCATGTCACCAAGAAGTTTCTTGGAAGGTCCCCAGTAGTCAAGAATCTTCTTTCCTGAGCCGCCTGGGTCGTTTATTTTCTCTGGTTTGATCTCCTTCATGACACATACGCCCTCCATCACAAGTTTCACACCAGCGGGAGGATTCTTCATCGACTTCACAATCGTAATGTCTGCTGGTTTGAGAGTATTCAAGGCAGAAATGGCCGCCTCCAAAGCAGGAATAGCCTCGGCCAAGTCGCCCTCACATTCTTCTTTAAGAGCCTTGGCAGCCGTGGCTTGCTCATTAGCCACCTCCTCGTCTGCCTTTACTTTAATACTGGTCTCCTCAACTTCTACAGATTCTTTCTGGATAATCACCATCATCTTGGCGTTTTCCTCGGCGGCGACGGCCAGCTGTGGCTGAAGCTCTTCCAGCTCCTTTTGCATATCAGCAACCTGGCAAAGCAAACAATTATTTGCTATTTCTTTTTCAAACAGAAATAGATAATCTCTTTTTAAATAAAATTTTGATTAGCCATAGAAATGTTTCACTCACACCAAGGATAGGTTACCATGGCCACTTGATCTGCAAACTACAACACACTTCATAAACTAATCCAATTTTCCATGATTTTTCCTATTAATTTCATCTTCCCACTCTTCCTTTACAAAGCTAATTATAATAAACTTAATTTCATCATATTTTTCCTCACCTGAGAGGCAGCAAAGGCCAGTTTCTCCAGCCCCACTTCGTACCTCCTTTTGGCCTTCATGGTGGTGTCCTGTTTGGAGGTGAGCAGGTTCTTGAAGGAGTAGATCAGCTCCAGGTAAGAGGTCGGGGTCACGTAGTTATGTCTGCCAAGCTGCTCCAGGAAACTGAAGACAAAAATTGAGGGATTTTAATTGTGATTGTTAGAAAAGAATGAAAATTGCCTCCAGAGCTGTGACATGTTGGGGCAACTTGAGTGATATCACATATTTTATCGATTCTGAGCTCTTACTTTTTCATTTGCATCTATCATTTTGTATGTTTTTTTAAACAGGATAAATAAAACCATTACTGCTGTAAAAAACAAAACAGAAAACAAAGCCCCATCCAAAAGTCAAAAGCCAACAAAAGTCCAGGCTCCCACCTTGCAGAGAGATCAGCGGCACTGGTGTGAAAACTTTTACAGATGGTGACAATCTCCTTCTTCCAGTCCTCCTCAATGTCCAGGACCTCCAGGTACTTGGAGGCTACTCTCTCCAAGGCATCCTCAGGCCATGGCTGGAACCAGTCGATAGTACAGCAGTTGATAAGGGACGGGAACTGGCGGAGACGGTTACGGAAGGCATCTCCGATGGGACTGAAGGCGATGACGATGTGGAGGTTTTCGCGGCAGCGGTTGACGAAGAAGGCAAACAAGGCAAGTGGAGTGAACTCGGCGTTTTTGTCACCGGCTTGAGCAGCAGGTCTGACCAGCTGAAATGGGATAAATATATTGGTTAGTTAAAATATCTGAATGAGCTTGGACATTCATACTATCTTTTCATTTAATTATTTCTGTACAAGAAATGCACATTCATCATAATACTTGTACTGAAAATATAGGTTAAGAAAATGACAAAGTGCTCTTAAATACTTAATACACATTTATGCACACATACGCACAAACATGCATACACACACATATCTGCACAGGCAGATACACATATACACAAAACACGCAAACTGAGATCAACAACAGTAACAGTGTTCTACCTCCATCAGTTCTGCCTTCTCATCAGGAGGGAAGAGGTTGGGCACCTCCCCAGCATTAAGCAGGCCATCTATGTCCTCTAGGAAGGACTCTTGTTTGATCTGAGAGTCTGTGATCAGGAATGTGGTCGGCTTGCCCTCTCCACCGGCCTTCTTCAGGACAGTCTGCAGGAGGGGGGAAATAGGATTTGTGAAACATGTGTCACCATATTGTTTCACTTTATTGATTTATCTTTTTATATTCTAAATCTGATGCACAGAATTAATAGACAGGTTTTATTTTATACATTACTGTTTACAAATGGACAAAAATCCCTCTTGAAACTCTTTAAAAAATTTTTCAGTGACTGCAAAATTGTTTTAAGGGCCTACAGAAATAAATAAATAAATAAATAAATAAATAAATAAATAAATAAATAAATAAATAAATAAGAAGTGCTCTAACCTTGAGGTCCTCCCTCCACTCCTGTGTGCCATAGTTCTTGGAGATCTCTGGCTGGAAGAGTCCATACCCAGCCATAGCTGTGGCCAGTCTGGTCAGTGACTGGCGTCCACTACCTCCCACACCCACCAGGAGAGCATTTCCACCTGGCACACGCAGGATACGACTGATACGGGACAGATGCTCCAACGCATACCTGGGGGAGAGTTGAGGGGAGGGTTGTTCAGAATTAAGGTGTACTTTGACCTTGATGGTGAAATAAAGCACTCATCACCAATAAAGGTAAACTGTGTATTTCAATACGTCTAGTTTGCTAAGCATTTATACAAGTTTTTTTGTGACCATCAAACTGTCTGTTTACCCATGTGGTGCACAATAGCATTTATTAATACCATATATATTAACCAGCAAGCTCATATCAAACATTCAATGTACACATTACAACAAATACATCTCTGAAGCTTGGATTAAGAAGAAAGAAAATTGACTGAAAAATCCAAGTGAGTTCACCTGAAGATGACCAGGTCCATTCTATTCTTATGTGTCTGGTTGTACTCCTCCAGGGCACCCTCTGCTATAGTGTAGAAGGTATCCAGGGAGGACACCTCCTGGTACACACGATCTTCCGCGTCTGCATCGGGGTTCATGTAATCACCAAACATAAGACTTCGCAGGTCTGACTCAGCAAGCTGGAGAATAAATATTAGCAAGTTATGGAAAGGCTGGATACTCCATCACGGTTGTCTTTTACAGCAGTTACTGATACCTCAATAACGACTTTTTCCTGCAGATATTACATTTGGTTCAAATAACTTTCAAAATACAAATCAGGAACATTACTAGTGGAAGACGCAGCAGTAAACAAGAGGGGGAAAAGATGTTTGCTGATAAACAAATTACTGTATACTCAAGACTGTTACCACTCCAATGACTATATAACACACTGTATGGTCAAAAATAATGGGTATATCACCAGATCAATGTCATATAGATAAAGATTATTTCTAATCTCAAGCAGATGGAGTACACACCTTTCCTCCCTGCCCTCCATTAGCCAGGTGTTCAAACACTGCGTCCATGCTTTCCTTGAAGTGGTCTTTTACCATCTCTCCTACGATCCTGATAAATAAAAGAGAATATTTATAATAACCCACATACAGCTGGTATCACATGCTTTTTTAAATAACATATTACTGTCTTTCTTTTTTTAACAATAACAAAAAACTCATACAATTTTCAATGAAAAATGTACCATGAACATCCGTAATTCTTTTTTTCAAAAAATCAATTCTCTTTACTTAATTCCCTTAAAATGACCATATTTATCTACATAGTAAACAGCCAAATATAAATGAAAGTGAAACTGTGTGTTGGTGACTTACTTGAAGAGCCATGCCCTGTCTTTGTCATCAATGAGACGGTCATAGAACACCCTCATCACCTCGTGGACCCACAGTCTGGAATGATGGGAAAATTGAAGGAAATTTAATTTTTTTTCAATTTAAAAAGAAAATGAATGTACTGCTGTTATTATTCTTATCCTTAGCTGTTTAGTCTCGTTTAATAATACACTTCTACATAACAGTTAACTATGATTTTTTCAAAGAATGCTCATAAAAGCATGTATTTATAGCTCAATGCATTTCTGATATTGACAAATTTAAAACAGAGTTCCAGGTTCAACCATTTACTTTCTTAGATTAACTATGTATTATAAAGTGTACAATTGTTAAACAGTCATTATGCATTATAGGGAGTTATTTACTTAACCCTAACCTACCTGATCATGACCCTCTTGTTCTCAACCTCGGTCTTCTTGATCAGACAAATTCCCAACACCACCCTGGAGAAGTCACGCAGGTTAAACAGGTAGTGCGACTTGGCCGGCGTCGGTAGCAGGTTCTGCATGGCTGCCTTGTAGATGTCCAGTGTCGCGTGAACGATCTGGTTGCCTGTGGCGAAGAAATCTGGTGGGAATTCTTGTCTCTGGAATGGAGAGGATTTGACTTTGATTTTTTTTGTTGTTACAAACATTTGAAGTAATGTTCTGAGTATGTGAAAATAATATAATGTTTTATATTTTTCCTTTCAGCTCATGCAATATACACTTTAAATAATTTAAGGACAGGGCAACTGGAAATTGCCAAAATTCTAGTTCTGCTTAAAATAAAACAGGTGTACTATATATATGTCAAGTATATTGTACATACCCTCAAATATGTAGTCAACAGAGCAGAGAATATCTTGGTCATAGTTTCATCATTAAAAGGCGTGATGCCAACAATGTTGAAATGTCTCATGAATCTGGGAGTTACTTCATTTCGCCCGCCACCAGGGGGACCCATGGCCGCCAGGAAAAGTAGTTCAATCAAGACAATCTTTGTGGTGTCTTTCAAGTCATACCTAGGAAAAATCAAGAGGCAAAAATGTTTACCACATGGGTGTGTATGTTGGCAGAATTTATGCAGAATTTTGTACCATACCAGTCTCATCTCTGTTTGAAGTAAAACAAAGAAAAGCCACTGCATTAATCATACACTGTGGCTAAAAAATGTGTGTAAAAAGTAATTATTCAATACAAACTATCTTTCCCCTAGGTACATTTTCTTGCTTCTATATAGTAGTTTCAAAACACCAACAACCTGTTGCCAAACAAATGTAGATAAATTCTTTAAATTAAAAAATAAAAGAACTGCATGGTATCAAACCAAAATAGCAAGGAAAAACAAGTTCACTAAAAACAATTATGAAGTTGTTAAAAAAAATCTTAAGAACCCCCTTACCAGTTCCCATGATCAAAGAACTGTCTTAGTAACTCAATGGGAGGCTGAGCTCCGTAGATCTCCTTCTGGGGCATGTTCAAGTCGTCTACGAAGATGACGGCCTTCTTCCCAACCTGGGGTCCAAACACACCCTTCCTCCTCTTGTCAAGCCTGGACATGATGATGAACTGGAATAAGAAATATAGCAGCTGGTTAAAATATTGTTTATTTATGATTTCCAAAGTTGCATACTTCTTCTGATAAAATGGCTAAAGTGGAAACTTGATGATAATTTGCTTTCATTGTGATGTATCAGTGAGATTCAAATATATCAAATGTGCAGAATACTTTTAAGAATCTACACTATGCAAGTACCAACACTGAAATATTACACATGATAATTTAATAAAAAAATTTATGAAAAAAAAACTAAAAATAAATAAGTAAACACTTGACACTACTAATGCCATCATGACTTCAATCATATTAAAACACAGGACCAGATTCAGCCATAACGTCCTGCCTACCTGTGTCTGGTTGGCACTGGTCTGAGCAGAGAAGTTGACAAAGGCTGGCATGTAACTCTCCTTGGACAAGTTGTTCATCATCTTCTCCTGGACGTAGGCACTCTTGCCTGTCCCTGTGGGGCCAACAAACAAGATGGGCCTGAAGGGGAGAGAGAAGAGTCAATAATTGATTGTCACAAGTATAACATAGAGTAGAGGAAAAAAGGGGATAAGAATTCATCTTAAAACTGAAGTATACTAGACAAACTAACACTTGCACAAGCACATTGAAATGTCTAAGAAGTGGAAATTTGTCCAACATTAAAAAAAATAAGATTATGACAAGCTTCAGCGCCAAAATCACAGTTCTTAGCCTTCAGGTTTGTTATGACATTTTTAATTTGATTCAGGTACATGCAAGTTAGCAAGCTATTATCAATCCAGTATATGGTGTTGTTAGCATGAAGATTTTTTGTCACTTTTCTCATCAAATAGTCTCTTTTTTTCCACTTACTTCTCATGTGTGATGCAGAGGTCCATCAGGTACGTGTAGCGAACCGTGTCCATGGTAGGCACCAAGATCTCACGGATCTTCTTATTGGCTGGAAGGTCAGAGCCTTTGACAAAGTCATTCCAGTGTCTCCACTGGCCGCGAGCTTTTTGCTGGAAATATCACAAGACAAATTAGTAATAAAAGTAATACCTGCTATAGGGGTTAATTACTAGTAGGTTACTTTGATGAACATATTTTAAAAGTAGAGCTTAATGACTAAAACAAATATATGATTAACATTAAGTACCTAGTAAGCCTTAGTTTATAAAAACTGTTAAATATTGAGAGTCCTAGGATTTTCAAAACTGAATAATCAGTGTAGATTCAGACTGGAACTGTATCATTCTTTGTAAAAAAAACTTTAGCAAATTTTAAAGCAATAATACGGATGTATTATCTTCTCCTTACCTCAAACATGTAGTCATAGACCATCCCGTTGTCAGGGAGAGGGATGTCCAGCTTCCCCAGGGACTTAGGAATGGGGTTGTCTTCCTGCTTGCCTGCCAGCAGCTCACGGAAGAAAACATCAAACTTGGCTCGGCTGTCGTAGTCTGCAACGCCACCTATTGACCAGACGGCTGAGAAAATGATGGTGCTCTGGAAGAAATGTGAGAAATAATATTAGGTTGATGCAGGATAAAAATTGATTTTGATAATTCTGATAACAGGGTATTACAATATTGCATTTTATCACCGATGATAATTTTTGCTGTTAGCTGGTGCATACTTTTACAACCTACTGTAAAAAACAATTTCAAAGCTTATTATGAAAAAAAAAATGTCATTTAAAAACTATTTTCAAGACAAAAGTTGAAACAATTCAAATCAAGCAAAATCTTTAGTCAAATTCCATACAGCATAACAAATATATTTCTGTAATAACAAAGCCTCCAACTTTCTACATACAGTAGATATCTATGAGTGTGTATATATTCCACGTACCACTAGGTATCCTCTGATATGTTTATTCTCCATGGCGTCTTCCTTATTGACCACATCATGCATCAACATGTCAATGAAGTTCATGAAAGACTTCACCAAGTTGGCCATCTGAGTGGGACAGTACTCCTGGAATAGAGAGAGAAAAACACATAAATCAATGAAAGAGTTATTGTGCAATGCTTGAAAATAACTTTCTGTGACAAAAATTCCAAATATTTTTAAGACAGCAAGACGCTGCCGCTATCACAGACAGTTACTGGCATCAAATCACTACCAGACTCAATTAGATGAAGCACATCAAATACACATTGCATTTGCAAAACATCATTCTCTGATGAACATTAAAAAAATTCATACCTTGCACTGTTTCCTCATGAACTCCAGACAGGGGTCCACCATCCACTCAAACATCTCCTCTATCAGCTCTGACTCCACCTTGAGGGGCTCCGGGAGAACCTCCATCCACGACTTCCTCAGGGGTCTCCAGCCCAGGGTGGTAGGTTCTAGGTACACCATACCACACCTACTGACTGTAGCAGGCTGTGAGAGAGAGAAAGGGGAAAAACTGTTTTATAATGTCTGTGTTAGTAATAATAAAAAGAGAGAATTTTTTAGGCAGTGTTTTAATACCTAGGAAGACCTTGATCAATTACTTTCTCATTGGTAATTATAATTAACGTGTGGAAAATAACTAAATACACAAATTACTAACATAAAAATATTTCATCTCGATGCCACTAAGTTGTCTCTAGAAAGCAATGACTCAACTTACAGAGGCCACAGACAGATCCATGGTCTCAAAGATCAGACTCATGGGGTTGGACATCTGAATGATCTCTCCACTCATCAGACACAGCTTCTTGTTGTCATCCAGCACCGTGTTCATGTTCTCAATCCACACCGCATCTACGGGACCGTCAAAGATGACCCACTTCCTGTCTGGCGTGTCTGTGGAGGCAAACTCTCTGAAGGTGTTGGCAACAATACCATCTGTCCACTGGAAGTGGTGGAAAAATAGGAATGTGTTATACAGGGATAACTCTGATTCATTAGAAAACATGTCTAATATTGAATGACAAAAATTGGAAATAAAATAAATCTTTGTTTCTTAGAAGTATATAATTTTGACGATATGTAATACTTGTATATTAAAAGACACTGTATCTGTAGCTACAAAATTGCTTAATATATTAAATCTCTAGCTTCACACTGCACCTTTTTTATAGAGGACAAACAAAATGGATAAATTAATTCTTGCAAAATATACTCCTAAATGTAGTACTGTTGTCATTTTGTCATCTTATCATTGCTTTATTTCCATATCTTTAACACAAAACACAAACTTCAGGTGCAGTTAAAACAGGAGTAGGATGGATGAGGCAGTAATACGAATAGAACAGAATCTTCATGCAGAAATAACCCATACTTTTTCCCCAACAGAAAGGTTCTCTTTTTTTAGCAAGAGAAGTGTTTATTCAGTCATTTGTGCAATAAAGTAATTTAGCCAGCTATAAAAACAAATGCTTTTAAATAAAATAAGTATATTGGTCTAATGTCTGTGTCAGTTTTCATGGAGGTCAAGTGTCATGTGACCCTTGTCTGAGACAGTCTACAGTGCCATCTATAGGAGGTGTCTTAAAAAAGTACCAGCCACATGGTGGGCGGCTGATGTTTGCACCATTTACCGTGCACGAGAGACCTCTACCCTTACCTTGCCCTTAAATATTGAATTCTTTTGACAAACAAAGCAAATTTAGTCATTTATAGAAACTAATACATTTTTGGTATATCAGTGTTACATATTCTTATTATAAAATGCACTAACAATGATGTTATTATAATTCAATTGTAAACATCAATTACATAATTTTTTGATCAATCAAGAAATTTTCCTCTAGAATCAAGTTAACAGTCATAACACTAAACTAATGAAAAAACATAGAAGTTCTCTTTCAAGATAGATATTGACTCCAGGAGACCTCACCTCGTGGGACACAGGGTCAAACTGTCCATACAACTGCCCCATGGTGATGGACTTGGGATTGATGACCCTGAACATGACCTTCTCATACTCCTCCTCATGTCCCGTCTCGTTCAGCAGAGTCATGGCCTCCGCCAGTACATTGAGGACCACCGTCTTGCCCCCAAATGGTTCTCCAACCAACATGAATCTGTACAAAAAGATATGACATTATACTACAGATATATTGTTTCATGGTTTGTAAATGAATTTTTTTTCATATCCTTATTGAATTAAATGCACTTTGCATTTGTAACTTACATTAATCAAACAAAATTTATACAATTATTTTAAAACATTCTTAGCTAATAAGTTAGCATTCTTAAATAACAATTTAGAAATAATATACATGTGTATGCCACTATATTTCTGGTGCATGTATCTAGATCAGGGGAAGAACAAATACACAGTGCTTCAAATATTTTTTCCTCCAAATATCAAACAACTCTCTACTCACCCGTGTCTGACAATCATCATTTCATACGTCTGGATCACTTTCTCCAAGAAAAAGTCTACGGTCTGGATGTGGCGTTTCTCTGCCACCGTGGAGACGGCATCCAGGAATACCTTGTAGTCTGGTTTGGGCAGGACAACCCCGGGGAACAGATCAGAGATGATACCGTTAAACAGGGGGATGTCGTGGGCCAAGAATTTGGGCAGGTTAACGTCAATGATGGACCTCAGCAGCTGAGAAAAATAAAAGAGAATACTTTTATCATTTCACATGCTTTGCTTTTGTTGATCAACTGCAGAAACAAAAGGTTTTTTAAAAAACTGTCCATTTCACATTATGTTATACATTATCAAGAAGTATTAACAGGATAAAACATGTCACTGAAATTGATTTATAAACTTTGTACACTTTTATCTCTTCTGCTTACCAGTATATTTTCATTCTCATCAGGAAACTTGAGCTTGAGATTTCCAGCAGCTGACAAGACAGCTTTCACGGCTCTCATACCATAATCATAATGGAACTGTGACGACAGCTGCTCAGAACACAGACGATACGTCGTCACAATCTTCACTGCCAAGTTACGGGCATCCAAGAACCCAAATGAGTAGAGAGAAATTTCACCAATCATGGCGTAGTCCGGCACCATCATGGCCACAGTTCTGAACAGAACCTTGAGATTGTCTGGGAGTTCGGAGCGCCCTGCGTACCCAGGGTTCATGGTGATGCAGACATAGCAGGTGGGGACCAGTTTGAGCTCTGTGCCCTCAAATATGAAGGTGTCCACATTCCCCTGTACTGCTCTGATGATACACAGAATCTGGAACAGATAGGGGGGTTAGGATAAAAATGTCTAAAAAGCATCCATGAAAAATAATATATTATTAATCTATTTTTCTGTTGTCATGACTGCAAAAAAATTAATACTATTAATTTTCCAACTTCACTATCCATATGCAAGTACAATTGCAGTACAGACCATTTACATGTTTTCTGAATTTTATATTTGTGTGACATATCTCTGTTCCAATTTTTTCCTCAAAATTTAGCACTCTTGGTCTATGAAAAACTATAAAACTTATATTTTCATATTTTTTAAATACAATATCAGAGTTGTCTCCCTACCTGCTGTGCCACCACAGAGAGCACCTCCAGTTCTATTCTGTTGAACTCGTCAAAACATGCCCAGGCACCAGCTGAGGCAAGACCTTTGAAGAACTGCAACAGACAAATAACACCAATTAATGTGAGCGTAAAAGAAACAATTCCCAATAATACATACTGTAACTAGTCTTTCTACATATATGCATGTCTTTTAACAGAATTTGTAATCTCAGAAGGAGAGTGACAGTTACCGTTCACAGAATGGGAATCATCTGAGATAACCCAAAGTGTCATGAGCTTAGCATAAAATAAAACAAACTTTTGTTGGCCTAACAGCTTCAGATGACTTCCACTAAAGACTATTTTCCAGTACTTCAGATTCAGTCTCCCTTACCTTCCCCATGGCAATATAATCCAGACCATCTGAGCAGTTGAAGACCACACACTGCACAGCCAGGGCCTTGGCAAGATCCTTGGTGGTCTCCGTCTTTCCTGTCCCTGCAGGACCCTCAGGGGCGCCATTCAGGTGGAGATGGTACGCCCCTATCAGGGTACGGTAACATCTGTCTGTCAGCGGGGTGATCACAAGACTGGAATGGAAATTTAAATGTGATGTTGGAGATAACATTCCTCATAATGTTATTTCTACTGAAGTTAATTGTGGAAGGAACAGAAACTGAAAAGCAAAAAGAAAGCTAATCCCTAGCTCCAGATACACATTTTTATAATAAAGCAATTTGTAAATAATTTCCGAGCTGATATCTGTGACATAAATGAATACTAGGTGTAAAGAAACAAATGATTCAAACGACAATATTTATTTTACAAATCTAATGTTATTATAATAGACTATAAACATAACTTATGCGGTCCTGACCGATGACTACAACTTAATCTATTTCAGAAGATCATACAAAGATCATGGTAGTTACGTTGATCTAAATCAAAATTATTCTTGTGTCTAACCACCTAGAAACTTACCGTGCAGAATTCCCCAGGTATTCATTGGCGTAACTGACTGTGGCATTGGTCAGCTTGACCTTGACCCTTTCATCTATCCAGTAATATCTGAGCTGGGCCAGCCACTGGAAGTCATTCTCTGAGGACACACCTGGGATTGGACAAATCAGATAGTGTGTTATATATTTTATTTTCTTATTGAATGCATTTCACAAGAGACTTTTGTGTCTGTGAAAAGAAGAAATTAAAGTCATTTTCTTCTTCCAGAACTTTTGATACATCTAAATAAAGGTACTACTACCATTTTATGTATATGACAAAAGAAATTGAAAAGAAAAATTACAGAACATAAAATATTTAAATAATCACAAAGTTAAGTACTAAGATATACAAAAACATAATCATTTAGTGGTGTATTTGTAGTAAAACACCTTCCTAACCCTCTCTTACCTTTGTCGGCCATTTCCTTGGTCACATCTCTGGCGTGGACATCAATGACCACCAAGGCCCCAAGGGTTGTCCTCTGCTGTTTGGTCAGTTTTCCTCTGACCAGATCCACTATGTGGGCCATCTGCTGCTTTAACTTCTCCCAGTAATCCAGGAGTCCCTGCGGACCCCCTTTAATGGCTTCGTGGATCTCCAGGGTCCAGAAAATTTGGGACACAGCCAAGACCACCTGACCGGGCCAGTCCAAGACCCACTTTTCACGAGCGGTTGTTTCGTAGGCCTCGCGAGAGTCAGCGATGACGTCCCTCACAGAGACCAACATGGTGTCCTGTACCTGTAGCAGCCATTTCTCCACGGCGCCTCTTGCCTCAGACGTAGAGATGACTTCACTGAGTTTGACTTTCTCCCCCTCACTACTGAACATGCTGTGGATGTCCAGGCTTTTGTCAAATTCTAGTTTTGCGATGCCTTCAAAACATTTCTTCAAGTGAGGCTGCACACGAGTTGGGTCCTTAGTCTCGGACAGAATCTCCAGCATTTCATCATTAGATAAGAAGAAGAACCTGGAATTATGTGATTAAAACACAAATAACTAAACTTTTTAGACACACTGTTATACAGCATAAATTTTTCATTTATTTGAGACATAGCATCTTAATTTAGCTTATCATCTATCCTGCAACCTTTGTAGGATGTTTCTAATAATACCCTGGAAAATTTCTTTTTAATTATAGAGTGCAAGTACATGTAGTTACAGCAAATCACCAAGAGCTATGAACACCCATATATTCTCTAAATCAATACCCACCTTGGAAAGAACAATCTCTTCTTCTCCAGGTAGGCATTCAGCCCCTTGTTGATCTTGTCCAGGAGAGCGTTGCTGTCTACTAGTTTCTCCAGAAGTCCATTGAGACTGGTGGCCGCCATTACCTGGACAGGGACAAACAGGGGTTATATCACTTAAAACTAAACAACTTGTTTGCCTCATCTGCTCACAATATTTTATTTATACAGATTACCAATATCTTTATGTAGAAATGATACTTTTTGGCATTATTCAGATACTTAAAAATTTATTTTAAGCAAGAGTTTTTGAATTTCAATAATTCTAAGAATTCATAATGTGGAATTGTTTGCACCTAATTTTTCAAATAACAGTTTTTCATAATTTCACACTTTTTTCTTAGAACTTTTTTTTTTCTAAAACCATGTTATTACAATATTTTTCTTGAGAAAACTTATAAAGGCTAGACATTGGTATACAGTTTACTTACAACTATTACAATAAAATTTTAACAAGACCAATATTAGTAATGCTAAAACTAAAAGTCACCAGAGAGAAGTCAAAGAAGATAGAAATGCTATAGTTACCTGGTCCACCTATGAGATGAAGAGAAAAAAGAGAGGAAAAGATATAAGACAAAGAAGCAGAGCAAGAAAAATCTAGACAGACTACAAGAAAAATACTAAGTAGAAAGCCAAGAGAAGTAAGACCTGAAGCAAAATATTCTACATACATTGGCCTTTATAAAACCAAGTATTTGAAATGTAAAGAAGGCAATGGAGCAAGTTCAACTAATAAGCTTGTGCCTCTAGCAGCTAGGGCAATAGCAGGAAGCTTCACCTGATTCCTAGTTCTCATCTTTTATGTTTTGTTTGCTTTAGCATGTGGCAAAGATGTCATAAAATTGCACTCTATTACAGCTCTTAATTTATAAGCACATTCCTGGCCTATATGAAGTAAAACTACAGCAAAACCACACCAAAACCATACCTTGGGATCCCTGACAGTGTGTTTCATCACATCCTTCCAGTTTCTGTCAACAGTCTGGAAGAGCCGTCCCTCCTCTGGCATCTGTGACATGATGTCCTCAGAGGAGAAGATGGGCTCCAGGTAGAGCCACTGTGCCTGTACCTTCAGCCACTCGTCTATTGTCTCCTGGATACGCATCAGACGGTCCTCCCATTCCTAGAGAGCAAAAAACAGGTCATATTTTCTTCTGAGATTAATAACATTTAGTCTCATTTTGTCAAAGTGACTATAAAAAATATCTTACAGTGATGTGGTACTTAACATTGCCACCATTAAATAGAAATAAATATATTTCTTTTCATATTTAAATAAAATACTAACATAACTCAATTAATCAAAATACCATGCTCACATGATAGCAAAATTAATCGAGCACTGAATATCTTAATACTTTTTTCAAAATATTTATCTTGCGAAAGGAGATATTCAAAGACCAATACCACCCCTTAACCCATACAGACCTTGATTTCTTTCTCAAAAGGCTTAATGAAGGGTGACCCTCTGATAGTCTGTGTCTTCACAATCTGGTCGTCCAGCATAGTTTGAATCTCATCCACAGAGGCCAAGATGCTGATCCCAGTGTCTCTGTATGCTGTCAGGCTAAAACTGATGTCTGCCCACTCCTCCTGCATCTTTAACATGGCCTTCTCCAAAGAGTGTTCCTGAGGGGAGAAGATTAGATTTGTAATAATAATAATATTGCTACACAAAAGAAAAGGTATTATATTGAAGCTGAATCCTTAACGTGGGCTTCTCTGGGTAGTGTTCCTTAGGGGAAAGTATTTGGTTTTGATAAGATTATATAATACAATAAAGGACTTATATTGAGGTTGGAATTTAGTAGTGAAATTTTGTAGTCTTCTCCAGGGAGTGTTCCAACAGTGTTCCTACAGGAAAGTATCTGGCTTTAGATATAATAACAATACTATAATGTAAACTGATAATAATTATACTGACACTTTTCAATTTGAACAAATCTATTTAAATATATTATCAAATATCATCCTTAAGAAAAGTGGATTTAGTTGCAATCTTTAATTCTTTTCAAACTAATAATTTCTGCCCATACCTTGGTGGCCGCAGCAGAGATCCCCTCAAAGCGCTCCATGTACTCATCCAGGTTTTGTTTGAGAACCTTCCTCAAGGTGGAGCCACTGTCTGGAGTGATATCGAAGCCTGCTATTTCAGACATCTTGGCCCAGTGGCGCTCTCGTATGCCAGGGTTACAGAGGATGGACACCACAGGGATGTACTCCTAGAAGATAACAGTAAGGGGGAAAATGTTACTGATGTACAACAACAACAGATACTGAGGTAACACAAGTGTTTTTACCAGCCATTTTAGCTTCATGTCCCTTACAAAGTGGAGTATGGCAGATCACTGGTACAGATTTACCACTATAGATGCAGGGTGAAGCATAAAATTCACTTTAATGTGGAATTAATCAGAAAACAAAAAAGGCTATAATATGACAAATTACATTTTTCTAAACTGTTTTATAAATCAATAATTCAAAGTCTACAACGAATCATTTTTCATACTATGTAGTAATAGGTAAAGGACCTGGTTTTGTAAACTCATGTTTGTTGGTAGACCAACTGTGGGTAACAGACATTCCCTTTCACTGCTAGTAATACCTAAAAGAGTTATTAATTACAGCTGTTAACACTGTGTATCATCAGAGCCCAGTCCACAGGACACCCACCTTGAACTCCTTCATCTCCTCCTGTACTATGGAGCACACCTTCACGGCAGCAGGGGGCACCACTTTGTCCTCGTCTTCTTCCTCTTTTTTCTCCCCGTCCTCACCCTCAACCTGCGCACGGCGCCGCTTCTTCTTCTCGCGGTCACGCTCTTCCTTCTCTGCCAACATTTTCTTGAGTTTGTTGTTGAAGACTTTCTGTATTTTGTAGATTTCTCTGAAGTATTCGTCAGCTTCGGCCTCGATGGCTTCAGAGTTCAGGTCCAGGAATGCTCCATCCATCCACCTGGGAAAATAAAACACATTTTAATATTACAACAAAAGTAAAATGTTACAAAATATCTTGCTTTTCTGGGCTCTGTTTAGGATCACTCACATATAATATTATATCATACTCATTCTGTAAATTTTTTTTTTTTTAAATATGAAATATTCTTAGTAACAGTATATTAGAGCATATCTACTGCCTGCAACTTTTAGACTCCGCTAATGAGTTTATTTTCGGTGTAAAAAATGTTCACCAGCAGCAAACCTACTTTTTGTTGGCTTTCTGCCACTTGAGGACAATGTTGAAGAGTCTCTGGAAGGGATCAATGGCCACCTTGATCTCATCCACGTCAGGATACGTACTGATTGGATATTTATAGAGGACTTCCTCCTGAAATGTTCACAATGATAGAAGGATTAAAAACTGTTAATAATGATATCTAAATTTACTGGTGTAATAAAATTAACAGTAACTTTAACCAGAATAGATCAAAAGAAGTCCTTTATGCAAAACTGACTGTAAACTGAAAATGGCAGATCTTAAAATTAAAGCTAGTCCTGTGGACTAACTGAACAGATTTTTCAACTGGTCCTTCAAAATTCTATCAGTCATGACAATTAGGGCCAACAAATTCAGCAGGTCTGATTTAACCCCAGCTAAGAAATCACTGTCCTGAGCTAGACCGCCTACCTTGTTAACCCACTCAATAGCTTCCTCGGCCTCTGTCAACCTCTTCTGCACAGCTCTGACATCCTGGACGTACTGCACCATCATGTCCATCTCCCCGTAGTCATTGAACTCGTCTACCCTCTGTTTCAGTTTCTCCAATTCCAGCATCAGTTTCTCCTTGCGTTCCAGGAGCTGCCTCTCACCGTCTTGTCTGGACTTTTCAACAAGCTGAAAGAAAGAAGTTTTGAGGAATTTAGTGGAAATTACATTTGAAAACACACAGGTAATGACTATCTGCATAGAAATCTATTGAGCAGAAACATACAGTCAGAAAAAAAGTTTAGGTTCAAAATTATTAATTTTCTTTTTTTCTACTTAAATTTTAGAAGAAAGGGACCATGCCTATACAGACAATATGGCACAACTGTAAAACGCTATGTTAACAAGGCTGCATTAATATTTCCACAAATTTTACATTCATTCTTTGAAAAGCAACACATTTTCTATAAGATTGGTCCTGGCTGATGTTCTATCTCACCTCATCATTGGCATCAAACACTGGGTTGATTCTCTGTGGCCATGTGAGCACTTCACTATTTAAGTCAAGGTCCTCTTGAGAGAAGAAGTACGACTCCAAGAGGTAGTCCAACCTCTGCTGACATTCCTAGAGAGCAAATGTAAGAGGTGATTTACATATTTGTTCACTCATGGTAAATGTTTAATGCGCATTTTAAAAGTTTTTCATGTTAAATGAACATGTTCATACAGATCAATATAAAATGAGAATGGTGTATTTCTATTTCTGTTTTTTCTTTGTATACATATATTAAATCTATAAAATGAGAATGGTGTATCTCTATTTGTTTTTTCTTTTCATACGTACATTAATTCTCTCTCTGAGTTTTATCATGCCAAAGGTCCTGGCCTGTTCCACGAAGGCCTGCATCTCCATCAGGTCCTCGCTGGTCTCTGGTTCCTTGGTGGCACGTGCCTTGATGTCTGCAAACTCATCACAAATACTGGAATATAGGAAATATACCACATTGATATGACAGTATAAGAATGATAAATTATGATCATAAATTTTGACAACAGCCATTAAGTGATTCTACAGTACACATGGTTCTTGTTTAGATAATTTTATCACATATCATACAGAAATACAATATATTTCCACGACATAAAAAAATGTGTTTAAAATTTAGGCAATTAGCATTAATATATTTGCATGACATGATTATAATAATGGTGTTTAAAATTTGGGCTTTTAGTATTAATGGGTTTGACAACTCGTTANATATGTTAACAAGGCTGCATTAATATTTCCACAAATTTTACATTCATTCTTTGAAAAGCAACACATTTTCTATAAGATTGGTCCTGGCTGATGTTCTATCTCACCTCATCATTGGCATCAAACACTGGGTTGATTCTCTGTGGCCATGTGAGCACTTCACTATTTAAGTCAAGGTCCTCTTGAGAGAAGAAGTACGACTCCAAGAGGTAGTCCAACCTCTGCTGACATTCCTAGAGAGCAAATGTAAGAGGAGATTTACATATTTGTTCACTCATGGTAAATGTTTAATGCGCATTTTAAAAGTTTTTCATGTTAAATGAACATGTTCATACAGATCAATATAAAATGAGAATGGTGTATTTCTATTTCTGTTTTTTCTTTGTATACATATATTAAATCTATAAAATGAGAATGGTGTATCTCTATTTGTTTTTTCTTTTCATACGTACATTAATTCTCTCTCTGAGTTTTATCATGCCAAAGGTCCTGGCCTGTTCCACGAAGGCCTGCATCTCCATCAGGTCCTCGCTGGTCTCTGGTTCCTTGGTGGCACGTGCCTTGATGTCTGCAAACTCATCACAAATACTGGAATATAGGAAATATACCACATTGATATGACAGTATAAGAATGATAAATTATGATCATAAATTTTGACAACAGCCATTAAGTGATTCTACAGTACACATGGTTCTTGTTTAGATAATTTTATCACATATCATACAGAAATACAATATATTTCCACGACATAAAAAAATGTGTTTAAAATTTAGGCAATTAGCATTAATATATTTGCATGACATGATTATAATAATGGTGTTTAAAATTTGGGCTTTTAGTATTAATGGGTTTGACAACTCGTTAAGAGACAAACTGTCTACCAATTCTTAACAGTCTTCATACAAAATCCATTTCGACAGACCTTGTGTTCTCAGTCCTGTGGTCCTGAGCCATTCTGTTCAGCAGGACGTCTGCCAGCTCCTTAGCCGCGTCTGCCAGACCTCTCTTCAGGTCCTCACAGTCCAGGCGGATCATGTCGAAAGTTTCTATACTGGGCAGACTGAGGATCTCCTTGGCCAGATTGCGGAAATGTTCCACATACTGAGATAAAGAAAATTGATTGCATCAATGTTTAGTAAATAAACTGAGGAAACATATTATAGGTAACATAACTGTTCTATTATGACTAATTTAAGTTTCAACTTGAACACTGACAGCAGTACCTTAACATGCTTACTAAAAGCTTTGAAATGAGAGAGAGAGAGAGAGAGAGAGAGAGAGAGAGAGAGAGAGAGAGAGAGAGGTATATTACCTTGCAGTACTCATGGAAGGAGTGTTCCTCTGACATGAACTTCTGGATCTCTGCCATGTCTTCTCCATTTACAATATGGCTGAACCTGTCCACTACAAGTAGACATAAAATATTAGTACAATAAATCAGTGAGAGAATGTATTCAAGGTATAAAATGTTATTTAAAAATTGCAAAAGTGACCAAGACACAATTTATTATCATTTTTTTTTAAATCTGAAAACAATAATTTTAAAGGTGAGTAGAGCCATTATAATGTGCTTTTGTGGGAGACATTTACCTACTTTGAAAAAATAACCTACTTTCACCAGTATCAATCACACAATCAATCATGTCTCCGCCCACAAAACTTACCAAAGGACTGCAGATGTGCGTTAGGCTCCTCAAAGTTTCTCTTCACAGCGTCTCTGAGCGTCTTCAGCGCCCCCTGGACTAAATGCTCGGCCACGTTGGCGTTGATATGGTTGAGGGTGTTGCCCCCAGCCAGCCAGGAGGAAACGGTGGGGACCTGCTGCATGGTTTTGGTGATCTGGTGAACAACAAACAAGATCAGCTCCTCCAGGTCCTCATAGGCAGGGTAGAACTGCATCTTCTGGTCGTCAAAGGTCAGCTCCATCTTCAGGATGGGCAGGTGCTCCTTGTTGTCCACGTCAAAGAGACAGAGCCAGCCATTGATGGTCCTCACTAGTAAGTCTTTCATCTGGGGAGAACATTGAGGTGATATGTACATTAGGAAATGACTTTATTTATTTATTAATTCCCTTTCTCTCTCTCTCTCTCTCTCTCTCACACACACACACTTGGAGAAAATTTATCCATGAATCAAGACTGTAAACTTGAAGAGTTCTTTCTCCAATCAAGACAAAGTACGGCAAGGGTCCTAGGTGAGACTGATCATTTACTACAGATCAATAATTTATAATCTATACCAGAGGAAGAACTGTTGTTGGTGGTTCTCACCTGGTTAGCCAGCAGTGTGGACACACAGTGGTAGAAGGACTCCAGCCTCTCTCCTCTCATGTCCTTGGAGATGTTTTTGTCAGCAAATATATTGATTACATGAGGGTACCAGCTGAAATGATGATTATTTAACTCATTTAGAAATATTAATATGTAAAAAATTTTCAGTACTTCAAACACTGAAAAATAATGTGTTTACTTTATGGCAATCTTGTTACCTAATATTACCAAAATAACAAAAACTATGTAATTAGAAAATTTACTAATACATAAATTAATCAAAGTAATCAATCATATTTCTGCTTGTAATGAAGCTGCCTGAAACCTTTATTAATCATGTAACCTTGAACTGACCAGGATAAGCAAGCAGACACTTCTGATTTCTAAAACCTGTATCACTGACGACCTGATATCTCCCAAAATGGCAGCCAACTCCAAGATGGCTGCCAACATACCTGGCCATCAGCTTTTCCTCTGCTCTCTCACACTCCAGGATTACATTGTTCCTCAGCACTTCAAAGTCCATGGCTCCCTGTTGTCTGGGAGAGGAAGGCAAAATAAAATAAGTAGAAAATTTATGTCCAAATATTATATCTGAACATGATAGCATTTAAACTAAAATAATATTACCAAGTACATGTAAAATAAATATTTAATCAAACCTCACTGCCTCACAGATAAAGCTTTTCTTTAACACTTCATCATTTTTTTCTGTAACAATCCTATCCAGACACCTTGTGGGGTAACTTACCTGTAACCAGAGAAGTCCACCACCAGCATGTTGCCCAGGGACTGCTGACACAGGTCCAGGACTTTCTGTAGAGCAGGGTGGACAATGTGGAGGTTAGACCTGATATTGTCCTTAGCGGCCACATAGTCCTCGTGCCACGGCCGAGAGTAGTCCAGTCCTCTGTGGGCAGATACAGTGGGTAATTAGCTAAATTTATAATCAATTTGATCCAGGAACACCCTCATTTATAAAAGAAAAACAAAAAGAAAATTTCTTAGTGAAAAAACATACAAAGTGTTCAAGTGTGTTTTCATTTTCTTTTTTAAAAGGTAGAATCCACATCTTGCATTCACCAAACACATGCTACCACCATTCACAAAAGCATTCACCCATGCAATTAAATAGAGACAAAATACATAATATACAAAGTAGCACATGTAAATAACCAAGACATGATTATTTTTAGCTACTATAATCATAAAACATATTTTACATCTTTTTATACAAAGACAAGCAGGCATTGCCCAAAAGCAGATGCCCAAAACCTTGGAAAATGAGAAAAATAGACAAGGAAATTTACATATGGAGCCTTTTTGTCTCCCAACCATAGAAATCCATACATAAAAAAAATTGGAACCCCATCCCAATCAACAAATAAAAAAACAGAAAATCTTAATAGCATTTCACTACACCTAAAGCAGAATATATCAGAAAAATTGCAATAGTATGCACTTACAAGAGGATTCCATAAATAATAAGCTTTAAATAAGTTTTTTCATCTAATGTTATCAACTCACATATAAATATTCAATGTTATACTTCTTATGCGTCAAGTCAAATTTCACACTATGACAATTGGAACCAAATAGCATTATATAAAACAGGATCCCAACATCACAGAAAGCTATCAGACTCTTTAAAATGCACCATAAAATAAAATACAGAAATAAATGAAACAAAAAATACAAGTAAAACAAATACAAAGCAGCAATAACAATATACATTCACAAAATAATACCAAGTTGTTTTTAACCAGAAATAAAATGCACTCATTATGCCATTTACCCATTAAAATGCTGCTGTAACTCAATCCTGTGTGGCAGCAAGCTGCTTGTGATAAAACATACAACATGTGTTACAAAAAGGGGTTAAACATCTAACTCAGAGTGAGGAACTTGTCAACTGGGAAGATTCTGTACCTCAGAAATGTGAGGTGGATCATTAATCGTCTATATAAATACCAGTACAACATTTCAGTGTCTTAATAAGATAAAAATGAGACAACAACCGACTCAGAGGGAAAGTGTACAATGTCAAACAAATGCCTGTTATCTCAATACGCATGCATGTGTTTTGGTGTTTTTTAAACTGCCATTGGGTCCACAGTGGCTATATGAAAAGGTTTACTCCAGAATTGATACTTTCATCTTCACACAGCAGCAGATATTCAGTACAACATGGACAGTTACACACACATACCACCTGAAGTGCAAAGTTTATTAGCAATGCTGTGCTTGTTATAGCCCCTTTTCACATTGAATGGTATACTCCAGCAATACCACTGTACTGATACACTTTGAGAGACGGACAAGTTATTCCATAAGAGATGCACTATACAGCAGGTCACAAACTTGTGAAAGCAAAAACCCTGTAGTGGTATTACATGTTCAGACCTCTTAAGGTGCACCATTATAGCTGTATTGTGAAGTATACTGCTCCATACAGAAAAAGAACCACACATGGCAGTTTGCAGTGAACTGCAGCATATAGGCAAGACAAAGTCTCCCAACACATTTTGTAATATATATAAATTCAAGATAATGGCATTTCGTCATTTTAATCTTGCTGAGTGAATCCAGGAAAAAAGAAGAGTGTCTTACGTGGGTTCCTCTGGCATTCCACCAACATCCTCCCCCTCCAGACCTTTCACTGCTGGCTTGACCAAGGCTAGTTGAACTGGAATATAAAAATATTTCATCAAAAAATATTCACAACATTAACTATGGTATTTGAAAGCCAAAGTATATTATGGATAAATTATTTCTGAACTTGTCATGTTGTTTATCTAACTGACAAAAGATAGTAAATAAAAGATATATAGTAAATGTTAGTTCATATGACGGTCAAAAGCACTTTGAAATTCTTGCTTTAGGTAATCTTTTTTACCATCAACTCTGAATTTCAAGTCAAACCAATGATAAAATGATAGAGAAAATATTTCTGGTGTTGGTATTTCTATTCACATGTCAGAATGGTCCAACAAACATGTATCAATGTACTAGCCACCACCACCATGGCCCTACCTCGTGACATTTTCATGCTGTTTTCAAAGTTGACCTTGACCTCTTCAAAGGTCTCCTTGACCACGTATTTCATGCCGGGCAGTTTCTTCAGGTGGTCAGGGATCATGGTCAGTATGTTGTCAAACCACTGCTGTTGTATAGGGGTGGCAGGGGCACTCTCAACGCACTTCTTCATGAACTGATAGTTGATCTGAACAAAGATGAATAGAAAAAACTTGAAATATCATATAAACTCAGAAAAAAAGACTCATAACATCATTTTTGTTGACAATTTAACTTTTTTTTATCTGATTTTTTTAAACTAATCAATACAAAATAAAAATCTGAATAATTTTCTTTTGTATGTATTCCATAGGAAAAAAATTTTCAAAGTTTTTTGTCATAGAATTCATGGATAAATCATTTTAAATGAATTCTGTTAACTTACCCTAACTCTCCTGTCCTTACTCATCATCTACATGTTGGGCAAAAAGGAAAAAAAGAAGGAAAGAAAAAAGGATGTAAATTATATAAAATGCTGCTGGGACAGGTTGAAACAATATAAAATTTATTACACAGGTTATGAAAACTCAAAGTTTAATGTGCCCAGGAACGTGTAGGCATGTACAGAAGTGAAAAAGCAGTTCTTTAAAAAATTCTCTGGCTACAGCATTTTGAAATGTTGGAATTATTCTAACAGGTACTTATATTTTTATATAATTAGATGATTTTAACCCCTCCTCCAGCCCTCACCTGCCCTGTCTGTATTTCATACCAATTTAGTTTCAGCCTTTGAGTAAGGTACAAAAATAATGCACTCACCTCAGCAGGGTAGTCTGGTAGCTGGTCCCCTGGGGGAGTTCTGGCATTGATTTCTGCCGTCTCCTCCATGGCTTGGTATGCATTGTCTTGACTAGAAATAATTATGACAATATTCTTTAGTTCATTACAAGACCACTAACCATGCACTGCTCGGAATTTTATCAAGGGCAAATTAATTGAATGCAAACAAGAAATCCCATTATTAAGTCATGCACTGACAAATAAATATTTCAAAGTTCATTACTTTAAAAGCAGATATAAAAGTTAGCCCCTCTAATGTGCTCAATGCTTAGTGCAGGTTTTTAAATCCAGTTAAACATACATAATCCTTTTCAGCAACTCCTGTCTGTGATCAGCCATGCGAAATGTCATCAGTTTGCTGTTTGCATAGGGGTCATCTCTGACACTGGGTTTTTCTATCGGAGGCAGTCTTGGTATCCCGTCTGGGCCTTTGCCTCTCCATTCTGTTCGGGATCGACTGCGACTGCTGTTGTGTCCATTACTCACATGACCAGTTCCATTTGGTGTATGTCCGTTTATTCCATTTGTGTGCCCATTGATTGATGTCATCTGGAAAATTTGAGAGTTTCAGTTGTTTGCGGATAGCACAGTTTTATTTTTAAGAGTAAAACTTACTCAGTAGTCTAATCTTAAATGGTATTTTTTCGTATCCTTATTTAATTTAACCTTTAAAATGAGTATTTTACTCGTCTAATAAAAAATAAAATTTAACAAAGCAGTACCCAAGCAGATTTAGCACTGTAAATGCAAGTGAATATGTGAAATAAATAGATGCATATCACGTCTTGCGTTAATTTTTCGGTTCTAAGGCAGCCATTTTGAAACAAATCTACTTTTGATAGCATCCACTTACCTTCGTTTTTGCGGCTTGATGAACCAATCAAAGGGGAAATTATGGGTAAAATAATATAAATCTAATCGTATTCTATCGTTTTTCTGCACACATGGTGCGTACGTGCATATATACTCTACAAAATCCACTTTTCTTACATGCACTTTTCGACTCTTGTTGTTATGGACGGAATCGAATATGGCCGAATATTGTCGACAGAATACGGGAACCCCTTATCTTAGCGACTTTGTCATTGGTCAAGTTCCCAAGCTAAGCCAATGAGATAACTCCGTTCATAACCATGAGCTCGTGTCCTGGCAACCGAGACGTCACGTAAACAATAAGCTAAAAATTAGGTCAACGCGAATGCAAATGTCTGCAGGGAAAGGACGAGTGAATGTATAGTTAAAATACAGGTATGTTTATCGTTATATTTATATGATTTTTGTGTATGTTATAATTTCATTTATATATTTGATTAACACTCGATTGTCAGGGTATGTTTTTGATATTTAAATGTCAAATTCTGAATTAAAAATCGTAATTATTGAGGCGAATATCTGGATGGTGACTGCCATGTTTTCATTGATTAGCCACGTTCATCTTTGCCAATTTCAGTGACATTTTGGCAATAATCCTATGATTTTACTCTTTTTCAAATTAATTCTTATTTATATCAACGTGGTTTTTGTAAGACTGCCTGAGGTACTGATTATATTAGTATGGGGATAATGCCTGCAGGAGGGATAAAAACACTGTGTTGGCGTACACTAACAAATTCTACATGTACAGATTTTTAAATCACTTTGTCACCAAATTGAATTTGAAGAGAGTTGTATTGCCACAGCTGTAGACAAGAGAGGTTATTGATTAGTCCCTGTACTGTATTGCAATATTTTACATTTCACATTAAATTCAAGATTAAGATTATAATTTGAAATTACTGTCAGATATATCACGCAAAATAAATCACTGTTATTGCAAGGTGTTATTAACTGCAGGTTCATTTTTGTATTTATGATTTATTGACGTTAGAATGTGGTTAGAACTAAATTATGTTAATTGTTACTTAACGAGAATGTTTTTTTCCACAGAAAAAACACAAATATCATGGCAGACCAGGAAGAAACTGCTCAGCCTGAAGCTACAGAGGAACAACAGCCAGCTCCTGCAGAAGAGCAAGCTCCAGAGACACAGAATGAGACAGAAGAAACTGCTGCTACAGAAGCAGCAGAAGCAGCCTCTGCAGCAGAGGCTGAAGAAACAGCACCTGTCACAGAAACAGCAGAGACAGACCCTGCTGCAGAAACAACAGAAACTGCAGCAGAGCCAAATGGAACTGAACAGGAACAGGCAGCAGCCACAGAAAATGCAGAAGGAGAACAAGAAGCTGCAGCACCTGTAGAAGGGGAACAAGAGGCTGCAGTAGAAAATTCTGCAGAACAAGAAGTAGGAGAAACCCAGGAAGATACAGGTGATGCTGCGCAGACATCAGAAGAAGTTAAAGCTGAGGACACGGCAGAGGCACCCACCACAGAAGAACAACCAGAGGGTGAGGGAGTGGAGGAGGAGAGCCCCACTGCAGTTGTAGAAAACACAGACACTCAGGCTACTGAGGGTGAGACTGAGGCTGCTGGAGAGACACAGGAGGGTGTAGAGGAGGGTGCAGAAGAGGGGGCACCACAGGCTGAAGAGGCTCCTGAGGAGGCTCCAAAAGAAGGAGCTCCAGAGGGAGACGAGGCCACACCTGCAGATGATAAGCCAGCAGAGGGTGAGGCACAGGAGGAAGAAAAAGCCGAAGACGGTATGGAGACTGCAAAAGCCGATGAAGGAACAGCAGCAGCAGGAGAGGAAGAACAGAAAGCTGAGGAAGGGGAACGAGCAGATCAACCCACAGAACTGGCTCCTCCGGCTCAGGAAGGAGAGAGCAAACCAGCAGACACTGAGGGTATTGCTGGGGCATCAGAGGTCAGTCTGGGTGCCAAGGGTCCAGAGCCCCCCACCCCCACCCCTGAACCCCAGAAAGAGAGTCATGGCACAGAGACCGTGGAGGGGAGGGACCAGTTTGAGGTTGACCCCCAGGCTGTCTCCCCCAGTCCTCATGTTAACCTGGATGCCAATGTCACAGGTAAATACACTATTCAGGGATGTAATTTTTCCTTTTTTTTCAGATTTCCATTATTTTAAAACTTTGCTTTTTCTTTAACTATTTTTAAAACTTAAAATTTCAGATCCCCCCTCCCCCTACAAATCATATCTCTGAAAATTGTTTTATTGGATATTTTATTTTAAAATATATTGTGCATTGATATCTTTATAAAAGTTTCTGTCACACGTTAAAACATTTTAAAATTAGAGTACTGGTATTCTTGAATTTGCAGATATTTTATATTTGAAAGTGTGTGAAATCTATAATGTCAAAATTATTATTTCAAATTTTTTTCCATATTTCCAGTAAAATTTGTCCTGATGCCCAGTGGTCAGGTGGCCACCTTGGCCTGTACTTTAGGTCAGACACTGTCCGAACTGAAGGCACATTTTGCAGCAGAACTGAAGATGCCAGCAAACACAATCCTCCTCATGTTTGATGGTGAGTGCTTGTCATATAGGCATTAAAATCTCCTGTCTTTAAAAAATGTCAAAGAAATTAGAAAGCTAAAATGTTACCTGTGACTAAAATATGATATATGTGTCCCGACTTTTGAAACAGTTGCTATTGGGTTCTCAGTACTGTTAAACACACCTTGTTCCTCTCTTTGAATGGTGCATTTGAATTGACAGCCAAGAAGAACATCTGAGATACAAATTTGTTTTTATTATTGTTTAATTAATTGAGAGTGAACATGAAAGTGTTACTAAGCATTGACATCACTGACAAAATCTTTTCCATTGTGATGTCATAGTTATGATGTCACAAAGCAAAGACCATGAGGTCACAATCAGTTAGAAAACTTAGTAACATACAAGTGAAAACAATACAAAATGTCCAAAGTACTAAAATGAGGTAAGGTTGATTAATTCTTCATATAGGATAAAGTCAATAATATTTATGGTAGTACAGGAAATGGAAATCTTGTTGTGAGTACTTGCTTTTATTGCTCTATTTTTTTTTTCAAACATTTAAGGTAAAAACATGAATGACAAGACTACACTGGCAGACCTTGGAGTTGGTCCTAATGGTACGGTACAGCTGGAGATGCAGTCAGCTGACCCAGTAAACGCCCCCATCAAACCTTACAGACCTCGCCAAGAATACCACATGCCTGACGTCATCACTGTCAGGGTGCCTACAGGTGAATGATGGCTACCTTTTTAAATTGATTTTTATTTATTTATTATTTTACTTTATTTATTTGTTTTCTTTTAAATGTTTTCACAGTTGATTTCAGTAGGTGTGAGAAATGAAGACAAACGTATGGATTCATCTCTCATGCAATGAACCTTTTGAGTTAATCTTTTGAACTTTTATAGAAATCATTCTTTGATGATTTTAAAAAAAAACTTGGGTATATTCTTATGAGAAATATTAGAATACCTTCATTATTTATTCATTCTGTTGAAAAAATGTTTTCTTGGCATATATATATTGAGTATGTTTTCAAATTCATGAAAGATAATGTAAGAAATTGTGACTTCAGAGGATGGCAAGGACTACAGAGATGTTGTGGTGGAAATTGAAAGGACCACAACCAAGAAGCCATTCTTGGGTGGTTACAAACACAAGAAAACCATGGTGGAGTACCACCACGCCTCTGCTCAGACCATGCAGAAGAGACCACCAGAGTCCGGCGTGCAGAAGTTCTGCCGCGATACACAGACAGTACAGCAGCAAAACATGCGCATGCAGACGACGGAGGACACGTCCACACAGATGACAAAGATCGGAGTGTTTGTGTCCAATATGACAGACAAGCTGTTGGTGCCTGGGAAATACACCACTGCAGATCAGCACCATGCTATGATCCTACAAAAGGTATGGTACTGGTATCTTTAAGAGATAAGATTTTTTCCATTATTGTTATTTATTTATTTTATTTTTTATTTTGGATAGATTGGGGGGGGGGAGGGGTAGTACAAAATGTGGTCATAATGAGAAGTTCACTTAAAAATCAATAACTGGGAAAATTTGAGAAGTTTTTGCTCTTGTTTGCATATGTAATAGGGACAGCATTAGAATAATCATTGGCTCTTATTATGAACTGAGGTATTTAATAAGCTGAAGAATGTCAATGTGGTGACAAAAAAATTACATTTTCATGAGTCTATTGGATTCTGTTTTCAGGTGATCATAATCCAGAAGTACTACAGACGGTGGCTGGCCAAGCGCTATGTCCAGAGTGTGCGCGAGGACAGGAGGATGAGACTGGAGTGGGAAAGGAAGGAAGAAATAAGGAAGAAAAAGGAAAAAGAGGATAGAATTAAGAGAGAATTTGAAAGGAGGATGAATCCCAAATCAAAGGAAGATTTTGATTTATTATATCATGCTTTGGAACGTGAGTGTACACTTAACTATTGTTTTATTGTGTTGAGCCATGCCATAAAATTTAAAGTTGCAAACAACAGATTTCTATGTCATCCTTAATTTAGAATAGTACTGTGATCAGTAGATTTGTGGGCTCTTTTAATTAAGAAACATTTCTTTGTTTTTTCACTAAAAATGAAAAAAAATAATATATTTGATTTTGAAAAAAGGAAACTAATTCTGATTACATTTATGAAAATATATTTGCTTGCATAATAATTACACAAAAAGTTTCACACAAGCAACATTTTTTTTTTGTTTTTTTTTGTTTTTTTTTTGTGATTAAATTTTTCAAATTTGATACAATGATATGTTTTAGAATGGCGACAAGAAGAACTAGACAGAATCAACTCCAGTTTGTCAGGAGCAGAGAGGAAAGCTGCCCTCTGTCAGCTCTTGGAGCAGGAGACACAACTCATAGCTTCTATAGGAAGACACAAACTGGAGGCCGACTCCGATAACAAGTCCAAAAATATTGAGAAATTCTTAGAAAAGGTGAGCTCTCTTTTATTTTCCACTGCTTAATGGATAATTAATAACATTTTTTTCTGATTGAGTGTGTTTAAAATAAACAAGCCCATTCATTTGGCTTAATGAGATCAGTTTTAAGATTGTTTTATCCCACGCATCTATATAGATGATAAATACCAATTTTTGTTAATGTTTAACAAATCAACAAATAAAATTCCAAGCTCTGATCTTTAAAATAGTTTCAAACACATACATGGTCATGAATGGAAGTTTTCTTTGAATTGACTTTGTATGAATTTTTTAAATAAAGGTTAGGAACAAATTTTTTTTGAGATATATGATATTTTTAAAATAATTGAAGCCAATGACAATAATTTCAGGCTGCGGCTCCCAAGAGATGGAAGAGCGGTGATGGAAAGTACACGGAAATGGACACCCCGTTCACCATTAGAGCTCAGGAGCTGAAGGATATCTATAACAGTATCAATATGAAGTATTTAACACAAGATGAGAGGCTGGACGTATTACTTACACTGAAACATACAGTGAAGGTGAGAGCAGCAGGATTGAGATTTTGATAGAATGTACCATAAAAAGTAATAATAATAATATTAAAATAATTATTATATTTTTTATCGCATTATACTCTGTATACTGTACTTATCAGCTGTTTTCAGTAATATCTTATAGCTGTTCATTTTGGCAAAAAAAAAAAAAAGGATTTTCCTGAGGTAAACGGTACAATCTTCTCCATATTTACCAATGAATCTATTTCGACATTCATGGTTAGCCCCTGTTTTTTTTCTATAAAAAGTTTGGTCTTTTGTTCTAGGAACATGACTGTAAGTTAACCCAGGAGATCATAGAGCTCATAGACAGAGAGGCAGATCTCTTGATGAGAGGAGTGAAGGAAAACAACTTGGAGGGACTTAGGAAGAGAATCTCTACATTATTCCTACAGTACATCAAGACCCCGACATTTAACCCAGAGGCCGCCAGGTTACTCAAGGTACGGCGTCTTTAGATTATTTTGTTAATTTTGTGAAAATGTATAACATCGCATCAGACTCCTTTATACCATATATACTGACAGTTATTCGTGATTTCTATGCCTGCATTTGTACATGTCTAGTGTCTGTAGTCTGTTTGGAGACAAAAGGTTTAGTGTAAGTGCAGATGTATTTTCAATTTTTAATTTAAAATTTATTAAAGGCTTACTTTTTAATAAGAAAGTGGTTGAAAAGAGAGGAAGTTTGAGTGATGCGGAATGCGCTAATATATTTTAATCAATAGTTTATTTAAATGAAAATTTATTCATTTCATCATTTCTTTATACCATTATTTTTTATTTATCTTTAAAATCTTCAATTTATATATTTATTTGCAGGTCCCACAGGATCCGTCCACACTTCGCAAGAACATCTACTACTGCCGAAGCTGCAACAGTTATCTTCCGTCCACAGAATTCCAGCTGTCGTCCAACTCTCGGACCGTTGGCAAATGTCGCAACTGCATGAAGATCGACAACGACGCCCGCGTCCGGCAAGATCTCAGCCATTACCGCTTCATGCTCAAGACGCTGCGTCGCTCGGAAGAACAGTTCCAAGATGGCGCCAAGATTGCGTTCTTGTTACAGGTAAGCTTTGATCGCAGTGCTAACGTCACAGCTAAAAGGGTATCCAGGAATTTCTATTCTTTACATTTTGTATACACTTTACATTTCATTGGCACTTCTTTTGGTATTTTAATAACAAAGTGTATTGCTAGCAGCTTTGTTATGCTGTACCTTGCACAAAATCTGAATTCTTTCCTAAAGCGAAAAATTAAGATGTGTAAGTGTTCTAGTAGCACTTTATTTTATATAGCTTAGTCATACTTTGATTTAAAACTGGGGTTCATAATGATATTGCTGAGTATTCATGCTTGTTTATGTAGGAATCTTGAACGCAAAAAAAAAAAAAAAAAAAAAAAAAAAAAAAAAAAAACGACTGCGTTCGTACTTAGAAGCGAGCGAAGTTGGTTGTAAGAGTACATCGTTAATCATTTTGAACTCCATATTCCCGTGTTATCTTTCTAGGAGAGTGACTTGCGTTACTTGATCGAGAACGTCTGGAACAGCCAGAGCGTCCTCAGCGCCTGGGAGGACCTCTACGACCTGGTGCTGTGCCGCTGGGACAAGTTTGCAGAGTGGGCCCCCTGGAACTGCGTCCTCCTGACCAAGGACGAGGCGTCCGCTCATATGAAGCTGGAGAACCTGGAGGAGGTGGGTGGTTAGAACTTTGACTTCAGATTTTTTTAAGATGAAGAATTATTTCTATGGCTAGGACATTGAAATACACGATGTCTGAGGATAATATTATGTATTTTGTGTGAGTTAAGGTAGATATTAGAGATGGTTTACAATTAAGTGTTACATGAAAAATATTATTAAATACTGTGGTTCTGTAAGTGACTGAATGTATTTACGATTTTTAAGTGGAGTTACAAGAAGTGGAAATTGCTTCATTAATAGATTTATTTGCGTTTTTGTAGAATAAGTCGATTGGTTTAAAATATTTATTATTCTGTGACGAAAATACAAATAATAACACATAAAATTCTACTTTTCATCAGGGTTACGGTCAAGTCTTAATCCACAAGGTTAAGCACAAGCACACCTTGGCTCGGAACTATTTCTCTCGTCTGCCAGGAATGGCGGAGTACATGCATCAGAAGTCTAAAACAACTTTAACCAACCAAGACCAGTCCTCTCCGTCCATAGCGGGAAAAGCAGTGCCAAAACAGATGATAAAAGCTTGAACTACCAGTCATTTATAATTTTAATAAGGGACAGTGATGGTGATTTGGGCTTGTGGATAAAGAATGTTTTCATGGAATTTATTGCCGCAATGTCATGATAAATTATTCCGCACCAATCGGACAAATTATACTACGTCAGAGCCGAAGGGATTTTTTTTTTAATCAGAACATGTGCTTAGACCATTAAAATGTGATGCAAAACCATTACCGGCATATTTTTATAAAACAAGCGAAAACACGTGGATTCATATGGCAAGTTCAACGATGCCAATGTGATATTGTCTAGCTCCGTTGGGATCGGGTATATAATTAAATATTTATGAGAATATTTTGAATACGGTTATTCCAAACTATTTTTAAAATAAGTTGTGCGATTTGTATATAATTGCTTGTAAATAAATTATATTGTATCTGATCTTTGAGTGTTGGTTTTATATATTTTATTGATTTGATACGCGAATAACAGAAACTGCGACGCCAAAAAGATTGGGACAATTGCAATGCTTACTATTAAAAATCGACTCAATTATTAAAAGAGCATACCACGTGCCCCCCCCCCCCCCCCAAAAAAAAAAATAATAATAAATAATAATAATAATAATAAGTAAATAAAACAGACTCGCTCTTGACAGCATCATACGCGCACGTGTCTACTGGGATGACGTTACTAGCTCATTAACAATCTACAGTGGATTTTGGCAGATGTCATTTTAACGGGGCATATAATTGCTATCATTGCAATACATGTTGCCAGGTAATATAAAAAGGCAATATTGAAATACTAAAAAATCATTTGGAAGTTGTGTGGCATTCTATTTTTATTATGACATTCTTTGAAGTAAAAATACCACAGTATAGTATCACGCAAAATTTTAAAATCACCAAAATGAAATGTCTTTCACATCTTTCATCCTTTAACCAACTGCAACTGAAATAGAAAAAAGTAAACGAATGTTTATATTTCCCGACCGACGATCCCAATATTACCCCAGTTTTTTCTCTCTGAAAAGGTTAATATTCAATAATCTTCTGAAACATTGCTAAGCAAAACTTAAAAGGGATAATAACTCTCCGTATGATATATATATATATATATATATATATATATATATATATATATATATATATATATATATATATATATATAAACATTGTGAAAAACTCATAGAAATATAACGTGTTCTATTTTTCCATAAAAAAAGGCAGTTATTGCTATTACTCTGATATCTGAGCTTGTCTTTAGATTACGTCACCTCCATTGATGGCTATACTCTGTTAAGAGATTATAACAAAAAAAAAAAAAAAAACTTTTTAGAAAAAAAAAAAACAGTTACTAACTTTGAATGAAAAAATGGATTCATTAACCATTGGTAAATATGGGAAAATTGTTGTTTACTCCAGGAAAATTCATTTTTTTTGGCCAAAAGGAAGAGTTATATTATAATCCCTTTAATATAGTTAGCTTGCGCTATTTGTCTTATTGGATTTTTAACAGGGGGTCACCTAGCTAAGACACGATTTTACCTGACATACTGCTCGAGTAATTATTCTAATACATATGAAATCATATATTGCAGGCCTGCCTATATCCCATGTATTGTATGGTAGAACTTACCATTTATGATAAAGATTGGGGTTAGCTATTTACTCCAGCTTGGGGTCAAACTTTTTCAAAATCTGCAATTGATTGAATATTGAATGCGTAGCATCAATTACGAATAGAATTTCCTTACAATTAATGGCTGGTGATTATTAAGGGAAAAAATTATCTGAATTTTTTTTTTCATCGAGGATTTTCTTAACATTTTGGTGAGGTATGAAATTCCTACTGCAGATACCTTCAAGAACAAATAAGCACATTTTATTTATCGCAGTATTCAATATGAATTTCTCAAACAAAATTTCTTATAGTGTGCATAATAATGAAAGCATCTTTGTAATCAGGTTTACCTTTGCACATGCTTGAATACATTCCTCGTCGCTTACGAATCCATCACCTGAATTAGAAAACATAATCGCCAGCATCACTTTGTGACGTTACCATAGCAACCCAGAGTATGTACATGTAACATAACGCATTTGCTCCGTTTCAGAAAAAATATTAATTTGAGGTTCGCTCTTAACTCTAAATATTAAAACACGCTTACCATCGATATCCAGTGAGAGTATCTGGTCTATATCGGCCATGGTCAAAACCCCATCGTTATTGAAATCACCCAGTTGGAAGAGCGCATGGATCCACGTTGTTTTTAGAACAGAACTGGCTTTCATGAAATATCTCACATATTCGCTTGCCGTGACTTCATCATTATCTGAAAAAAAATAATAATAATAGGCATTGTCAATAATATATTTCTGATTCGCATTATTCAATGAAATCTATGTTCGGATGTACTATTAGGATAGTACAGAATGGACAGTTTTGTACAAAACGATTGCATGTCATCTGGAGATAACCATATACAACTTTTATGAAATATGTAGTATATTTTATATTACTTTTAACCATCGTCAACACAAAATACGTCCTAAAACCTACGGTCGGTGTCAGCGGCATCCAAAAATGCGGCCCATTCCAGTTTGCCGATCATCCCGTCGTTGTTGAAGTCAATGATATCGCAAAGCAATGTTCCTATTTCCTTTGCTGTGAGGGTCGGCTTTTTGGCATCCCTACGACCACAATAACTACAACAATGTAAAACAGCTCTTTTGAAAAGTATCTCTGATTACATAATGTGTTCTTCAGTACGCAGGGAAAGTCAAAAGAAAATATATGAAACAGACAAAAACCAATACAACACGACAATTTTGGTGTTAACCGGATGTTTCTGTTTGAAATTGTCGGCCATATGTCAAACAGAGTTGGAAACAATTGATTGCAACGGCTTTCACGGGGCACTGAACGATGGTTTACAATTAATATGGAGAGAGAGATTTCAAAACGAGCGATGGTGCTTACATGTTTGTTGCCATGGAGACAAGACACAGGCCCACGATCATCAAGTAGAACCTCATTTTCTATTTGCGGTACTTGAACAGAAATCAGATATCAACTCAACACAGGAAACTACAATAGGACAAACTAATCCTTGCTAAGGATGATAAAAATTGAATGATTTACACACGCACGCACACACACATACACACACATACACACACACACACAAACACACACACACAGATTTATCACTTTTTGTCATCATACTTTTAGGAAAAGTAGATCTCGCGAATATATCAAAAACTTCATTTTTCACTTGTCCGTTTTCTTCAAATGGAGCTATGTTTTGAGAATCAGTCTAAACAAATGTAATTACCCAAAAAAGTAATTGAGCAACTGATATTTTATAGAAATAATTTCATTTTTAAACTTACTTGATATGAATGTTTACACCAGCGATGTCTATCAGTAGAGATCTCCGACTAAAATGACAAACGTAAGCACTTCAAAGAGGTTCATTGCGACAGACACGTCATCAGAAGATATGCTGGTACTTCTGAAGTACTCAGTGACGGGTGAAATTAAATCGGAACTCCTTCAACAGCGCTCCTTTAAAAATGTGTAAGGCAGACAAGAGAGAGGTAGGTACGGTAGGTCAGTTCAGATTTAACGCGACTTTCTTGCTTATCTACGTAGGAAACTGCCCTGTTTAAATCACACAAAAACGGGATTAAAATATATAAAAAAATTACGAAAACCATTGGTAAGGTTTCGTCAGAAGGTTATTAATGTCTACCCCGACAGCTACAAGCATCACTTTTACATGTTAAGATATACCATGAAGACTAAGGACGATAGATAAAAGACAAACCAGAAACAACCAAAATGCAGTACATGTAGTTTCCCATGCCAGGATTACCTTGTAACGAACCTTTCATACAATGAATGTCCTAGCCTCATATAATTTTTGTATGCTTATTCCAAGCGTGAGCTCGTATAATAGGACACTGCGTTTTCGACTTAAGCCTCCGAAACAACGCCCGTCTCCGTCCCTCTCAATCCCCTTCTCTCCTCTTCCCCTCTTCCTTCCTCAGGTATCAATCTGATCGTATATACACTGATTTCTTATCTTACGTGAATCTAATGCTAGAGATATTTTCGGACAGTCTTTCAAATTATCTTTGTTGATCCATCCTCCATTTTTTGACCGTCTTCTGGCAGAAAAAATGAGATACCCGTCAATGTAAACTTGAAAATCTGACCGTCTTCTGGAAGACCCAGAAGATGGCCTAAATCCGCCCGTTTATGATAAGGAATGAATCAGGAGAGGAGAGGAAAGTTCCACATTGTCAACTTATAAGACAAGATACACAGTTTATTCTAACTTGTCACAAAATAGCAGAGCCGTAGAATCGATCTAGACGTGAATTTGAACTATGTTTGCGTAATCCTTCTGTTCATCTCCTTGCGCTACCCTACCCGCATGATATATATATAAGGCCGTCGTTTCATTAGCACTTTGATGTAGCTCTCTTTGACATTTATCATTTTGCACCGGCACAACATTATTCCAGGAAAACGAGTTGCCAGGCACGTATGCATGACTTGTTTTTCTTACTACCTGTATAAGCTTGGAGATTGGCTGGTCTATACGCAGCCATATTAAGGCAGTGATGTGGACTCCTCTGTGTAAGGAATACGATTCCTCCAGCTGATATTCAATGCTCTTCCTTATAGTAGTATGAAACTGCTTTCCGTGAGGATTCTTTTGTCTATAGCTACTTATATTTGTCTGATCTTAGCTTTTCATTAACCCCTTTCATGCGGTACTA
This sequence comes from Lingula anatina, assembly GCF_001039355.2. Next base: position 64,894 of record NW_019774036.1, read on the forward strand.
CCTTACTTGAAAGGGGTTAGTGAAAAGCTAAAAAGAGCATTCAGAAAAAGGAATGTAGTTTTACACCATAAGGCAGGACAGACATTAAGAGGCATCCTAGTATCCCCAAAGGACAAATTAGACCCAGGAGAACAGTGTGGAGTTGTATACCAGTGTGAATGTCAGGTGTGTGGATAAAAATACATAGGAGAGACAGGACGTTCCTTAACAGAAAGAATCACTGAAAATCAAAAGTCCATCAAAAAACGTGATAAAAAATCTGCCTTCAGCCAACACCANTTATTATTTTTACTTTATTTATTGTTTTCTTTTAAATGTTTTCACAGTTGATTTCAGTAGGTGTGAGAAATGAAGACAAACATATGGATTCATCTCTCATGCAATGAACTCTTTTGTACTTTTATAGAAATAATTTTTTTATGATTTGAAAAAAAAAACTTGTGTATATTTTTATGAGAAATATTAGAATACCTTCATTATTTATTCATGCTGTTGAAAAAATGTTTTCTTGGCATATATATTGAGCATGTTTACAAATTCATGAAAGATAATGTAAGAAATTGTGACTTCAGAGGATGGCAAGGACTACAGAGATGTAGTGGTGGAAATTGAGAGGACCACTTCCAAGAAGCCATTCCTGGGCGGTTACAAACACAAGAAGACCATGGTGGAGTACCATCACGCCTCCGCTCAGACCATGCAGAAGAGACCACCCGAGTCTGGCGTGCAGAAGTTCTGCCGCGATACACAGACAGTACAGCAGCAAAACATGCGCATGCAGACCACAGAAGACACGTCAACACAGATGACCAAGATTGGGGTTTTTGTGTCCAATATGACAGACAAGCTGTTGGTGCCAGGGAAATACACCACTGCAGATCAGCACCATGCTATGATCCTACAGAAGGTATGGTACTGGTATCTTTAAGAGATAAGATTTTTTCCATTATTGTTATTTATTTATTTTATTTTTTATTTTGGATAGATTGGGGGGGGGGGGTAGTACAAAATGTGGTCATAATGAGAAGTACACTTAAAAAATTAACAACAGGGAAAATTTGAGAAGTTTTTGCTCTTGTTTGCATATGTATTAGAATAATCATTGGCTCTTATTATGAACTGAGGTATTTTATAAGCTGTAGAATGTGATTGTGGTGAGGAAAAAAAATTACATTTTCATGAGTCTATTGGATTCTGTTTTCAGGTGATTATAATCCAGAAGTACTACAGGCGGTGGCTGGCCAAGCGTTATGTCCAGAGTGTGCGCGAGGACAGGAGGATGAGGTTGGAGTGGGAAAGGAAGGAAGAAATAAGGAAGAAAAAGGAAAAAGAGGATAGAATTAAGAGAGAATTTGAAAGGAGGATGAATCCCAAATCAAAGGAAGATTTTGATTTATTATATCATGCTTTGGAACGTGAGTGTACACTACTTATTGCTAGATTGTGTTGAGATGGGTCATAGAATTAATGGCTGCAATCATTATCAAGAAAAATTGTGATGTTGTTTTAACTTGGAAGCTCTTATGATTCATTTTATTTTTTATTTCTGTGTTATGGTTTTCATTTATGCAGTTATAGACAGCATAATATTTTTAAAGTATTTTTTTATTTGTTTTTGAAGTGAATATAGAAAAATAAGAGATTGGATCTAAAAAAAAGGAAAATTTTGGCTACATTTATGAAAATATATTTGCTTATATAATAGAAAAACAGAAACACAAAGAGTTGAAAAGTTAAAACTCCAGTTTCACACAAGCAGCAGTTTTTTTCTTTTTGACATAATAATTATGATTAAAATTTTCAAATTTGATCCAATGTTAACTTTTAGAATGGCGGCAAGAGGAACTGGACAGAATCAACTCCAGTTTGTCAGGAGCAGAGAGGAAAGCTGCCCTCTGTCAACTCTTGGAGCAGGAGACACAACTCATAGCTTCTATAGGAAGACACAAACTGGAGGCCGACTCCGATAACAAGTCCAAAAATATTGAGAAATTCTTAGAAAAGGTGAGCTCTCTTTTATTTTCCACTGCTTAATGGATAATTGATAACATTTTTCTGATTGAGTGTGTTTAAAATAAACAAGCCCATTCATTTGTCTTTATGAGACCAGTTTTAAGACTGATTACATTATCCCACGCATCTATTTAGATGATAAATACCAATTTTTGTAAATGTTAAACAAATCAACAAATAAAGTTCCAAGCTTTGAACATAAAAATGTTTTCAAACAAATACATGGTCAAGAATAGAAATTTTCTTTGTATTAATTATTTATGATTTTTAAAGTGAAGGTTAAGAACAAAATTTTCTTTGAGATATGTGATATTTTTTCAATAATTAATGCCAATGACAATAATTTCAGGCTGCAGCTCCCAAGAGATGGAAGAGCGGTGATGGAAAGTACACGGAAATGGACACCCCATTCACCATTAGAGCACAGGAGCTGAAGGATATCTATAACAGTATCAATATGAAGTATTTAACACAAGACGAGAGACTGGACGTGTTACTTACTCTGAAACATACAGTAAAGGTGAGAGCAGCAGGATTGAGGTTTTATAGAATGTATCATAAAAAGAAATAATAATAATAATAATTATAATAATAATTATTATTATTTTATGGCATCATACCTATATAGCGTACCCATTAGCTGTTTTCAGTAATATCTTAAAGGAATACTACTGTAGCTGTTTTTTGGGCAAAAAATGGATTTTCCTGAGGTAAACGGTACAATTTTCCCATAATTATTTGCCAATGAATCCATTCCGACATTCATGGTTAGTCCCCTTTTTTCTCTAAAAATTTTTATTTTAATTTTTCAAAATATTTATTTATTTATTTATTGTTCTAGGAACACGACTGTAAGCTCACCCAGGAGATCATAGAGCTCATAGACAGAGAGGCAGATCTTTTGATGAGAGGAGTGAAGGAAAACAACCTGGAGGGACTTAGGAAAAGAATCTCTACCTTATTCCTACAGTACATCAAGACACCGACATTTAACCCAGAGGCCGCCAGGTTACTCAAGGTACGGGGTCTTTAGATTATTTTGTTAACTTTGTGAAAATGTACAACATCACATCCAGACTCCTGTATACCTTATCTACCGTCAGATAATCATGATTTTTAAGCTTGCATTTTTTTTGCATTTGATTTGGTCGTGTCTGTGTCTTTAGTCTGTTTGGAGACAAAAGGTTTACTGTAAGTGCAGATATATTTTCAATTTTTAAACTTATTAAAGGCTTACTTTTGTGTAAGAAAAAGATGTTTATTTCACCTTCAGAGTGGTTGAAAAAAGAAGTCTTAAGTGATGCGGATTTAGCTAATATATATAATCAATAGTTTATTTAATTGAAAATTTATTCATTTTGTCATTTCCTTATAACAATATTCATTTTATTTTACCTATCTTTAAATTTTTTATCAATATATTTATTTGCAGGTCCCACAGGATCCGTCCACACTTCGCAAGAACATCTACTACTGCCGAAGCTGCAACAGCTATCTTCCGTCCACAGAATTCCAGCTTTCGTCCAACTCTCGGACCGTTGGCAAGTGTCGCAACTGCATGAAGATCGACAACGACGCCCGCGTCCGGCAAGACCTTAGCCATTACCGCTTCATGCTCAAGACGCTGCGTCGCTCGGAAGAACAGTTCCAAGATGGCGCCAAGATTGCGTTCTTGTTACAAGTAAGTGAAATGTTAACGTTGCAGCTAAAAGGTATATCCATGGATTTCTACTCTCTACATTTTGTATACCCTTTACATATTCCATAGGCACTTCTTTAGGCAATTTTATGATATGTTGCTGTCAGCGTTGTTAATCTGGACCTTGCACAAAATCTGGATTCTTTCTTTAAACGAAAAGTGTACGTGTTCATGTAGCACTTTACTTTGTATGGCTTAGTCTTCATTTGATTTAAAATTGGGGTTCATATTACTAAGTATCCATGATTCTTTGTTTAGGAATCTTGAACGCAAAATAACGACTGCGTACGAGCACTGCGTAGGAGAACAGCGTTTGCCATGAATTCTATATTCCCGTCTTATCTTTCTAGGAGAGTGACTTGCGTTACTTGATCGAGAACGTCTGGAACAGCCAGAGCGTCCTTAGTGCCTGGGAGGACCTCTACGACCTGGTGCTGTGCCGCTGGGACAAGTTTGAAGAGTGGGCCCCCTGGAACTGCGTCCTCCTGACCAAGGACGAGGCGTCCGCTCATATGAAACTGGAAAACCTGGAGGAGGTGGGTGGTTAGAACTTTGACTTCAGATTTTTTTAAGATAAAGAATTATTTCTATGGCCAGTACATTGAAATACACGATGTCTGAGGATAATATTATGTATTTTGTTTGAGTTAAGGCAGAAATTAGAGATCGCTTACAATTAAGTGTTACATGAAAAAACTAAATACTGTGGTTCTGTAAGTGACTGATTGTATTTACGATTTTTAAGTGGAGTTACAAGAACTGGAATGTGCTTCATTAATAGATTTATTTGCGTTTTTATAGAATAAGTCGATTGGTTCAAATATTTATTATTCTTTGACGAAAAAAAAAAAAACATAACATTTTTCTTTTCATCAGGGTTACGGTCAAGTCTTAATCCACAAGGTTAAGCACAAGCACACTTTGGCTCGGAACTACTTCTCTCGTCTGCCAGGAATGGCGGAGTACATGCACCAGAAATCTAAAACAACTCTAGCCAACCAAGACCAGTCTTCTCCGTCCATAGCGGGAAAAGCAGTGCCAAAACAGATGATAAAAGCTTGAACTACCAGTCATTTATTATTTCATTAGAGGGAATGTGATGCTGGTTTGGGCTTGTGGATAGAGAATGTTTTCATGGAACACGTTGTGGTGATATGATAAATTATTACGCACCAATCGGACAAATTATACTACGTCAGAGCCGAAGGAATTTCTTTTAATCAGAACATGTGCTTAGGCCATTAAAATGTGTTGCAAAAACATTACCGGCATATTTTTATAAAACAAGCAAAAACACGTGGATTGATATGGCAAGTTCAACGATGCCGATGTGATATTGTCTAGTTCCGTTGGGATCGGGGTATATAATTATATATTTATGAGAATATTTTGAATACGGTTATTCCAAACTATTTTAAAAATAAGTTGTGCGATTTGTATATAAATGCTTGTAAATAAATTATATTGTATCTGATCTGTGAGTTATGGTTTTATATATTTTGATTTGATACGCGAGTATAAAAGTAACAGAAACCGCGACGCCAAAAAAGATTGGGACAATTGCAATACTTAGAATTAAAAATCGAATCAATTATTAAAAGCGCATACCACGTGCCCCCCCCCCCCCACACACAAAATAATAATAATAAAATAAATAAATAAATAAATAATAATAACAATAATAAATAAATAAATAAATAAATAAGAGAGACTCGAGCTTACGTGACAGTATCATACGCGCACGTGTCTACTGGGATGACGTTACCAGCTCCTTAACAATCTACAGTGGATTTTGGCAGATGTCATTTTAACGGGGCATATAATTACTATCATTGCAATACATGTTGCCAAGCAATATAAAAAGGCAATATTGAAATACTAAAAATCGTTTGGGAGTAGTTGGCATTCAATTTGCTTTATGGCATTCTTTGAAGTGAAAATACCACAATAGTATCACACAAAATTTTAAAATCACCAAAATGAAATGTCTTTCACGTGTCTCATCCAACCGCAACTGAAACAGAAAAAAGTAAACGAAATCAAAATGTCTATAGTTTATATTTTCCGACCGACGATCCCAATACTACCGCAGTTTTTTCTCTCTCAAAAGGTTAATATTCAATAATCTTATAAAACATTGCTAAGCATAACTTTAAAGGGATAATAACTCTTCGTATGAGATCTATATTTCACAATAAAAACATTGTGAATAACTCATAGAAATATAATATGTTCCGTTTTACCATAAAAACGGCAGTTATAGCTATTATTCTGATATCTGAGCTTGTCTTTAGATTACGTGGCCTCCACTGATGGCTATACTCTGTTATAATCTCTTAAGAGATGATAACAAAAAACAAACTTTTTAGAAAAAAAACAGGGACTAACTTTGAATGTAAAAATGGATTCATTAACCATTGGTAAGTATGGGATTGTTGTTTACTCCAGGAAAATGTATTTTTTGGCCAAAACGAGGAGTTATTATCCCTTTAATATCGGTAGCTTGCGCTATTTCTCTTATTGGATTTTTAACATCGGGTCACCTAGCTGAAACACGATTTTACCTGACATACCGTATGAGTAATTATTCTAATACATATGTAAGCATATATTGCAGGCCTGCCTATATAGCATTTAATGTATGGTAAAACTTGCCATTCATGATAAAGATTGGGGGTAGCTATTTACTCCAGCTGAGGGTCAGCCTTTTTCAGTATCTGCAATTGATTGCATATTGAACGAATATAAATAGAATTGCCTGGAATACCCTTCACTACAAATGATTATACCCATTTAATTTCGAGTTATTCAACATCGAAGGCTTTCAGTTTCCTAGTATTCAGATGACAATTCAGCTGGCAAGAAATGACTGATGATTATGATGAGAAAAAATTATCTGAAAAGTCTTTGCATTGAGATTATTTCTTTAAGTGAGGTACCTTATATCTTAATTCTACTGCAGATGCTTTAAAGAACCGATAAACCTAAACACGTTTTACTAGTCACAATATAATTTAACTCAAACAAAACTGTTAAACATTATGTAATATTGCATCAAAATTTGAAAAAAAAAACTATTTTGGGCACTGCTCCCATGATGACCATTTAAGAAAAANGAAATAGAAAATACAGGTAAAACTTCGAATAAGTGTCTGTTGCCATGGCAACAGGCATTTTCAGGGCCATTTTTTTACATAGAGCTTTAAATGGACTTATCGACTATATAATACTAAAATGGAAAAGGGGGAATACCTATAAATAAAATTTATAATTGTAATATAAGGAATGAAATAGATTGCCATTAGAATATTTTTTTTCTTAAATATTTACCTGCAAATTGATGTATTTTTATAAGTCAAAACATGCACATTTTAAACAACCTTATTTCAAAATCGCAGATTTATCCATAAAAACCACTAATATCCTCAGGTAGTGCACATTTAGTTATAACATAAACTCAAATAAAAACGCGTAGCAATTGAAGAACCAAAAAGTTACACCAGTTCATATCTATGCAATGTTGGCATTTTTGCCCATGTGGAGTTGCTCTCCTGCACATGGAGACCGGAAAGCGTTACATTTCTTATGAGAAAGGAGGACTGAAGTGAAACAGGAAGTGATAGAATGTAAACAAAACAGATCGTCTGCATACAATTACTTCAAAGAAAATGGAAAACAAAACAGGTAAATGATTAAATAAATGTGTTTACATAAATATAAACTTGAAATTGATATTTTCTTTGTTTGGGAATATGAATTATCTTCCTAATATGCTGTAATATTCTCTTTTGCAACTTACAAATGTCATATTCATAATCTACATGTTTGTCATACTCAAAGAATATATTTATTAAAAAACCAATGACTATATGTCATTATCAACCAAGTTATTATTCTTATTTTTAATATAGATGATAATAACTGGTGCTGCTCTATTGGACTCCAAGGTCAAATGCAACTGCATCAGTGTGGACCAAATTCAAAGGCTGATCCAAATTATATTTTGCCGCTTAATGTCTGTTGTAAACCAATTGTATCTCATTGCCGGAGGCATCATATCCGTGACATTTCAAGTGAAGCTGACTTAATTAAAGCCAGAGCTGGTTTATTTAATGTGCCAGTCGAATATTTCACTGTATGTCCAAACCACAGAATTAATTTGGGGCTGTGGTGGAGAGCGTCAGCGAATTGCCAGCTCTGTTTGCAGAAAGGCAGAAAGAATAAGCCATTAGCTGAGAGGACAGTCACCCTCTGCCAATCTTCATTCCTCTTAAATTCAGAGAATTTGTTGGTTCCTGTTGGCTCAGGTATATATACCTTCTTGTAAAAATGATTTTCATTTTTCAAATTGATTTGCCACATATGGACAAAATAGTGATAGCATTGGTTTTAATACACCGTAGATGAGAAATGTTTGACAGTTGAATTGACGAAAGTAGATGTTGAATTTATGACAGGATCGTTTAAACTTGAAACTGAATCGATGGGAAGGCAGTGAATCGACGAAACATAACTGAATCGACGACATGATTTTTTTTCTATAAGAAATGGGTATATATTCATGATTTTTTGCCCTTTTGGCCGCCCATACCCTGCGGGGTACAGTAATTAAATCTCGGCTCCGAACATTAATATTTCCGTGAATATCTCTGGTGATATTATCTCCGTAGATAGTCGATTCATTGCTGCTCTACGGGCCAAATTATACCTTTTTCGTCTCTGCTTTCAAAGATAATAGAACAGAAGAGCTTTTTTCCTTCGATCGCCTTTCAGCCGCCATGCTTTCTTCACCACGAGTTTAACTGATGAGCATGCGCACTTAATATTTCTCAGGTAGCTTCCGCATGGCGAACGGAGCCGAGATTTAATTACTGTACCCCGCAGGGACGACGTGTGGGGAGGCGTGTGAGACTATTAAAAGATTAGGCGGTTTTTCTTTCATGTACGTCCGCCATTTTTAGGTCACCGGCTTTGTAAAGCCTGGCTTAATTCGTTGAGAATGCGCTCTTATATACCTATTTTTTCACCTTTATAATTTATACAGAAAACTTATAAATACACACTTGATAGTATAAACACTTACATTATGATTTCTCCCTTTGAACTGTTACAATACACTATACTACGTTGGGAAATACGGTTAGCTGCAGGAGAGACCCTTCTTGTACGGATTCTTGTAGCGTTATGACCCAGTAGCATTCAAATAAGCGCGCTACTCACACAAGTAATGAAAAACTACTCATAACTGTTATAGCTAAAACAAGGAATCTGTACTTACACCTTGTTTATATAAAACAGGGAATCTGGCACTTACAAGCAGCGATTGTCTCTGATAGGAAGGTAGGTGTCTCACCTACATAGTATGAGATTTATAGCCTCTGATATATATAGGGTGCCCTGAAAAGGGCATTTCGTGATTGGCACGATAGAGGCGTCTCGCCTGTCGAGGGAAGGGGGAGGGTGGACTGGTTGCAAAAAGCGCTTTTCGGTCAACAAGTGACCTTCATCAGCTGCAGAGTCCGAGATGAAAAAAAAAAAGAAAAATTCAGGGACGTAGGGGGTTGGTAAGCAAAGGTGTCTCGCCTTTGTTTAGTGAGTTTTCATCAATGGTGTCTCGCCATTGTGAATGATACGAGCCATCTCGGCTTTATAGTATCATGCTTGATCACATGTGTCTCGCTTGTGTAAAGTAGGGTGGGTATCTAGAATCACCGTTCAGTCTAAGATGCTGTATCTTGTTAAGGAGTTCTCCTCCACAACAAAAAGGATACGGGCTGCACGGCATGCGTGTGAATGGCTCAAGAGTCGGAGGTCGACTGCTGAGGATTTGTCGAAACTGTGTCATATGCGAGAACGAGGCCGGGATATGATTGGTAGTTTTAGTTATGCGTTTTGATTGGCTGTTCTCGTGGTGCATCTTGATCCTATCTCCGCTTCAGGTAGGTTAATTGCGACAGACACGTCATCAGCAGACATACGGGTACTTTCGAAGATTTCAGTGACCGGTGAAATTAAATCAGAACCCATTCTACAGCTCTCCTTTGCAAAATTTGTCAGGCAGACAAGAGTGTCCGATTTGACAGAGGTAGGTCAGTTCAGATTAAAAGCGAATTTCTTATATCCATAGAAAACTGCCCTGTTTTTAAATCATACAAAAATGGGATCAAAATATATAAGAAATTTTGAAAACCATCGGTAGAGTTTCGTCAGGAGGTTAATTATTAATGTCTGTCCCGACAGCAGCTGCCGGCATCACTTTTACATGCTTAGAAATACCATGAAGATAAAGGAACGTAATTAAAGGACAAATCAGAAACAATCAATAATGCAGTAGTTACACATACCAGTATTATAAGCTTTTCACAATAATCTTCTAAATGTTACAGAAAACAGATAAAGGGTATACCAACTATTCACGTTTTACCCTTATCATTTTGATACATTTTTAAGGATGAGAACTTCATTTACTGATATTGTTAAATTAAATATAAAAGCTGGTTTCATAAGGTTGTAGCACAAAATGGTGTTTTTGTCACCCGTTTCAATCAACGAATATAATATTTTCGTTTTGTGTGAAATGAGCATGGTGTCCTGCTTGACACCTCGCGCGACTTCTTACCAATATTAAGATGGGGGGAGGAGGGCATGCCTGTCAAGACCCTTTTAATGGCAACTACACAATTTTTTTAACATCCCGTGAGCTTGGTTGAGTGTAGTTCAGTATGCTACGCGACTTCACTTCCCATATCTTTCTGATGCGAAGGAAGGAACTGCGCATGCGTACAGCTTCTTCCATACAAAAATGTTGAGCAGGGGGGTGGGGGGGTGGGGGGCATCCAGACGCCTGATCCGTATCTTACCCCAATAACATTCCACTAGTACGTATTCGCGCTAAGGTGAATCAATGAACTGATTATGGATCCAAAAACATCTTGGGACTGGTTATTTATATTAAGGAATGAATCAGGAGCGGAGAGAAAAGCTGTACAATGTCAACTAATTTGACAAGATGCACAGTTAATTCCAACTAGTAACAAAATGTCAGAGCAATTAAAGTATTAATAATAGATAAATCGACTATAGAGCAATAATAGAATCAATTTAGACGACAATTCGACCTTTATTTGCATAACCCTTCTGTTCATCTCTTTGCTCTTTCCTACCCACATGATTTAATTAGAAGGTCGTTTCATTAAAAATTTGATATATTGTTTTTTAACATTTGCCATTATGAACCGGCACAATTTTTTTCCAGGAAAACGCGTTGCCAGGCAACCAAACACGACTTGTTTATCTTACTACCTGCATAAAGTTGGAGATTGGCTGGTCTAATATGCATCCTGATTACGGGTGACAGTGACGGGGACTCCTCTGTGTAAGGAATACGATTCCTCCAGCCGATATTCAATGCTTTTCCTTATAGTAGTATGTAACTGCTTTCCAACTTCTGTTTTGGTCCAAGCTTCAGGTTTTGTAGCAAATGCTCTCTTCTTGAGTTAATTAAAAGGCCTTTATTTCAAGAATGTGCTCAAGGTTAGGATTCCAAAATTTCTGAATTGCTTTCTTCCCAGGTTTGAACCCGTCCTGTGTTTCAAATCTTAAGAAGTATAGGGGTTAAGGATGTGTCTCGATTACGGTAAGTAATCTATTCTATAACATTTGATGTATTTTTTACAGTTCTAATGTTGTTCGGTAATGAATGTAACAGTTCTAGTAGTGTTTTTTGAGAAGTCCATCAAAATGTCCTAAAAACATTTTTCATGAAAAGAGAAAAACATTATGTTCTAGGACAGATTAAGAACCGTAAGTGAGCGTTAAATGAGACAAACTTTCGCAGGGTAGATACCTGAATTTAGTAAATTTAAGTTAAAAAAAGTGTTACGTGACATAAAAATCGGTTAGAAATTAGAGATATTTTAGAATTAAGTGTTACATGGAAATATTTCTAATTTTCCGGTAGGGAATGTGATGTTGGTTTGGGCTTGTGGATAAAGAAAGTTTTCATTGAATTTATTGTCGGGGTGTCATGATAAATTATTCCGCACCAATCGGACAAATTAACCTACGTTAGAGCCATCAAAATGTGTAACAAAAACATTACCGGCATATCTTAATAAAACAAAACAAAAACACGTGGATTGATATGGCAGAAACGATGCCAATGTGATATTGCCTAAACGGTTATGCCAAACAAATTTAAAATAAGTTGTGCGATTTATATATAAATGCTTGTAAATAATTTATTATTTTACCTTGTCTTTGATCGTGATTTTTATGTATTTTGATTTGACGCGAGAGTACTGGTATAATGGTAACAGATACCGTCACACCAAAGAAGGTTGGGTCAATTGTAATACTTAGTATTAACAATCGACACAAACATAAAAAGAGCATGCCACAAGTCCAAAAAATAAGAGAGACTCGAGCTTACGTGACAGATCCATATCCGCACGTCTCTACTGGGGCGACATTACCTGCTAATTAACAATCTACAGTGGATTTTGGCAGATGTCATATAATTACTATCATTGCAATACATGCCAGGTTATATAAAAAGGCAATATTGATATACTAAAAAATCATTTGGAAGTAGTGTGACATTCAATTTTACTATGACATTCTTTAATGTCAAATTACCACAGTAGTATCACACAAAATTTCAAAATCACCGAATGAAATATTTTTCAAATTCTTCAACCTTGGAACAAGGCTTTTTACCCAATCGGAACTGAAATGAAAAAAATAGAAGTAGAACCTCATTTTCTATTTGCGGTACTTGAATAGAAATCGGATATCAACTCAAGACAGGAAACTACAATAAGACAAACTAACCATTGCTAAGGATGATAAAAATTGAATGATTTACACAAAGAAAATACCACTTTTTGTCATCATACTTTTAGGAAAAGTAGAACTCGCGAATATATCAAAAACTTCATTTTTCACTTGTCCGTTTTCTTCAAATGGAGCTATATTTTGAGAATCAGTGTAAACAAATGTAATTAAGCAATAAAGTAATTGAGCAACTGATATCTTATAGAAATAATTTCATTTTAAAACTTACTTGATATGAATGTTTACACCAGCGATGTCTATCAGTAGAGATCTCCGACTAAAATGACAAACGCAAGCACTTCAAAGAGGTTCATTGCGACAGACACGTCATCAGGAGATATGCTGGCACTTCTGAAGTACACAGCGACGGGTGAAATTAAATCGGAACTCCTTCAACAGCGCTTCTTTAAAAATGTGTGAGGCAGACAAGAGTGTCCGATTTGAAAGAGGTAGGTAAGTTCAGATTTAACGCGATTTTCTTGCTTATATCCATAGAAAACTGCCATGTTTAAATCAAACCAAATGGAGTCAAAATATATAAAAAAAATTACGAAAACCACTGGTAAGGTTTCGTCAGAAGGTTATTAATGTCTACCCCGACAGCTACAAGCATTACTTTTACATGTTAAGATATAGCATGAAGACTAAGGACCAGAAACAATCAAAATACAGTAGTTTCACATACCAGTATAACCTTGAAACGAACCTTTTCATAATATGAATGTCCTAGCCTCATATAATTTTTGTATGCTTATTTCAAGCGTGGGCTCGTATAATAGGACATTAAGTTTTCGACTTAACCCTCCGAAACAACGCCCTTCTCCGTTCTCCGTCTCTCTCAATCCTCTTCTCCTCTCCTCTCCCCCTCTTCCTTCCTCGGGTATCAATTATGATCACTCATATACTTATTTCTTATCTTACGCGATTCTAATGCTATACTATTGCGCGATGCACGTCAACCTTAATTACTTATACTTGTATAATTCTAATTAATTAATTAAAATTTCTTTACCTTGGCGTTATACAAAGAGGCCGCCACGTTACTCGGGAACTATTGGACCACAACTCATATGACCTCATAAGATATCTTTTGATCTTTGTGTTGGACACGACAACCTGTTTTCACAATAATCATTTAAATGTTACAGAAAACAGATAAAGGGTATATACCATCAATACGCGTTTTACCCTTATCATTTTGATATATTGTCAAGGATAAGAAATTCATTATACTCGTATTGTAAGATTAAAAATAAAAGCCAGTTTCATAAAGTTGCAGCACAAAATGATGGGGCGGCTTTTTGGCATCCCTACGACCACAATAACTACAACAATGAGCATGGTGTCCTGCTTGAAACCTCGAACGATTTTTTACCAATGTTGAGATTGGGGGAGGGGGTATCCTCCCGGAGGCATGCCTTCAAGTCCTTTTCAATGGCAAGTACACGGTCTTTTTCAACATCTCGTGAGCTTAGTTGTGTGGAGGGACGGAGAGGGGGGTTGCATCCAAACGCCTGATCCATATATTACCCCAGTAACATTCTACTAATACGTATACGAGCCAAGGTGAATCAATATACTGACTATGGATCCACTGACATCTTGGGATTGGTTACTTAATATCAGGGGAGGATCCAGAGATATTTTCTGACAGTCTTCCAAATTATCTTTGTTGATCCATCCTCCATTTTTGACCGTCTTCTGGCAGAAAAAATTAGATACCCAGAAGATGGCCTAAATCCGCCCGTTTATAATAAGGAATGAATCAGGAGAGGAGAGGAAAGTTCCACATTGTCAACTTATATGACAAGATGCACAGTTTATTCTAACTTGTCACAAAATAGCAGAGCCGTAGAATCGATCTAGACGTGAATTTGAACCATGTTTGCGTAATCCTTCTGTTCATCTCCTTGCGCTTCCCTACCCGCATGATTTATGAGGCCGTCGTTTCATTAGCACTTTGATATGGCTCTCTTTGACATTTATCATTTTGCACCGGCACAACATTATTCCAGGAAAACGAGTTGCCAGGCACTTGTTTTTCTTACTATACTACCTGTATAAGCTTGGAAATTGGCTGGTCTATACGCAGCCTTATTACGGGCGACAGTGATGGGGACTCCTCTGTACAAGGAATACGATTCCTCCAGCTGATATTCAATGCTCTTCCTTATAGTAGTATGAAACTGCTTTCCGTGAGGATTCTTTTGTCTATAGCTACTTATATTTGTCTGATCTTAGCTTTTCACTAACCCCTTTCATGCCGCACTACCTTACATGAAAGGGGTTAGTGAAAAGCTAAAAAGAGCATTCAGAAAAAGGAATGTAGTTTTACACCATAAGGCAGGACAGACTTTGAGAGGCATCCTAGTATCCCCAAAGGACAAATAAGACCCAGGAGAACAGTGTGGAGTTGTATAACAGTGTGAATGTCAGGTGTGTAGAGAAAAATACATAGGAGAGACAGGACGTTCCTTAACAGAAAGAATCACTGAAAATCAAAAGTCCATCAAAAAACGTGATTAAAAATCTGCCTTCAGCCAACACTAGGAACAGACAGGGCATTGTATAACNGATCATATCCCCCATGTCTGTTGACCTGGATTTTCATTCCAGGTGAAATGACCCTAGTCATTTACTCCCTGATGATGGTTACTGACAGCCATAGAAATATTGGAGATAATACCTACATATTTTAGAAGCTCTTGATAAAAAGAAAAACAATAATTTAAATTGATACATACAGAGCTAATGAAACTCTTCTCTCATTTGTATTTTTTGTATTTTTTACAGTTCTAATGTTGTTCTGCAATGAATGTAACAGAGTATTTTTTGAGAAGTCCATCAGAATGTCCTAGAACAGATTAAGAACATTTTTATTAAAGAGAAAAACATTATGTTCTAGGACAGATTAAGAACCGTAAGTGAGCGTTAAATGAGACAAATTTTCGCAGGGGACATACCTGAATTTAGTAAATTTAAGTTTAAAGAAGTGTTACGTGACATAAAAATCGGTTAGAAATTAGAGATATCTTAGAATTAAGTGTTACACGGAAATATTTCTAATTTTGCGGTAGGGAATGTGATGTTTGTTAGGGCTTGTGGATAAAGAAAGTTTTCATTGAATTTATTGTCGGGATGTCATGATAAATTATTCCGCACCAATCGGACATATTAACCTACGTTAGAGCCATCAAAATGTGTTGCAAAAACATTACCGGCATATCTTAATAAAACAAAACAAAAACACGTGGATTGATATGGCAAGTTCAACGATGCCAATGTGATATTGCCTAGTTCCATTGGGATCGGTTATATAATTATATATTTATGAGAATATTTTGAATTCGGTTATGCCAAACAAATTTAAAAATAAGTTGTGCGATTTGTATATAAATGCTTGTAAATAAATTATTACTTTACCTGATCTTTGATCGTGATTTTTATGTATTTTGATTTGACGCGAGAGTATACTGGTATAATGGTAACAGATACCGTCACACCAAAGAAGGTTGGGTCAATTGTAATAATTAGTATAAACAATCGACTCAAACATAAAAAGAGCATGCCACAAGTCCAAAAAATAAGAGAGACTCGAGCTTACGTGACAGTTCCATATCCGCACGTCTCTACTTGGGCGACGTTACCAGCTCATTAACAATCTACAGTGAATTTTGGCAGATGTCATTTTAACGGGGCATATAATTGCTATCATTGCAATACATGTTGCCAGGTAATATAAAAAGGCAATATTGATATACTAAAAAATCATTTGGAAGTACTGTGATATTCAATTTTACTATGACATTCTTTAATGTCAAATTACCACAGTAGTACCACACAAAATTTCAAAATCACCGAATAAAATATTTTTCAAATTCTTCAACCTTGGAACAAGGCTTTTTACCCAATCGAAACTGAAATGGAAAAAATAAACGAAATCAAACATGTCTATAGTTTATCCATTTCCGGACCATCTCGATATTATATGTAGAGTTCATGACCAGATAAATCGACTTGCAGAACTCCATTTTTTTCGTTTAAAAGGTTATTATGCAATAATCTTCTGATATATTGCCAAGTGTAATAGGTATCTTTCACTATTTACCATACTGGATATTTAACTGAGAAACAATTTTACCTGACAAACCGCGTGAGTAATTATTCTAATACATATGTAAGCATACTGTATATTGCATGCCTGCCTATATTCCATGTATTGTATGGTAAAACTTACCATTTATGATAAATATTGTGGGTAGCTTTTTACTCCAGTTCAGGGTCGTACTTTTTCAAAATCTGCAATTGATTGAATATTTTAGGTGTCACATCAAATACGGATAGAATTTCCTTGCAAGAAATGACTGATGAATATTAAGAGAAAAAAATATCAGAAATTTCTGTTTTTATTTCACTGAGACATTCCTTAACATTTTTAAGTGAGGTATGTAATTCCTACTGCATGTACCTCCAAGAACAAATAAGCACATTTTACTAATCGCGGTGTTCAATATGAATTTTCTCAAACAAAAATTGTTATAGTCTACAGAATAATGAAAACATTGGTATAATCAAACATAGCCTACCATTGCACATGCTTCAATACATTCCTCGTCGCTTACGAATCCATCACCTGAATTAGAAAACATACTTTGAAAACATCACTTTGAATTAGAAAACATTACATTGTGACGTTACCATAGCAACCCAGAGTATGTACATGTAACATAACGCATTTGCTCCGTTTCAGAAAAATATTAATTTGAGATTCGCTCTTAACTCTAAAGATTAAAGCACGCTTACCATCGATATCCAGTGAGACTATCTGGTCTATATCAGCCATGGTTAAAACCCCATCGTTACTGAAATCACCCAGTTGGAAGAGCGCATGGATCCACGTTATTTTTAGAACAGAACTGGCTTTCATGAAATATCTCACATATTCACTTGCCGTGACTTCATCATTATCTGAAAAAAAATGACAGGCATTGTCAATAATATGTTTCTGATTCGCATTAATTTATGAAGTCTATGTTCGGATGTACTACATAGGATAGCACAGAATGGACAGTTTTGTACAAAACGTTTGCATGTTATCTGGAGATAACCATATACTACTTTTACGAAACATTTAGTATATTTTATATTACTTTTAACCATCGTCAACACAAAATACGTCCTTAAACCTACGGTCGGTGTCAGCGGCATCCAAAAATGCGGCCCATTCCAGTTTGCCGATCATTCCGTCTTTGTTGGAGTCAATGATATTGTAAAGCAATGTTCCTATTTCCATTGCTGTGGGGGGCGGTTTTTTGGCATCCCTACGACCACAATAACTACAACAATGTGAAACAGCTCTGTTGAAAAGTATCTCTGACTACATAATGTGTTCTTCAGTACGCAGGGAAAGTCAAAAGAAAATATATGAAACAGACAAAAACCAATACAACACGACCATTTTGGTGTTTAACCGGATGTTTCAGTTTGAAATTGTCGGCCATATGTCATACATAGTTGGAAACAGTTGATTGCAACGGCTTTCACGGGGCACTGAACGATGGTTTACAATTAATATGGAGAGAGAGAGAGAGAGAGAGAGAGAGGGAGAGAGAGAGATTCCAAAACGTGCGCGGGTGCTTACATGTTTGTTGCCATGGAGACAAGACACAGGCCCACGATCATCAAGTGGAACACCATTTTCTATTTGCGGTACTTCAATAGAAATAAGATATCAACTCAACATGAACACTACAATAAGACAAACTAACCATTGCTAGGGATGATAAAAATTGAATGATATGCGCGCGCGCGCGCACACACACACACACACACACACAGATTTATCACTTTTGTCATCATACTTATAGGAAAAGTAGAACTCGCGAATATATCAAAAACTTCATTTTTCACTTGTCCGTTTTCTTCAAATTGAGCTATATGTATCTAGTTTCTAGTTTCTAGTTTCGTTTTTCAAAAACGATTCTGGCAACCAGAAACTAGTGTCGTTTTTCAAAAACGATTCTGAGAGAAGCCAGAATCGTTTTGCAAAGAAAAAGAGGAGTGGACAGAGAGAAAGGCAACCGGCGTGCTACCGCAACCAGGTAACCCTCACCGCGGAAGCCGGGCAATGTGTAACGAACTCTCCTCGCCGTGTGCTGAGACGGAGACGCCCGCTGATAAGCGTCTAAGGCGCACAAGTAGCCTTCACTGCGGAAGCCGGGCAGGGTGTTTAGGTTGGTGGGAGAAGGCGGGGTTGAGGGTTAGGTTGGGTTAGATGCCCAAAAATCAGTGTCGTTTTTTGAAAAACGATTCTGGCAACCTGTACGCCGTAGGCAATAAGCGGTGACCGTCTCGGTCTCAGCGCAAGTAGAGGAGAGACTGTAACAACCTTCTCGGTTTTCGCGGTGAGGGTTACACAGTCATGGTACACGCTAATCACGGGTTGCCTCTCCCTCCGTCCACTCCTGTTTCTCTCTGCAAATACGACTCTGGCTTCTCAGAATCGTTTTTCGAAAAACGACACTGGTTTCTGGTTGCCAGAATCGTGTTTCAAAAAACGATACTGGTTTTTGGGCATCAGAATCGTTTTTGAAAAATAATAAATAAAATAAAAAATTATACTTTAAACTACTTAGGGAGATCGGGGGAGGGGGGGAGCTTTTCCCCCTCATCATCCTCATCACCTCCTCCCCCACCAAACAACCCCACCTTAACACCATTCCCGGTTCCGCGGTGATGGCTACCTGTACGTCGTAGGAGTTAATCGACGATCGTCTCAGTCTCAGCACACGGCGAGGAGAGGCTTCCACGTTGAGGGTTACCTGGTCGCAGTAGACGCTAATCACGGGTTGCCTCTCCCTCCGTCCACTCCTGTTTTTCCCTACAAAACTATTCTGGCTTCTCTCTGAATCGTTTTTCAAAAAACGACACTGGTTTCTAAGCATCAGAATAGTATTTTAAAAATTCAATAAATTAAAAATTATACCTCAAACTAAAAAGGGAGGCCCCGGGGGACCCTTCCCCCTCCTCACCCTCACCCTCTCCCTTATTCCCCTAAAGCCCATTCTCGGCTTCCGCTGTGCAGGCGGCCTGTGACTGGTAGAGGCGGTCAACCCAGCCTCAGCGCACAGCGAGGAGAGACCGTAACATTCTCTGCAAAACTAATTCTGGCTTCTCAAATTCGTTTTTGAAAAACGACACTAATTTCTCGATGCCATAATCGTTTTTGAAAAACGAAACTAGTTTCTAGTTGCCATCTAGAATCGTTTTTGAAAAACAACACTAGTTTCTGGTTGTCAGGTTCGTTCTTGAAAAACGAAACTGGAATCTGAAATCAGACACCAACTTCAGCGCTCCTGTAAAGAGATGTAATTGCCCAAAAAGTAATTGAGCAACTGATATCTTATAGAAATAATTTCATTTTAAAACTTACTTGATTTGAATGTTTACACCGGCGATGTCTATCAGTAGAGATCTCCGACTAAAATGACAAACAGAAGCACTTCAAGGAGATTTATTGCGACAGACACGTCATCAGAAGATATGCGGGTACTTCTGAAGTACTCAGTAACGGGTAAAATTAAATCGGAACTCCTTCAACAGCGCTCCTTTAAAAATGTGTAAGGCAGACAAGAGTGTCCGATTTGAGAGAGGTAGGTAAGTTCAGATTTAACGCGACTTTCTTGCTTATATGTATATAGAAAACTGCCCCGTTTAAATCATACAAAAACGGAGTCAAAATATATAAAAGTCAGAAGGTTATTAATGTCTACCCCGACAGCTACAAGCATCACTTTTACATGCTAAGAAATACCATGAAGACTCAGTAAATAAAGAGCAAATCAGAAACAATCAAAATGCAATAGTTTCACATGCCAGTATTATATGTTTTTCACAATAATCTTCTAAATGTTACAGAAAACAGATAAAGGGTATTTACCAACAATACACGTTCACTTATCATTTTGAAATACATATTTTCAAGGATGAGAACTTCATATACTATATTGTTGAATTAAATATAAAAGCTGGTTTCATAAGGTTGTAGCACAAAATTTTGTTTTTGTATCCGTTTCAATCAACGAATATAATATTTTCGGTTTTTTTTTGTGTGAAATGAGCATGGTGTCCTTAATTGACACCTCGCGCTACTTCTTACCAATATTAAGATGGGGGAGGGGGGCATGCCTGTCAAGACCTTTTTAATGGCAACTAAACAATTTTTTAAACATCTCGTGAGCTTGGTTGTGTTGTTCAATATGCTACGCGACTTAACTACCCATATCTTTCCGCAGCGAAGGAAGGAACTGCGCATGCGTATAGCTTCTTCCATACAAATCTTTTGAGCGGGGTGGTGGGAGGGGAGCATCCATTCTACTAGCACGTATTTGCGCCAAGGTGAATCAATATACTGACTATGGACCCACTGACAGCTTGGGTTTGTTTATTTATAATAAGGAATGAATCAGGAGTGGAGTGGAAAGTAACACAATGTCAACTTATATGACAAGGTGCACAGTTAAGTCCAACTAGTCACAAATTAGCAGAGCTGTAGAATCGATCTAGACGTGCATTCGACCTATGATTGCGTAACCCTTCTACTCTTCTCCTTGCGCTTCCCTACCCGCATGACTTTGTATAAGGTGGTCGTCACATAAGGACTTTGATGCGGCTCTCTTTGACATTTTATTTTTGCACCGGCACAAAATTACTCAAGGAAAACGAGTTCCCAGGCACGTATGCATGACTTGTTTTTCTTACTACCTGTTAAAGCCTGGAGATTGGTTGGTTTATACGCTGCCTAATTAAGAGCGACAGTGATGTGGACTCCTCTGTGCAAGGAATACGATTCGTCCACCTGATATTCAATGCTCTTCCTTATAGTAGTATGTAACTGCTTTCCAGCTTCTGTTTTGGTCCAAGCTTCAGACTTCGTAGCAAAATGCTCTCTACTCAAGCTTAATGAAAGTCCTTTATTTCAAGAACGTGGTCAAGATTAGGGTTCCAAAATTTCTTAATTGCTTTCTTCCCATGCAGGTTTGAGCCGTCCTGTGTTTCAAATCTTTAGGGTATAGGACCCAAGATAAGTGAATGAAGTAAATATCAAGCTGAAAAAAGTGTCACGTGACATAAAACTCGGTTAAAGCGTGCATTGCACTGGCCTACCCGCGTCTTTATTGAGATGTTGCAATCACATCAACTCTTTGAAATGGATATTCGACAGAATTCTGAAGGGCCTTTATTTTCATCGGCAGAAAATATGCTGACTAAATGTGTTGTCAGACATATTGTCTGTTACATGTAGTGTTAGCCTAAAAAGAAGCAATTCGACCACCGCACTCGTATTTTATTTTTTGAATTTTTTGTAACAATTAGTATTTGTATTCAGAAAAATGTCAAAATCAATTAAATGACTGATGAATATCAACTTTTTATGTCTTGTGATGATGTCTTCTTCCAGATGGGACCTGAAATGGTGAGAAATAAAGTAGAATAAAACAAGTCTTTTTACAGGAAGATGACCCCGATACAGTTGATATCCGGGTGTCTCGATCAGAAAGGTAGGATTAATGTATACTATATCACTTAGACCCCATTTCCATAGATTTTAGATCGATCTATCCCTGTGGGGAGTCTCACTAGATTACTGTCAGCTTAGCCGGCTAAAGCGTCTGACCTGCCTACTAAAAGCTGTAAAGGGGCACTTAACTATGGTGCGCGCTCGGCTGCCTGCAATTTAGCGTGAACCCCCAGGGAGTTAGATCGATCTAAATCTTAATCTCTGGATCGATCTAAATCTCTGGCAATGCACCCTTAATTGCCCAAGGATGCGTTTCATTAACGCTCACTATGTTTTCATTGCTTCGTGTGACTTCAATCTAGGCTCATTACATTATACTTATAAACTTGGCCATCGGACATTTTGGGAGTTATTTTACATAATCTATTGCATATGTAAAACTTTCATCCAATATCTATTTATCTAGCAGTATCTTTATGTATCTATTTCAGTTATATTGATATAAACATGGCATACACCAAAAGCGGAAGTTACATATTCAAGACTTACCATTTATGGCAAATGCTATTTGTGGCCATTTACTTCAGTATAGGGTCGTACTTCAGAAACTTTAAATTGAAAGAATATTGAATAAATTTTGTGTGTTTGTAATATTAATAAATGGATTTCATTCTCGATAGACAATAATTCTTTTCAATCATATTGATATACATGTACCTCTTCGTTGGAGATAAATATGACTGGTTATTGTTTAGATAAAATCTATCTGAAATTCCTCCATCAAATGTACTTGTCTTTTACATTGTTTTAAATGTCTTTACTATAGGTCATTCTAGAAGTAATTAAAACTTTTAATCTGCTAACTGTACATATATCCAACTGTAAAATTAAAGAACAGTAGTTATAATATAAAAAAATCAAACAAACCTTAACGCATGTCTCAATGCATTCCTCTTTATCTAACTGTTCACTTTCTGAAATAGAAAACAAGTCAGACTTCAAGGAGTAATAACATACACCACTGCAACTTGAGGACGACTTGAACCAAGCCCCATATCTTAGACGATCAAACTAATTAATAACATTTCATACTTTAATAATTTCGTATATTTTTTTTCCTATTTACTCAAACGCCCAGCACCAGTTTCCATTTTATGGGAAATCTTACTGCTACTTCAGTTATTTGAGGATTATAGCACTGGTGGCTATCAACACTGTAAAGTGTTTAGCATTTAAACACATACATGTACAACACACGTTTACCACCTACACGCATTTAGAAATATGTGTAAAAGCTAAACACGTATAGCTTTTCAAGCTTCTCACAGAAGAAAATGCTAGACACGTTTGGCAGTGTTACACGTTTAGCTGTGTCTAGCTTCATCGGTATATGTTTCTATAAAAAAGTTTATCACAAGGCTAAGCACATTGGAAACGCACTTCCCCTGCTTAGTGCGTGGAGCTGCTAAACATAAGGAGCTGCTATGCGTGTGGAACTCCTAAACGAGTGGAGCTGCTGAACAACACGTTTAGCTTTTCAAGCTTCTCATAGAAGAAAATGCTTTTTTAAAACATGCTTAGCAGTGTTGCACTTTTAAGACCTAAAAGCTAAAAAAATACACCCCATACATATATAATGCGCCAAACGCGTCATACTGCTAAACACATTCAGGCTTAAAGCGTGTAACATGTTTAGGAGCTAAACGTGCTTAGGAGCTAAACGTATTGTAAAAAATTAGACAAAACAGGTGCTTAGAAATGGGTTTAGGGGCAAACACCGTTTTAACAGTGTATAAGACACTCACCATCGACATCCTCTTGAAAAATTGCATAAAACCACAGTGACCGAATTCTGTTGTCCAGTTTGACCAGTTGCCTCAACATTTCATTTTCTGAAACTTCATCATTGCCTGAAACCAAAATAGTAATGAGCGCTGCCAATTTGATTTATTTGTCTTTTGTTAGTTTTATAAATCATTCTATTATAGCACGTTGTCGATGTATGCTGTTCCGTTTTTTGTCTGATTCGATAGATAATAGGGAAAGTGGACAATTTTGCATTATATTCGCGTTGTCTTCCATATTTCATTTTCAACATTCACTTGGGTCACTTTCCCAATGTTACGCCTACATTTTCAAGAGTTAAAAAAAGTTTTAGAAATTCTCGTATACACTGTATCATGCTCAAAAGTTAAGTAGTATTTCACTGCCAATTTTTGCAAAAATTAAGCAAATGATTAGAGTAAAATTTGTACAGTAGCTGTGCACACCATTTGTTGTTAACTTGTGCCACTAGGCCATGACAAGAAACTGTCCAAATGCATAAGGGTGTCCCTTACCAAAAACAAGGTTTAGGTGTGGCACTTGAAGCACACGTATTGGGTGGCATCCTGTGTGTGTGTGTGTGTGTGTGTGTGTGTGTTTGACGGCATTTTTCCAAAAATTGCAAGAATACAACTTGTAGGAATTTTAGATGGTGTCGGAAAATAGCAGGAAAATAACAGGAAGCCATGCAGCTGTTAGACAGTAAAGATTAGCAGCAAATCCAGTATCAAGGCAGCCTGCATGGTCAGTTGCAAATGACGTCAAACGAGCCACGTGGGGTACATGCCTCGTTTTGGTCAAGTCAGGTTGACAAATGCAAGGGATACCAGGCAACTGATTTTAACAGGGAGGTACGTTTTGCTGAGAATACTTTTTACCTACATAGGTTCTATGTATGCTTTTTAAAAGTATCATTTGCCAATAAAATCATGAGCATTATCAAAATGCTTTTTAAAAGTATCATTTGCCAATAAAATCATGAGCATTATCAAAATGCATTGTTTGTTGTATATCCTTAAAAGAAATGTCCATCTCAAATAAAATATTTCAAGAACACGAAAGAAAATGTCACATCCTCAATGTAACACTCCCATTTCAAATGATGACGCGGTACCAGAATAATTCAAGATACTGTTGAACTTATGAGCATCAGTGTATGTCGTGATTTGTCAATAGCTTTTGTCAGCGCAGCGGAAATTTTGTCTTGACGAGTTTCAAATACTCCATAATGTGAACTATACAAAATACAGCCTGGTTGCAGGGGAACTAATACATGTAGAATAATTACATGTACATGTCATTTTTTTGGCATTATAAGAAACTTGCATGATACATTGTAATGTTATTCGTTTCGTGTTACAAATTTCAACTGATGCTGAACTGTCAATACTGTTCCGGATAAGTTATGCTGAAACTTACGGCCAGGATCCATCCGAGCCGATGTTACACGCCATTCCAGTTTATTGATGATACCATCGTTATTGATATCTGCGGTATCGCAGAGATACTGCCCAATCTCTCTCGTTGTTAGCTGTGGCAGTGTGCCATTTACAGGAGCACAATAACTGAAACAATGTAAATTAAAACTCAAATAAACTCTCTCTCCCTCTCTCTCCCTCTCTCTCTCTGAAGGGTGTTTGCAATAATTGTGTTGTGTTTATGGATGTGATTGAAGGATCAAAAGAAGTATTCATTCAAGTATCAGCAGAAATAGCTCATGGAATTTAATTAATCATACACTGTTATAAGTTGTTTTAACATATATAATATTAAAATATCTAACAGATTCACCCTATATATTGTCAATCGTTTATTGATAATTACGTTATCCTGAGTCAATGATCTCAATGATCTAATCCCTAAAACATGTATTTAAAAACATTCCAGTGGAACCAAGGACAACGACATGCAGAGGGAGAGGGGGGAGTGAGAGAGAGAGAGAGAGAGAGAGAGACGGTGGGAGGAGGTAGAG
The DNA here is from genome assembly GCF_001039355.2 of Lingula anatina. The sequence goes on from NW_019774036.1 coordinate 90,757, forward strand.
AGGGAATGAGAGAGGTTTCAGCTAATCACTAGTACTTACATGTTTGTCACCATGGAGACAACAGAAAAGGTCACTGTCATCACGTGGAACTTCATCTTCTGCAATGTGTGCTACTTTAATATAAATTATTCACCATAGTAACCCTGGCAAATAGATGAAAGTACAACGAGACAACTAAAATGTTTTCTGTGTATTTAGAATTGACTACTAGGTCTTTTAGTCGCCAATCGCACCTCAAAGGGACCGTGATCAAAGAAACAAACATAGAACCATCCTCCCTTTACCAATTTTCTATTAGCTACCTACTATTATTCAGTCTTATTCTAAAATCTAAATAAATTTCTAACTGAACAACAATTATGGGAAGATTTTAAAGCTATTGGTAATAATGTCTTTCAACACCTTTAGGGTACTGGTATATTATAGTCTGTCGAAATGGGAAAAAAAGTATTGACTCTAGATAATAGGAATCCTGTATACAGGCCATTTAACTTGTACGAATCATGGTGGAAGCAGGTATACAACGCATACGGTAACCTGATCTGCTTTATCACAAAAGATAAAAATCCCCAAATAATCATTTTTATGAATATGAGTCGAAGCGTTGCGAAGTTATGAATTGATAAAAATTGAAATATCGTTAAAATGAGCATGTTCTCTATGTAAAATGTTTCCGTGTAAAATACTTTTAAATGGTATCATTGGATAATTCAAAAGCACAGAAAAAGATGCTGAAGTATCAGCTGAGACATTCATGTCATCCTTACCAGACACTCGAGTCGTAATGTTACATTAACATTAGGTTATGTAAGCGTAACACATAGAAAAGCAAGTGATGTCAAATAGCAATAATCTCATTTCAAAACTTACTTGATTTATTTATGTAAACACCAGCGATGTCTATCAGTGGAAAACTCCCACTAAGATGTCAAACAGAAGTGCACCTCTTTTTCAAGGGCGTTTATAACGTTAGCTGTGCGATTATGCCATCAGCAGACATACGGGCAGTGACGCGTGAAAGTGACTTAGACTCCCGCGACAAGGTTATTTTAAGTTGCCTCCGGATTAAGCACGCTTGCTCCGCAAGGCGTCGCCTGTGGAGGTGGAGGCACAGCCCATATGGTTACTTTGGCAAAAGTGACAGGTACTTCCAAACATTTTCCATAACTGTGATTATTTCTCATTCTATTCACAAATTTGATATTTACGGCACTGGTAAATAAACAGTAAAAACATCACAGAACGTGTGTACACAAGATATTTCTACAAGTATCCTCATTCATCAGGCAGGAAACTTCAGAATGTACTACTAGTACTCAATAAATGTAAAATTTTGTACAAGGGAAAGTCTGCGTACTGAAACGGCAGTGTTACATTACACTGCCACCAACCTAAAACTGAATGGACACAGAGAGAACAAAGTGAGTCTCCCTCCCATTAAATAAATAAATAAATAAATAACAGATACTGTCATTCTTAATACTAAAAAAACAGTAACACCTTGCAGCCTTCACTGCCTAACTATTTGCGGACAATTTTCTAGACTCTTTTTACTTTTGATGAGGCATAGATGCAAGGATTGCAAGTGCATTGTGGAGGTCCCTTTTGTCATATATATATGTGCCACACACAATGTACATATCGCGATTCACATCACAGCGGCGGTTTAGGCCAATCTGTGTCAAACTTAGTAAGTAACCTGGTAACCTGGTAACTTATACGAACCATATGGTTGTCAGGCAACCAAACTTGACTTGTTTTTCTTACTACCTGTATAAGCTTGTAGATTTGTTTGTCTAATTTGCATCCTAATTACGGGTGAAAGTGATGTAGACTCCTCTATGTAAGGAATACGATTCCTCCAGATATTCAATGCTCTTCCTTATAGTTGTGTGTAACTGCTTTCCAACTTCTGTTTTGGTCCAAGCTTCAGGTTTTGTAGCAAATGCTCTCTACTCAAGCCTATTGTAAGGCCTTTATTTCAAGAATGTGCTCAAGGTTAGGGTTCCAAAATTTCTGAATTGCTTTCTTCTCAGGTTTGAACCGTCCTGTGTTTCAAATATTTAGGTATAGGACCCAAGATATGTGAATGAAGTAAGCTTAATAAAGTGTGACATAAAATTCGGGTAAAGTTTACATTGCAATGGCTTAGCCACGTATTTATTGAGGTGTCGTTGCAATCACATTAACACTCTGAAATGAAAAGGATATTTGGCAGAATTCTGTCATTTTCATCTGCAGAAATTATGCTGACTAAATGTGTTGTCGGACACATTGTTTGTTAGCCTTGGGTTCAGAATATTTCAAATATCTAAAAAGAAGCAATTTAAGCACCACACCCGTACTTTATTTCGTGATTTCAAAAATGTCAAATTCAATTAAATGAGTAATAAATATATATTTTTCATCTTGTGATGATGTCTTTTTCCAGATGGGATCTGGAATGGACAGAAATAAAGTAGCATGAAATAAGTCTATTTTTCACAAGAAGACGACCCCGATATATTTGATATCCGGATGTCTCGGTCAGAAAGATAGGATTAACGAATACCATATCACTTAATTCCCCAAAGATTCGTTTCATTAACGCTCACTATGTTTTCATTGCTTGGTATGAATTCAATCCAGGCTTATTACATTATACTTATAAACTTGGTCATTGAACATTTGGGGAGTCCTTTCTTCCCATATTTTACATAAGCTATTGCATAGGTAAAATTTCAACCAATATCTTTTTCTCTTATCTATGTCTATCTATCTCAATTATATTGGTACAAACATGCCCATACACCAAACACGGATATCACATATTCAAAACTTACCATTTATGGCAAATACTGTTTGCGGCCATTTACTTCAGCGTAGGGTCGTACTTCTTCAAAAACTTCAAATTGAAAGAATATTGAATGAATTTTATGTGTTTGTTATATAAATAAATGGATTTCATTTACAATGGACAATAATGTTTTCAAACACTTTAATATACTTCTTCGTTGGAGATAAATATGTCTGGTAATTGTTTATATCTTCCCCAAATGTTCTTGTCTTTTACATTTTTCAAAAATGTTTTTGTTATGCCTTTTGGTTAAGTCAGGAATTTAATTCCTACTATATGCCATTCGAGATGTAATTAAAACCTTTTAATAAAGCTATTTGTACATATATCCAACTGTAAAATAAAAAGAAATGGTATTGTTTTTATAGTAGTTATTACATCAAATAATCAAGCAGACCTTTACACATGCCTCAATGCATTCCTCTTTCTCTAACTGTCCATTTTCTGAAATAGAATACAAGCCAGGCTCAAGGTGTAATAACATAGACCACCACAACTTAAGGACGACTTGAACCAAGCAACGTCTTAAGCGATCAAACTAAAACATGAATACAATTTAATACTTTTCTAAATGCATATATATTTGGTCTTATTTACTTAAACGCGCAGCACCAACTGCCAGTTTAAGTAAATTGTCCTACTGCTACATCAGTTATTTAAGGAATACAGCACTGGTGGCTATTTATAAGACACTCACCATCGACATCCAGAGTCAATATCTGGGATCCGTCGTGCTCTGTCAAAACTCCATCCTTGTCCACATCACTTTCTCGAAAAATTGCATGAGACCACAGAGGCCGAATTCTGTCGTCCAGTTTGACTAGCATCCTCAACATTTCACTTTCTGTAACTTCATCATTGTCTGAAACCGACACAGTAATGAACACTGTCAATTTATTTGTCTTTTATTTGAATTAAAGGTTTTTCTATTAGAGCACGTTGTCGATGTATGCTGTTCCATTTTATGTCTGATTCTATCGAGAATCGAGAACGTGAACAAGTTTTGCATTATATCTTACTGTCTTCCACATCTCATATTTAACATTCACTGGGGGAACTTTTTCAATATTTAGCCTACATTTTCAGGAGTTCAAAAAGTTTTGGAAATTCTCGTATACACTGCATCATGCCACAAGGTTAAGTACTGTAGTATTTCATTTTCAATTTTTGCAAAAAATAAAGCAAATACTAGAAGTAAAATATGTACAGTAGCTGTGCATGCCATTTTTTTAAACTTGCACCACTAGGCCAAGACAAGAAACTGTCCAAATGAGTATAAAATGCATAGGGGTATGTATATTGCACTTTTCCCAAAAATGCAAGAAGACAGCTAGTAGGATTTTAGATGGTGTCAGAAAATAACAGGAAGCCATCAAGCTGGACTTTGTACATGCATCTGTCATGCAGAAGAGAATTGCAGAAAAACCCTGGTATCAAGGCAGCCTGCCCAGTTACAAAATGACTTCAAATGAACCATGTTAGGTACAGGCCTCGTTTTGGTCAAATCAGGTTGAAAAATGCAAGGGGTTTGAAACTTACGGTCAGTATCCATTCTGGCAGATGTAGCAATCCATTCCAGCTTAGTGATGATACCATCGTTATTGGTGTCCGCGGCATCACAAAGATACTTTCCAATCTCTCTCGCTGTTAGCTGAGGCTTTGTGCCATTGACAGGAACACAATAACTAAAATTCAAATAATCTTTCAGAACCTAGGGTATTTGCAATTATCGTGTTGTGTTCATGAATGTGAATGGGGGGTGGGGGGGAGGGTCAAAAGAAGTATCCATAAATGATAAACAGAAATAGCTTTTGAGTTTTAATTCATCATTCACTGTTATAAGCTGTTAATTTATAACAGGTTCACCTTAATCATTAATTGTTAACTATTTAATGATTATTAAGTTATCCTGAGCCAGTGATCTAGTCCCTAAAAAGGATTCCAGTGAAGCCAAGGACAACGACATGTAGAGAGAGAGAGAGAGAGAGAGAGAGAGAGAGAGAGAGGGAGGGAGGGAGAGGGCTTAGCATGTTCATTAATACTTACATGTTTGTCACCATTGAAACAACAGACCAGATCACTGTCATCACGTGGAACCTCATCCTCCAGCTGCAATGTGTGCTACTTTTATATATTTTATTCATAGTAACCCTGGCCAAAAGATGAAAGTACAATGAGACAACTAAAATGTCTCCTGTGTATTTAGAATTAACTACTTGGTCATTTAATCGCCAATCGCACCTCAAAGGGACCGTGATCAAAGAAATAAATATACATAAAACCATCCTTCTTTACCAATATTCTAATAGCTACCTACTATTATTCTGTTTTATTCTAAAATCTAAATAAAACAACAATTTTGGGAAGATTATTATGCTATAAGTAATAATGTCTTTCCACACCTTTAGGGAACCGGTATATTATAGTTTGTCGAAATGGAAAAAAGTATTGACTCTAGAGACCATTTAACTTATACGAATCATGGTGGAAGCAGGCACACAACATATACGGTAACCTGGTCTGATTTATCACAAAGATAAAAATCACCGAATTATTATTTTTTTCTGATTATGAGTCGAAGCATTACAAATTTATGAATTGATACAAATTGAAATATCCTTGAAATAAGCATATACTCTTTTTAAAATAGTTCTATGTAAAATGCTTTGGTATCATTGGATATAATTCAAAAACATAGAAAAGGATGCTGAAGTATCAACTGAGGCATTCAAATGATCCTCACCTGACACACGAGTTGTAATGTTACACTGCCATTAGGTAATGTAAACGTAACAATTAGGAGATCAAGCGATGTCAAATAGCAATAATGTCATGTCAAAACTTACTTGAAATGAATGATAACACCAGCGATGTCTATCAGTAGAAATCTCCCACTAAAATGTCAAACGGAAGCGTTTCTCTTTTTCAAGGGCATATATTGTGCTAGCTGTGTGGTTGTCATCAGCAGACATACGGGTATTTTCGCGTACGTGAGAGTGAGCGGAACCTCTTCTACAGCTCGCCAATGAAATATGTGAAAAGTAGACAACAGTTTCTTACTTGAAAGAGGGAGGTCAGTTTAGATTTAAAGCGACTTTGTTGCTGATATAAAAAACTGTCATGTTGTCATGCGAAAACAGGGTAAAAAAATATCTGAAAATGTGAAAAACATCGGTAAGGTTACATTAGGAGGTTATTACTGTCTACATGGACAGTTAACAGACGCCTGACCCGTATCTTACCCCAATAACATTCTACTAGCACGTATTCGCGCCAAGGTGAATCAATATATCGACGATGGATCCAAAGTCATCTTGGGATTGGTTATTTATAATAAGGAATGAAGCAGGAGAGGATGGGAAAGTACCCCAATGTCAACTAATTTGGCAAGAATTTGATTTGCCCAGTTTATTCCAACTAGTCACAAAATAGCAGAGCCGTAGAATCGATTTAGACGTGAATTCGACTTATTTTTGCGTAATGCTTCTGTTTATCTCCTTGCGCTTCCCTACCCGCATGACTTTATTAGGCTGTCGTTTCATAAAAAAATTGATATATTTTTCTTTACATTCGCCATTATGCACCGGCACAAAACTATTCCAGGAAAACTAGCTGCCAGGCAGCCAAGCTTGACTTGTTTTTCTTACTACCTGTATAAGCTTGTGATTTATTCGTCTAGTTTGCATCCTAAATACGGGTGACAGTGATGTGGACTCCTCTGTATAAAGAATACGATTCCTCCAGCTGACATACCATGTTCTTCCTTATAGTAGTATGTGACTGCTTTCCAACTTCTGTTTGGGTCCAAGCTTCAGGTATTTGTAGCAAAATGTTCTCTACTCAAGCTAACTGAAAGGCCTTTATTTCAAGAGCGCTCTCAAGGTTGTTTTCTTCCCAGATTTGAACTGTTCTGTGTGTCAAATCTTGAGAAGTATCGGGGTTTAGGATCATTTAACGTTCACTTACGGTTCACAATCTATTCTAGAACATTTGATGTATTTTTTAGTTCTAATGTTGTATTGTAGTGAATGTCACATTCCGAGTATTGTTTTTGGAAGTCCTTCAGAATGTCCTAGAACAGGTTAAGAACATTTTTATTAAAAGAGAAAAACATTAAGTTCTAGGACAGATTGAAAACCGCAAGTGAGCGTTAAATTAGACAAATTTTCGAAGGGGAGATTCCTGAATTTAGTAATTTAGGAAATTTAAATTTAAAAAAGTGTCACGTGATATAAAACTCGGTTAGGAATTGGAGATGGTTTAGATTTAAGTGTTACATGGAAATAATTCTAATGTTGCGGTTTTGAAAGTGTCTGAAGTGAATTTTCATGTGGAGTTACAAGAACAGAAATGCACTTCATTTATCAACTCATTTTTGAAAGATTTAACCTATTAAAAAAAGAAATAATCACACAACATTTCACTTTTTTAGGGTTACGGTCAAGTCTTAATCCACAAGATAAAGCACAAGCACACCTTGGCTCAGAACTACTTCTCTCGTCTGCCGGGAATGGCGGAGTACATGCACCAGAAGTCTAAAACAACTCCAGCCAATCAGGACTTCTCGTCTCCGTCCATTGCGGGAAAAGCAGTGCCAAAACAGATGATAAAAGCTTAAACTACCAGTCATTTATTATTTCAGTATGGGGAATGGTATGTTAGTTTGGGCTTGTGGATAAAGAAAGTTTTTCATTGAACTTATTGTTGGAGTGTCATAATAAATTATTCCGCACCAATCGGACAAATTATACTACGTTAGAGCCATCAAAATATGTTACAAATACTTTACGGGCATATTTTTTATAAAACAAACAAAAACACGTGGGTTGTTATGGCAAGTTCAACGATGCCCATGTGATATTATCTAGTTCCGTTGGGATCGGGTGTATAATATATATAAATGAGAATATTTTGAATACGGTTATGCCAAGCGATTTGCAAAAATAAGTTGTGCGATTTGTATATAAATGCTTGTAAATAAATAATATTGTATCTGATCTTTGAGTATTGGTTTTATATATTTTGATTTGATACGCGAGTATAAAAAGTAACAGAAACCGCGACGCCAAAAAAGGTTGGGACAATTACTAGCGTACTATCATTGCAATACGTGTTGCCAGGTAATATAAAAAGACAATATTGAAATACTAAAAATTCGTTTGGAAGTAGTGTGACATTTTATTTGCTTTATGGCATATTTTGAAGTGAAAATACCACAGAAGTATCACACAAAATTTTAAAATCACCAAAATGAAATGTCTTTCACATGTTTCATCCTTTAACCAACGCCAACTGAAATGGAAAAAAGTAAACGAAATCAGACATGTCTATATAGTTTATATTTCCCGATCGACGATCCCAATATTACTGCAGTTTTTCTCTCTCAAAAGGTTAACATTCAATAATCTTCTGACATATTGCTAAGTGTTACTTTATTACAGGTAGTTTGCACTATTTCTCTAAATGGATATTTAAGAGGGGGTCACCTAGCTTAGACACGATTTCACCGCATGAGTAATTATTCTAATACATATGCAATCATATATTGCAGGCCTGCCTATATCCCATGTATTGTATAGTAAAACTTACCATTTATGATAAAGATTGGGGGTAGCTTTTTACTCCAGCTTGGGGTCAAACTCTTTCAAAATCTGCAATTGATTGAATATTGTATGCGCAACATCAAATACGAATAGATTTTATGGTAAGAAATGACTGATGGTTATTAAGAGAAAAATTATCTGATTTTTTTCATTCAGACGTTTCTAAACTTATTGAAAGTGAGGTTCGTAATTCCTACTGCAGGTATCTTCAAGAACCGATAAGCACATTTTACTAATCGCGGTGTTCAATATAAATTTTCTAAAACAAAAAATTGTTATAATGTGCAGAGTAATGAAAGCATCGTTATAATCAAATTTACCTTTGCACATGCTTCAATACATTCCTCCTTGCTTACGATCCCATCACCTGAATTAGAAAACAATCACTTTGTCACGTTGCTTTTGCAACCCAGAGTTTGTGCAGCATAAGGCATCGACTCTGTTTCAGAAAAATAGGAATTTAAGATTAGCTCTTCATTTGAAAGAATATAAAGCACACTAACCATCGGTATCTAGCGTGTCTAAAAGTTCTACATCGACAGTAGTCAAAACACCATCGTCATTGAAATCATCCAGTTCAAAGAATGCACGGATCCACTTTGGTTTTAGACCATAATCAGCTTGAATTAAAAAGCTCATATATTCGCCTAGCGTGACTTCATCATCATCTGGAAAAAACGAATATATATATATATATATATATATATATATATATATATATATATATATATATATATATATATATATTATTTTATGATATGTGTACGGGTGTACTGCATAAAATATGTCTGCATTCAAAACCGCGGAATAACAAATACCGGTATGGCTGGCCCACTAGAATGCTTGTTATTTAATACTTGGAGCTGTTAGTCTGCTGTTGTGAATGTGGCCTTTTATTCGGAACAAAATGGACAGTTCTGCAGAGAGCATACTTTCTTTTTATCTAAATGACTATATGGGCGCTTTCAAAAGTACCATCTTGCCAATTAAGTTATTTGGATTATCAAAATGCATTGTGTGGTTTATTTTCTGTCCACCTTTGATAAAATATTAATAAAACAAGAATAAAATTTTTACATTCCCACTGACATTTTAAATAATGACATGATACCAGAAAAATTCAAGGTATTGTTCAACTTATGAGCATCTGCGCATGTTGTAATTTGTTAACAGCTTTTGTCAACGCGGTGAACATGGTATTTTTGAATGTAGAAAATTACGCATCAATTCCCTTGCATTATAAAAGACTTATTTGATAAACTGGAATAGTATCCATTCCATGTTTATAATTCCAGCTTATGCTGAAGTAGATGTTCCGGATAAGTAATGATTGGACTTACGGTTAATATCTATAATGGCCAATGTAGCCCCCCATTCCAGTTTAGTGAAGATACCATCGTTATTGGTGTCCGTAGCATTGCAGATGAACTCTCCAAGCTCCCACGCTGTCAGCTGTGGCTTCGCGTCATTCACAGGAGCACAATAACTAAAACAATGTCAATTTTAATTCTAAAAAATCCAGATAATCTTTCTGAAGAGTATTTGCAATTATTGTGTTGTGTTCAGAGATGTAAATGGGAAGCCACAAGAAGTATATTCTTAAAAAGTATCAGCAGAAATAGTTTATGAGTTTTAATTAATCATACGCTGTTATGAGCTATTAATATATAATAGATTCACCCTCATTATTAGTTGTTAACCGTTAATTGATTATTAAGTTATCCTGAGTCAATGATCAAAGTCCTAAAAGAGTTAAAAACGGATAAAAGCGAAGCCAAGACCGACGACAGACAGAGAGAGAGAGAGAAAGAGAGGGGGGGCTACTTACATTTTTGTCACCATGGAGACAACAGACAAGATCAATGTTATCACGTGGAACTTCATCTTCTTGCAGCAGTGTGTGCTACATTAATATATAATTTATTCACATTAATCCAGTAGATGAAAGCACAACGTGACAACTAAATGCCTATTTTGATTTTACTCTAACACGTCATGGATTAAGGTTGCAAACTGCACCTCAAAGGGACCGTGTTTAACGATACAATAATCGAATCAGTCTCGCTTTAGCAATGTTCTTTTAGCTACATGTACCTACCATTATTTTCTGATTCTAAAATCTAAATAAATGTCTAACTGAACAACAATTATGGGAAGATTTAAAGCTATTGGTTATAACGTCATTTCACACCTTAAGGGTACTGGCATATTACAGTCTGTAAAAATGGAAAAAGTTTGACTTTGGACAATACGAATCCTTTATACATACTGGCCACGTAACGTATAAGTAACAAAGTGGAAGCAGGAACACAACGTATATTGTAACCTGGTCTGCTTTATCACAAACGATAAAAAAAACCCGAATTATCTTTTTTCATGAAAATTAGTCGAAGCATTATAATTTTGTGAATTGATACAAATTGAAATATTGAAATGATCATTAACTGTATGTAAAATGGTTTAAGAATCGGAGTCACATGATGTTTCTGATCCAACGAGCTGGTATCACTCAAAATCCTTTAAACAGAATGCAGAAGAATCAGCTTAGGTATTACGTTTTGCAAACATAACAACTAGAAAATCAAGCGATGTCAAATAGCAATAATGTCATCTGAAAACTTACTTGATAAGATTGTTTACACCAGCGATGTTTATCAGTAGAGATCTCCGACTGAAATGACAAACTTTTCTTTCAAGGCAGTTTATTACGATAGCTATGCTATAGTCACGTCATCAGCAGACATACTGGTATTTTCGGTTGAAATTAAATTGGAACCCCTTCTACAGCTCTCCTGACATCTCTTCTATGATAATGTACGTGTTACGCGTGTAAGACAGACAAGATCGTGTCCACCTTGAAACAGGGAGATCAAATTTGATTCAAAGTGAATTTTTTCCTCACGTCATATCAAAGAAAAACCTGTTTTAATTATAAAAAACATATACAGGAAATTGTGAAAAATATCGGTTAAGATCACGTAGGGAAGCCGTTAATGTCTGCCTCGACGGCTGCTGGCATCACTTTCACGTGTTAATAAATACCACGAACACAAAAGGACTGGATAATAGACAAATCAGCAACAACCATTTCATATACCAGTAAAACGTTTTTTCACAATTATTATTGAAATGAACATTTGTCACTAAACGAATAGTTCTTCAATTGTCAAAAGCTATGGAAAAATTAATGAGATTTGCCAGTATTTCTTCTCATCACAGTGTGATCTAACCAATGAAGGCTGTGAAAGATATTTAAATACTTATAAGTACTTTTAATAAATTTAAAGAATTCTGATTACAGCCCCAAAGCTGCTGGGTGTGCATGTACTGGAAACTTAGCCTGTTGAACTCTCGAGTATAGCCAACTTAAGGTAACATATTAGTTGTCTGAACAATACGCAGCATATGCACTTTGACATAGTCTTTTTGTAAACTTAGTTGCCTTAGTAGCTAACACGTAACAAGATTGATGAGTCCATTGTAAAAAAAAGGTTTTATTCTACTCCTACCAAAACACATTTGTTCCATGAACTGACAGCAATATACGTATTTCCGTCAGTGTCACTAAATGGATAACAGAGTTATAGCAGACTTATATTATCGACTTAGTTTCAACCTTATCTTGGAAAAGCCCTTTCATATGACACAGAAATTCAATTGTCAACACAATCGTATCCACGCATCCCTGTCCATACATCCAAATAAGTTAGACGTTCATCTGAAAATGACATACCTTAATTAAGATTTGATTTCTGACATTACAACTTCCTAACATACTATCAAAGAAGAAATATACCCTGAGACATGTATCAGTCTTAAGGGCGGCTAGAATAAGTGTGGTGTTACAGCCCAGCGATGTCAATAATGAATATATGCACTGCAATCCAGGATGGCCAGCACATACTACAAATCGCATATTTTCCTAAACAGAAGGTGGACCAGTGTCATTCCAGTATGACCTTCATATATTCTTGGGTCTCCCTCCTCCTATTGGACAAAGAAAATGTGAACTCCCGTCACAGACTGTCACTTTCATTGGATTGACAATATGAAAACCATCAATGATTTCCAATCCGTATTTTACCAGGCTCTCCCTGATAATTTCGTTGACCGCTGCCACCATGTAATCATTCGCTGCCACCATGTAATCTTGTTTTATAAATTCGTAGGCACCCTTAAGTTCTATATCATGTATACCTAAAATCAATACAACTACATCATCGCTTGAAGCAGGCATTTTATGAAATCTGGACGAGAGTGAACGTATTGCTTTCAGCCAGTCGGGAGTCCAGGGAGTCCACTTAAATATATAATTGCTCAGACCTATAAGCTCCTTTCGGTCCGGTACAGAGTGCTTGGGATATATGCTAGGAGTAATGTGGTCTGTGTAAGGAGGAAAATGATGATATTTCGACAACAATTGATTCAAGTAATTACTAAGATATCTGAGATGTGAATCTCCGAGGATTCTGAAAGTGGTTTTCCTATTGTAACATTTCCAAAGGTCTGCCTCAGTCACGAACTCGAAAATACACCCGCTTTTAGTTCCCCAATTCCAGTCTCCTCGAATATCCCACCAACGTCCATTCATGTATTCCTCAATTTTTGTCTTATTACAATTTTTACCCTGTGTTATTATCCCCGCACTTTTGGGAGAAAAGTCGGGGATCATGTCATCCCGCCCGTCCGTGCGTCCGTGCGTCTGTGTGTTAGTAATTTCCGCTATCTCCTCCTAGACTATTGCATATGAGAATATTTTGAAAACGGTTATGCCAAGCGATTTGCAAAAATAAGTTGTGCGATTTGTATATAAATGCTTGTAAATTAATTATATTGTATCTGATCTTTGAGTGTTGGTTTTATAAATTTTGATTTGATACGTACGCGAGTGTAAAAGTAACAGAAACCGCGACGCCGATAAAGGTTGGGACAATTACTCTCATTGCAATTCGTGTTGCCAGGTAATATAAAAAGGCAATATTGAAATACTAAAAAAATCATTCTATTTGCTTTATGGCATATTATGAAGTGAAAATACCACAATAGTATCACACAAAATTTTAAAATCATCAAAATGAAATGTCTTTCACATGTTTCATCCTTTAACCAACGCCAACTGAAATGGAAAAAAGTAAACGAAATGAGACATGTCTATATAGTTTACATTTCCCAACCGACGATGCCAATATTACTGCAGTTTTTCTCTCTCAAAAGGTTAACATTCAATAACCTTCTGACATGTTGCTAAGTATAACTTTATTTAAGGTCACTTGCACTATTTGTCTTAATGGGTATTTAACAAGGGATCGCCTTGCTGAGATTCGATTTTACCTGACATACGGCATGAGTACTTACTCTAATATATATGTAAGCATATATTGCATGTCTGCCTATATCCCATGTATTGTATGGTAAAACTTACCATTTAACATAAAGATTGAGAGTAGCTTTTTACTCCAGCTTGGGGTCAAACTCTTTCAAAATCTGCAATTAATTGAATATTGTATGCGCAACATCAAATACGAATAGATTTTATGGTAAGAAATGGCTGGTGGTTGTTAAGAAAAAATTATCTGATTTTTTTTTCATTTAGACGTTTCTAATCATTTTTAAAGTGAGGTATGTAATTCCTACTGCATGTACCTTCAAGAACAAATAAGCACATTTTACTAATCGAGGTGTTCAATATGAATTTTCTCAAACAAAAATTGTTATAATGTGCAGAATAACGAAAGTATCGTTATAACCAAGTTTACCTTTGCACATGCTTCAATACATTCCTCCATGCTTACGACCCCATCACCTGAATTAGAAAATAAAAACTTTGTCACGTTACTTTTGCAACCCAGAGTTTGTGCAACATAAAGCATCGACTCTGTTTCAGAAAAATATGAATTTAAGGTTTACTCTTCATTCGAAAGAATAAAGCACACTAACCATCGGTATCTAGTGTGATTAAAAGGTCTACGTCGGCCGTGGTCACAACACCATCGTCATTGAAATCATCCATTTCAAATAATGCACGGATCCACTTTGCTTTAAGTCCATAATCGGTTTTCATGAAATATCTCACATATTCCTCTAGAGTGACTTCATCATTATCTGGAAAAATTATATATTTAAATGACTCGCATTGTTTTATGATATGTGTTCGGGTGTACTACATAGGATATGGATGCATTCAAAACCGCGGAATAACAGATACCGGTATGGCTGGCCCTCTTGAATGCTTGTTATTTAATCCGCAGATCTTTTAGTCTGCTGTTGCGAATGCGGCCTTTTTTTTTCGACAGTTTGGACAATTTTGCTCAGAGCATACTTTTTTTATCTTAATAACTATGGACGCTTTCAAAAGTATCATTTTACCGATTAAGTTATTTGCATTATCAAAATGCATTATGCGGTGTATTTTCTGTCCACCTTTAATAGAATGTTTATAAAACAAGAATAAAATTTTTACATTCCCACTGATATTTCAAATAATGATGTGATGCCAGAAAAAATCAAGGTATTATTCAGCTTATGAGCATCTGCGTATGTTGTATGTGTTAACAGCTTTTGTCAACGCAGGAAACATTTTGTCTCGACGAGTTTCAAATTGTTCATATTATTAACTATACAAACGGTACCATGGTTGGTATTTGTAAATGTAGAAAATTACGTATCAATTTTCTTGCATTATAAAATACTTATATGATAAAGTGGAATGGTATCCATTCCGTGTTCCTAATTCCAGCTTATGCTGAACTACATGTTCCGGATAAGTAATGATGAGACTTACGGTTAACATCTACAATGGCCAATGCAGCCCCCCATTCCACTTTAGTCAAAATACCATCGTTATTGATGTCCGTGCCATTGCAGATTAACTCTCCAAGCTCCCATGCTGTCAGCTGTGGCTTTGCGTCATTCATAAGAGCACAATAACTAAAACAATGTCAATTAATGTCCAGATAATCTTTATGAAGAGTATTTGCAATTATTGTGTTGTGTTCAGAGATGTGAAGCCACAAGAAGTATTCTTAAGACGTATCAGCAGAAATAGCTTATGAGTTTTACTTAATCACACGCTGTTATAAGCTGTTAATATAGAACAGATTCACCCTAATAATTAGTTGTTAACCGTTAATTAATTATTAAGTGATCCTGAGTCAATAATCAAAGTCCTAAAAGAGTTAAAAATGGATTCAAGCGAAGCCCAGACCGACGACAGAGAGAGAGAGAGAGAGAGTGGGAGGGAGAAGTGGAGGGAGAGCGAGGTTTAAGCAGTAGTAGGCCCTACTTACATGTATGGCGACATGGATACAACAGACAAGATCACTGTTATCACGTGGAACTTCATCTTCTATCTGCAATGTGTGATACTTTTAAATAATTTATTTACATTAATCCAGTAGATGAAAGCACGAGACAACTAAATGCGTATTTAGATTTTATTCTAACATGGCATGGCGCAAGGTCAAAAATTACACCTCAAAGGGACCCTGCTTAATGATACAATTATCGTATCAGTCTCGCTTTAGCAATGTTCTTTTAGCTACATGTACCTACTATTATTCTGTCTGATTCTAAAATCTAAATAAATGTCTAACTGAACAACAATCATGGGAAGATTTAAAGCTATTGGTTATAATGTCATTTCACACCCTTAGGGTACTGGCATATTACAGTCTGTAAAAATGGAAAAAGTTTCACTTTGGACAATACGAATCCTTTATACATACTGGACACGTAACGTATAAGTAACTAAGTGAAAGCAGATAAAGTATGGCGTAACCTGGTCTGCTTTATCACGAACGATAAAATGAAAATTAATCAAAGCATTGTAATTTTGTGAATTGATACAAATTGAATTTTCATTGAAATGGTCATTAACTGTATGTAAAATGGTATAAGAATCGGGTCACATGATATTTCTGATCCAACGATCTGGTATCACTCAAAATCCTTTAAACAGAAAGCCGAAGAATCAGCTTACATGTAGGTATTACGTTTTGCAAACATAACAACTAGAAAATCAAGCGATGTCAAATAGCAATAATTTCATTTCAAAACTTACTTGATATTATTGTTTTCACCAGCGATGTCTATCAGTAGAGAGCTCCGACTGAAATGATAAACTTTCTTTCAAGGGAGTTTGTTACGATAGGTATGCGACAGTCACGTCATCAGCAGACATACGGGTATTTTCGAAGTATTCATTGACGGGTAAAATTAAATCGGGACCCCTTCTACATCTCTCCTCTCTCTTATGATAATGTCCGCCTTGAAACAGGGAGATCAAATTTGATTCAAATTGAAAATTTTCCTCTCATATGCGTGAAAAACCTGTTTTAATAAAAAAAGCATATACACGATCACGTAGGGAAGCCATTTGTATCTGCCTCGACGGCTGCCGGCATCATTTTCACGTGTAAATAGATACCGTGAACACAAAAGGACCGGATAATAGACGAATCAGCAACAATCAAAACGCAGTATTTTCATATCCCAGTAAAACGTTTTTTCACAATTATTATTGAAATGTATATTTGTCACTAAACGTATAGTTTTTCATTTGTCAAATGCTATGGAAAAATTAATGAGATTTGCCAGTATTTCTTCCTTTCACAGTCTGATCTAACCAGGGAAATGAAGGCTGTGAAAGATATTTTAAGTACTTTTAATACATTTAAGAATTATGATCACATCCCCAAAGCTGCTGGGCATATATATACTGAAAACTGGAAATATGTACTGTTGAACTCTCTCAACTTAAGGTAACACATTAGTTGTCTAAACAATACGCAGCATATGCACTTTGACATAGTCTTTTTTGTAAACTTAGTTGTCTTAGTAGCTACAATGTAACATGTAACAAAACTGATGAGTCCATTGCAAAAATAAATTTTATTTTACTCCCACCAAAACACATTGGTTCCAACTGACTAAAATATACGTGCCGGGTACTACCGTCAGTGTCACTAAATGGATAAAAGAGTTATAGCAGACTTATATTATCGACTTAGTTTCAACCTTATCTTGGAAACACCCCTTTATATGACACAAAAGTCAATTGTCAAAGCAATCTCATCCACGCATCCTTGTCCGTGTATCCATATAAGTTATATAGTCGTTCATCTGAAAATGACATAATTAAGATTTGATTTGGTTACTGACATTACAAATTCCTAACATAATTTGATGGTATAGCAGAGCGATGTCAATAATGAATATATACACTGCAATCCTGGATGGCCAACACATGCTACAAATCGCATATTTTCCTTAACAGAAGGTGGGCCAGTGTCATTCCTGTATGGCCTTCATATATTCTTGGATCTCCTCCTATTGGACAAAGAAAATGTGAACTCTCGTCACAGGTTGCTACTTTCATCGGATTGACAATATAAAAAACATCAATGATTTCCACTCCATATTTTACCAGGCTCTCCCTGATGATTTCGTTGACCGCTGCCACCATGTAATCATTCGCATTTCTGGCCAAAATCCTAGGCTGAATATTGACATATATTAGATGAATTTTTGCAGTGTTGGGATTTTTCCGAACTCTGCCCAGGAGGTCTACAAAACGACCAAAATCTTGTTTTATAAATTCGTAGGCACCCTTAAGTTCTATATCATGTATACCTAAATCCATTACAACTACATCATCGCTTGTAGCAGGCCTTTTGTGAAATCTGGACGAGAGTGAACGTATTGCTTTCAGCCAGTCGGGAGTCCACGGAGTCCATTTAAATATATAATTGCTCAGACCTATAAGCTCCTTTCGGTCCGCTACAGAGTGCTTGGGATATATGCTAGGAGTAATGTGGTCTGTATAAGGAAGAATATAATGATATTTTGACAACAATTGATTCAAGTAATTACTAAGATATCTGAGATGTGAATCTCCGAGGATTCTGAAAGTGGTTTTCCTATTGTAACATTTCCAAAGGTCTGCCTCAGTCACGAACTCGAAAATACATCCGCTTTTAGTTCCCCATTTCCAGTCTCCTCGAATATTCCACCAGCGTCCATTCATGTACTCCTCAATTTTTGTCTTATTACAATTTTTACCTTCTGTTATTGCGTTCTGTGAACCTGATTTTTCGTGGGAAGCATAATCAAAGGAATGGATCTTTCTGTGGATTCTACAGGGGTTATTTTGTTTTGATCCAGCATCGTGGTGTCTGAATGCATCAAAACCCGTGTAGTCTAAGTATATCGCACCCTGTATACCAGAATGAACATCACAATATCCGAGGTAGGTTCCATTAAAAAATCTCTCACAGGGCACACCATGGATTCATTTCCTGTCAGCTCAATTCGGAAATTACTTCCCCCGGATGAGAAGGTGGCATTTTTCACCGAGTCCCCTTTTCTTTCTTCTATAATGATGTACATATTATGAGAGTTATATATCACCACGTTGACATTGTACGTGTAATTCGCACTCTTGTTTGTGAAGCAATGTTTACTTTCAGCATCAGGGTTAAAACTTGACCAAGCACGTTCTAGTTGTTCCTTCTCAGGAATACCATTTCTAACCCAGTCGTTTCCACCCAAAAGACCATTTTCTCGATATTCAATAATCAGTCCATGTTTGAATTGATCCACGTCTAGTTCCCTGGTTTTCCTTCAAGGCGGGACCCTCTGCAATAAGTTCTGGATAGTAATACTTCTGTTGGGAGATTCCGACCAAATCAATGAAATATATATTAAAATGCTAACGATCGCAAGACCCACACCGCGAAATGTACGTCGAGTCAAAGATTCCTTTCCCATCTTTTTGGAATTATGGCGTTTGTCAGTGTTGCCGACGCGGCTTTGTGTTCAGGTATTTATATGTTGCATGTGATGTAGGCGTAGTATCTCTTTGCTCAATTAGTGTTCTTAGTTCGCGTGATAAGCTGCGTCCGTTGCGAGCAAGAGCTTCGTATTGGTCAATTCAATGAATACTGTTCGCGATTCTTTTCTATTGTGTGGTTTGCTTAGTTTCCGGAGTGATGACTTCCTGTTATTTGCTATATGTCGTCACCCACCGGTTGTCTTCTTGCCTTTCTTGGAAAAGACTGGTGAATGTGTCCATGGAGACACCCCAAAACTTCTGAGTCATATAGAACACGAAAACTATGTGTTGTAGCAAAAATAAAGACGTGAAAGGGATTCGTAACGTGTATGAAAAATCGACATCCACCGTAAATCATGACAATTTCATAACCGCATGTCGTCATATTTATTGGAACACATTAAAATATGGGAATTACTTATAACAGAAGTTGTTTTCTACCGGCAGCACAGAATTATCCTGATGACAGGCGTATGTCTTTTACTTATGAGATATACTGTTTAACTATAAGGTTTATTTCAAACGGATATAATAACAAGGACCTTTCAGCCACCACACTAGTTTTTATTTTGAAATAATTAGTGAATTGTGGTATTCAACAAAACATTCTCAAAATTACTGACGATTCATAATTATATTTTTTCGCCATGATGTCTTCCTAAAAACTGGAACTGAAAAGGAAAAAATATTAAATGAAACTAGTATGTTTACTTTTTGGAGTTCAGTCTAATTCTATTTATTTTTCGTAATCTACTGCATATGTAAATATTTCACCAGTTATCTATGTATCGATACATATGCCAAATACAGGTGTCACGTATTCAGCACTTACCATTTATGACAAATATTGTGGATAGCTTATTACTCCAGCGTGGGGTCGTACTCTTTTAAGAACTTAAATAGAAACAATATTGTAGAACCAAATTATTAATGAAATTTTCTGAAATACCGCTCATTACAAATACAAACCCATTTAAACCATTGAAGACATTCGGTTTCTATAACTATAACGGTTTCAAACACTCTCACCTAATGTTTAGACAAAATTATCTAAAACTTCCTCCCAAGTATTATTTTTTGATTAAGTCGGGTATTTAATCCTTTCTATAGATACTTTCAAGGTGTAACAAAATCTTTTTAATTACTAGAGGTACATTTATCCAACTGGACTGATTCAAAAAGTAAAAAGGAACGATTGTTTTCATGGTAATAATGGTATTCAAAATCAAGCATACCTTTTCACATAATTCAATACATTCATCCTTGTCTGTTTGCCCACTTCCTGAATAAGATAAACAACTGCCATTATATGCGCATTGCCTTTACACATGCATTTACTTCCAGTTGATATAAATATGTATGTTAAATGATGTGAGGTCAGGTTGAGGTTGAAAGCTATGCGCAGGAAATGGTGTATTAGAAGGCAATATGAAAGTAAGAAATCAAAATTGGTAAGTAACACGCAAACTTGGTAAGCAATCACTGTTGTGCGAAAGACTAAGATAATTTATTTAGCAGATAATAACCAGATGAAAAATACCCGTGTATTAATTATGCCAGCTTTTATTCTTTGTCCACTTCCATTAGCTATAGGCTCGCATCATTTTCGGCCCGAGCCCTCTCCTTCAAAGTCCACGAATTTTCGCTTTA
The DNA here is from genome assembly GCF_001039355.2 of Lingula anatina. The sequence goes on from NW_019774036.1 coordinate 111,677, forward strand.
TTTTATACCAAGTCGCCAGTTTTGTTACGGATGATCCCCTTTACGAATACTTATTGTGTGATAGATCATAAAAAGCTACCAAATTGAGAAGGCTATCACACATATTTGGACACTAGAGACATAGGCCTTACTAAAAATCACTATGAAAATTTGGCCCTTTTTTGGTACCGATAGGTGAAAATCATGGGCTTGGCTCATGGACTATTAGAACCATTTTGTTTTTGATCGACGGTTAATGTCTTTTAAAGGATATTCATATTTAACTATAAATACTGTATTTGTTTTTTAGGCAAAAAGTGTTTTCTTCTTCAGTAATTTTAGAAACGGGACGATGTTAGACAGTAAAAAACACTCACCATCGGCATCTAGTTTCCCAAATTTAAACATATCATCTTCTGTCAGTACGCCATTTTTATCAAAATCAGCCGATTCAAAGATTGCAAGAGACCACAGTGGCCGAATTCTGCTATCCAGTTTGACCATATATCTCAGCAACTCACTGTGCGTGACTTCATCATTGTCTAAAAACCCAAAGAATAATGGGTATTGGCAATAATCAAAATTTCACATCCAATCGATTCATGAAATTATTCTTTTTGATCACGCAACATTGAATGAGTTTACATGTTCATCTTGTGCAATGCTTATTTTTTGGTATTATAATTCAGTTACAAATTCCAGCTGAAGTTACGTTTCTTATGACTACTGCAGACCAGACGTGCTAAAACTTACGGTCAAAGTCCATGTTGGCCTCTGTCCCAATCCATTCCAGTTTTGTGATGATGCCATCGTTATTGCTGTCCGTGGCATTGCATATTAACTCTCCAATCTCTCTCGCTGTTAGCTGTGGCTTTGCGTCATTTACGGAAGCACAATAACTAAAACAATGTCAATTAAAATTCAAATTATCTCTCTGACGGGTATTCGCAATTATTGTGTTGTGTTGTGTTGTGTTGAGATGTGAATGGGAAGACAAAAGAAGTATCCATATCAGAAGAAATAGCTTATGGGTTTTAATTAACCATACACTGTTATAAGCTGTCAATATGTGACAGATTCATCCTAATTATAAATTTTAACAGTTCTTTGATTATTAAGTTACCCTGAGTCATTGATGAAATTCCTAAAGCAGTTAAAAACGGATTCTAGTGGAGCCCAGACCGACAACATACAGAGAGAGAGAGAGAGAGAGAGAGAGAGAAAGATTAAAGCATGATCCCTAGTACTTACATGTTTGTCACCATGGAGACAACAGACAAAATCACTGTTATCACGTGGAACTTCATCTCCTATCTGCAATGTGTGCTGCATTAATATATTTTAATGATAGTAACCCAGTAGATAAAAGTACAGTGAGACAACTAAATGTGTATTTAGATTTTGCTCTAACACGTCATGGATTAAGGTTGCAAACTGCATCTCAAAGGGACCGTGTTTAAAGATACAATAATCGAATCAGTCTCGCTTTCGCAATGTTCCCTTAGCTACAGTACATGTACCTACTATTTTTATGTCTCATTCCAATATCTAAATAAATGTCTAACTGAACAACAATTATGGGAAGATTTAAAGCTATTGGTTGTAATGTGTCATTTCACACCTTTAAAGTACTGGTATACATACAGTCTGTCACAGTGGATACAGTTTGACTTTGGACAATACGAATCCTTTATACATACTGGCCACGTAATGTAAAAATAACAAAGTGGAAAGGGGGAAAAGGCGTGCAATGTAACCATGTAAACGTAACAAATTATTAGGAAATCAAGTGATGTCAAATAGCAATTATTTCATGTCAAAACTTACTTGAAATTAACGTTAACACCAGCGATGTCTATCAGTGGAAATCTCCCACCTTAATGTCAAACAGAAGCGCACCTCTTTTTCAAGGACGTTAATTACGATAGCTACATGCGATTGTCATTAGCAGACATACGGGTATTTTCGCGTACGTGAAAGTGAACGGAATCCCTTCTACAGCTCGCCTATGAAAAATGTGAAAAGTAGACAACAGTCTCTTACTTGAAAGAGGGACTTTCTTGCTGATATTAAAAATCTGCCCTGTTGAAATTATGCGAAAACAGGGGCAAAATATATAGGAAATTGTGAAAAACATTGGTAAGGTTACGTTAAGAGGTTATCAATGTCTACATGGGCAGTTAGCAGACGCCTGACGCGTATCTTACCCCAATAATATTCTACTAGTACTTTATAGAAGTAAAAGCCGATGAAATTTTTTGAACTGAAGATTTCACTTGAAGATTTGAGATAATTTGTAGCTTAATCGTATCGCGTGCGTCAACAGAATGAATCAAGCAAAATGGGTCCAGGCAGTGATGCCCCATGGTATAAGTAGCAACATGTGCCTCATTGGAGACTACCCCTCTAGGGTACAATTGAGCATGTGCAGAATGTGCATGTGCATAAATAAGCTCTGGAGATTGTTGTCGCCATAAAATGTCGTTTGACTACGCCAAACTAATTTGGCAAGATGCTCAGTTTATTCCAACTAGTCACAGAATAGCATAACCGTAGAATCGATTTAGACGTGAATTCGACCTATATTTGCATAACCCTTCTGTTCATCTCCTTGCGCTTCCCTACCCGCATGATTTTATTAGGCTGTCGTTTCATTAAAAATTTGATATGTTTTTCTTAACATTTGCCATTTTGCGCCGGCATAAAATTATTCCAGGAAAACTAGCTGCCAGGCAGCCAAGCTTGACTTGTTTTTCTTACTACCTGTATCAGCTTGTAGATTTGTTCGTCTAGTTTGCATTCTGATGTAACCAGTATATATATGAGGTTGCGTATGTATGATTGTGGTTGTGTTAGTGCAGAGTAGTGTTTTCGTGTCTTTTCGTTTGTGTTCGTGCGTCTCCGTTTCTTTACATAACACGCCCCTCTTTCTTACGCGGTACATTCATTTCTCGTTTCTGCCACGTCAACTTACAGGTGGGGAGACTTGATTGGTTTGCTTTTCATTTTGTGTTGATATTTTGTATTCCTTTAAGTAATTTTGTTTGATATTTTCAGTGCTTGTCACTTCTTTTCATCCTTATTTGGTTTAGAAGTTTAGTTTAATCACAGTAACAAGTATCTTTAGTTCATGAATGTTGTTCACGTAAATTTTGCTATGTTAGTTCAGTTCTGCATTAAGTCCATTTTATTTATTTGTAAAGTATTAATTGGACATTCGTTTTTCGTTTCTGCCACGTCAACGTACAGCGTAAACTCGGGTTCTTAATAAAGTACATTGAAAGCTGTTACACTAATTACGGGCGGCAGTGGACTCCTCTGTGTAAGGAATACGATTCCTCCACCGGATATTCCATGCTCTTCCTTATAGTAGTATGTAACTGCTTTCCAACTTCGGTTTTGGCTAAGCTTCAGATTTTGTAGTAAATGCTCTCTACTCAAGCTAATTGAAAGGCTTTTATTTGAAGAGCGCTCTGCAGGTTGCTTTCTTCCCAGGTTTGAGCTGTTCTGTGTGTCAAATCTTGAGAAGTATAGGGGTTTAGGATCATTTAACGTTCGCCTACGCTTCGCAATCTATTCTATAACATTTGATGTATTTTTTTAGACTTCTAATGTTGTTTTGTAGTGAATGTAAATGTTTTTGGGAAGTCCTTTAGAATGTCCTAGAACAGATTTAGAACATTTTTATTAAAAGAGAAAATATTATGTTCTACGACAGATTGAGAACCGTATGTGAGCGTGAAATGAGACAAACTTTCGCAGGGGGAAATTCCTGAATTTAGTAATTTAGTAAACTTAAATTTTATAAAGTGTCACGTGATATAATATTCTGTTAGGAATTGGAGATGGTTTAGAATTAAGTGTTACATGGAAATAATTCTAATGTTGCGGTTTTAGAAGTGTCTGAAGTGAATTTTCATGTGGATCGAGTTACAAGAACAGAAATGCACTTCATTTATCAACTTATTTTTGTTTTATGAAAAAATAAGTTAATAACTTTGAAAGATTTATCCTATGGAAAAAAAAGAAATAATCACACAACATTTCACTTTTTTAGGGTAACAGTCAAGTCTTAATCCACAAGATAAAGCACAAGCACACCTGGGCTCGGAACTATTTCTCTCGTCTGCCAGGAATGACGGAGTACATGCACCAGAAGTCGAAAACAGCTCTAGCCAATCAGGACCACTCGTCTCCGTGCATAGCGGGAAAAGCAGTTCCAAAACAGATGATAAAAGCTTGAACTACAAATCATTTATAATTTCAGTAGGGGGAATGGTTTGTTGGTTTGGGCTTATGGATAAAGAATGTTTTCATTGAACTTATTGTGGGAGTGTCACAATAAATTATTCCGCACCAATCGGACAAATTATACTACGTTAGAGCTATCAAAATATGTTACAAATACATTACCGGCATATTTTTATGAAACAAACAAAAACACGTGGATTGATATGGCAAGATCAACGATGCCCATGTGATATTATCTAGTTCCGTTGGGATCGGGTATATAATTATATATAAATGAGAATATTTTGAATACAGTTATGCTAAACGATTTGCAAAAATAAATTGTGCGATTTGTATATAAATACTTGTAAGCAAATTGTATTGTATCTGATCTTTGAGTGTTGGTTTTATATATTTTGATTTGATACGCCAGTATAAAAGTAACAGAAACCGCGACGCCAAAAAAGGTTAGGACAATTGCAATACTTAGTATTAAACATCGACTCAGTTATTAAAAGAGCATACCACGTGTCCCCCCGCCCCCCCCCCAAAAAAAAGTAATAATAATAATAATAATAATAATAATAATAATAATAAATAAATAAATAAATAAATATTAAAGAAGCTCGAGCTTACGCAAGAGTATCATATAGGCGCACGTGTCTACTGGGGCGACGTTACCAGCTCATTAACAATCTACAGTGGATTTGGGCAGATGTCATTTTAACGGGACATATAATTACCATCCTTACAATACATGCTGCCAAGCAATATAAAAAGGCAATATCGAAATACTGAAAAATAATTTGGAAGTAGTGTGATATTCTGTTTTTACTATGACATTCTTTGAAATGAAAACATCACAGTGCTATCACGCAAAATTTTAAAATCACCACATGTTTCATCCTTTACCCAACCGCAACTGAAATGGAAAAAAAGTAAACGAAATCAAACATGTCTATAGTTTATATTTCCCGACCTACGATCCCGATATTACATAAGGTTCATGACCATGCAGATAAATCGACTTGCAGAACTGCAATTGTTTTTTTCGTTTTAAATGTTATTATTCAATAATCTGACACATTACTGAGTGTAACTTTAATATAGGTAGCTTGCGCTATTTGTCTTATTGGTTATTTAACATGGGGTCACCCAGCTGAAACATAATTTTACCTGTCATACCGCAGTAGTAATTATTCTAATACATATGTAAGCATATATTGCAGGCCTACCTATATCCCATTTAATGTATGGTAAAACTTACCATTCATGATAAAGATTGGGGGTAGCTATTTACTCCAGCTGAGGGTCGGCCTTTTTCAATATCTGCAATTGATTGCATATTGTACGAATATTAATAGAATTTCCTGGAATACCCTTCACTACAAATGATTATACCCATTTAATTACGAGTTATTCATCATCGAAGACGTTCGGCGTCCTAGCATTCAGATGACACTTCAGCTGGCAAAAAATGACTGATGATTATTAGGAGAAAAAATTATCTGAAATTTCTTCTAAAATGTTTTTTATTTTACATTGAGATTATTTCTTTAAGTGAGGTATATCTTATATCTTATTCCTGCATTGTACTGCAGATGCTTTAAAGAACTGATAAGCCTAAACACGTTTTACTAGTTGCAATATGAACTAACTCAAATAAAATTGTTAAAGTATGCGTAATAATAAATATAATAATAATAATAATAATAATAAGAAGAAGAAGAAGAAGAAGAATGAAAGCATCATTATAATCGAACACTACCTTTACACATTCCTCAATACATTCCTCGATGCTTAGGAATTCATCATCTGGATAAAAAAACATTTACGTGCATCACTTTGTGCCGTTCCCTGAATCAACACGGAACATAATTGGCTCCGTTTAAGTATAAATAATTTTTGAAATTTAATCTTAACTCAAAGGAATAAAATATGCTTACCATCGATATCTATTGAGAGCATCCTGTCTATATCGGCCGCGGTCAAAACACCATCGTTATTGAAATCAAATAGTTTGACGATCGCATGGATCCACTTTGGTTTTAGCACAGAACTAGTTTTCATGAAATATCTCTCATATTCACTTGGCGTGACTTCATCATTATCTGAAAACACCGAAAAAGCGACAGGCATTGTCAATTATATGTTTCTGTCTCGCGTCATTTTATGATATGTATACTTGGATGTACTTTTTAGTATATTAGACGGTACAATGATGTTAAGACAACCATAAACTACTTTTTATGAAATATTTAGCATATTTTATGTTGCTTTCAACCGTCAGCAACATTAGGTAACCGTAGTAAACCTACGATCGGTGTCAGCGGCATTTAAAAATGCAGCCCATTCCAGTTTGCCGATCACTCCGTCGTTGTCGAAGTCGACGATATCGCAAAACAACACCCCTATTTCCTTTGCAGTGAGAGGTGGCTTTTTGGCATCCGTACGACCACAATAACTGCAACAATGTAAAACAACTCTGTTGAAAAGTATCACTGATTGCGTAATGTGTTATTCATAAAGCATGGAAAGTCAAAAGAAAAAATATGAAACTGACAAAAACCAATGCAACACGACAATTTTTGTGTATGACTGCTGGTTGACGTTTTAAATCGCCGACTAAATGTCATAGAGTGTTGGAAACAATTAATTGCAGTTGCTTTCACAAGTGTACTGAACAATGATTAACAATATATATATATATATATATATATATATATATATATATATATATATATATATATATATATATATATGCTCACGTGTTTGTATCCATGGAGATAAGACACAGGCCCACGATCATCAAGTGGAACATCATTTTGTATTTGTGGAACTTTTATAGAAATTAGAAATCAGCTCAACACAATAAGGCAAACAAATCATTGCTAAGGATGATAAAAATTGAATGATTTACACACACACACACACACACACACACACACACACACACATACGGAGAGAGATTTATCACTTTTTGTAATCATATTTTTAGGAAAAGTAGAACTGGCAAATATATCATGAATTTCATTTTTTCACTTCCCCGTTTTCTTCGAATGGACCTATATTTTGAAAACAGTGTAAACAAATGTAATTAGAAAAAAAAAGTAATTGAGCAACTGATATCATATAGAAAAAAACATTTTAAAACTTACTTGATATGATTGTTTACACCTGCGATGTCTATCAGCAGAGATCTCCTATTATAATGACAAACAGAAGCGCTTCAGGTAGGTTAATTGCGACAGACACGTCATCAGCAGACATACGGGTACTTCCGAAGTATTCAGTGACGGTTATATTAAACCAGAACCCCTTCAACAGCTCTCCTTTGCAAAATGTGTCAGGTATGCAAGAGTGCCCGATTTGGCAGAGGTAGGTCAGTTCAGATTAAACGCGACTTTTTTATATCCATATATTTGTTTAAATCATACAAAAAGGGGGTCAAAATATTAATGAGAAATTGTGGAAACCATCGGTAAGGTTTCGTCAGGAAATTATTAATGTTTGCCCCGACAGCAGCTACCGGCATCATTTTTACATGTTAAGAAATACCATGAAGACAAAGGATGATAAATAAAGGACAAATCAGAAACAAACAAAATGCAGTAGTTTCACATACCGGTATTTTATATTTTTTGTCACAATAACCTTCTAAATGTTACAGGAAACAGAGGAAAGGTACATTGTATATACCTACCAACAATACACGTTTTTCTCTTATCATTTTGATATAGTTTCAAGGATGAGAACTTCATATACTCATATTGTAAAATTAAATTTTAAAGCTAGTTTCATAAGGTTGTAGCAAAAATGGTGTATTTTGTCACACGTTTCGATCAACAAATATATTATGTTCGTGTTTTCGCATCCATATCATACCCGTATCTTACCCCAGTAGCATTCTACTAGTACGTATTCGCACCTGGATGAATCAATTTACCGACTATGGATCCAAAAACATCTTGGGACTGGTTATTCATAATAAGGAATGAATCAGGAGTGGAGAGAAAAGCCGCACAATGTCTACTAATAATCACACAACATTTCACTTTTTTAGGGTAACAGTCAAGTCTTAATCCACAAGGTAAAGCACAAGCACACCTTGGCTCGGAACTACTTCTCTCGTCTGCCAGGAATGGCGGAGTACATGCACCAGAAGTCTAAAACAACTCTAACCAACCAAGACCAGTCTTCTCCGTCCATAGCGGGAAAAGCAGTACCAAAACAGATGATAAAAGCTTAAGCTACCAGTCATTTATTATTTTAGAAAGGGACAGTGATGTTGATTTGGGCTTGTGGATAAAGAATGTTTTCATGGAACTTATTGTCGGGGTATCATGATAAATTATTCCGCACCAATCGGGCAAATAATACTACGCTACAGTCATCAAAATGTGTTGAAAAAACATTACCGGCATATTTTTATAAAACAAACAAAAACACGTGGATTGATATGGCAAAAACGATGCCATATAATATAATCTAGTTCAGCTGGGATCGGGTATATAATTATATATAAATGAGAATATTTTGAATACGGTTATGCCAAACGATTTTAAAAATAAGTTGTGATTTGCATATAAATGCTTGTAAATTATATTGTATCTTATCTTTGAGTGTTGGTTTTATATATTTTGATTTGATACGCCAGTTTAAAAGTAATAGAAACCGCGACGCCAAAAAGGGTGGGACAATTGCAATACTTACCAATATAAATCGACTCAATTATAAAAAGAACATGCCACGTAATCCCCACCCCCCCCCAAAAAAAAAAAATTAAATAAATAAATAAATAAATAAAGAGACTCGAGCTAACGTGATAGTTCCATACCCGCACGTGTCTAAAGGGATAGAGTTACCAGCTTATTAGTTGATTTTTGGCAGATGTCATTTTAACGGGGCATATGATTACTATCTTTGCAATATTTGTTGCCAGGCGATATAAAAAAGGCAATATTGAAATACTAAAAAATCATATGGAAGTAGTGTGACATTCTATTTTTACTATGACATTTTTTGAAGTGAAAACACCACAGTAGAATCACACAAAATTTTAAAATCACCAAAATGAAATTCTTTCACATGTTTCATCCTTTAACCAACCCCAACTGAAATGGAAAAAATGTAAACGGAATCAAACATGTTTCAGTTTATATTTCCCGACCGACGATCCCGACATTACTACAGTTTTTCTCTCTCAAAAAGTTAACAATCAATGATCTTCTGACATATTGATTAGCATTACTTTAAAATTAATTAATTCAAGCGAACCTCAGACCGGCGACAGGCAGAGAGAAAGAGAGAGAGAGGTTTAAGCATGATCACTAGAACCTACGTGTTTGTCACCATGGAGACAACAGACAAGGTCTATCGGTTGAGATCACGTAGGGAAGCCATTAATGTCTGCCTCGACGGCTGCTGGCATCGCTTTCACATGTTAATAAATACCTTGAACACAAAAGGACTGGATAATGACAAATCATGAACAATCAAAACGCAGTAGTTTCATATACCAGTGTTACACATCATCGTTTGTGATAAAGCAGACCAGGTCACACTACACGTTGTGTACCTGCTTCCTCTAAGTTACTTACACATTACGTGGCCAGTATGTTTAAAGGATTCGTATTGATCTAAGTCAAACTTTTTCCATTTTAACAAACTGTAATATACCAGTACCCTAAAGGTGTGAAATGACATTATGACCAATAGCTTTAAATCTTCCCATAATTGTTGTTCAGTTAGACATTTATTCAGATTTTAGAATCAGACAGAATAATAGTAGGTACATGTAGCTAAAAGTGCATTGCTGAAGCGAGACTTATTCGATAATTGTATCTTTAAGCATTGTCTATATTCAATAATCAGATCGTGTTTAAATTGACCCACATCTTGTTCCCTGGTTTTCCTTGAAGGCGGGGGCTTTTGCAATAAGCTCTGGATAGTAATCCGTCTGTTGGGAGATTCCGACCAAATCAGTGAAATATATATCAAAATGCTAACGATTGCAAGCCCAACACGACGAAATGTACGTCGAGTTAAAACTTCCTTTCCCATCTTTTTGGAATTGTGGCGTTTGTCAGTGTTGTCGACGCGGCTATGCGTTCATGTCATTTATATGTTGCATGTGATGTAGTTGTAGTATCTCACTGCTCAATTAGAGTTCTTAGAGACCATTCACAGACCCTATCGTACTAACTTTGGATCGAGCTATCTCCAAGGGGATTCTCGCTTAATTGCAATTAAACGGATTAGATGTCTGTCACGCCTACTGAAGCTGATAGGGGTCATTAGCTATTGTTTAACAGCTTTAGTGGGCGTCCCAGACATCTATGCCACTGAAGCTGGAAGCAATTTAGTGAGAAACCCTGTGGAGATGGACCGATTCTGTTAGATCGATCTGGCGATGGGAACCCAGTCTTAGTTTGCGTGATAGGGTGTGTCCGTGCGAGCCACAGCTTCGTATTGGTCAGTACACTGAATACTGTTCACGATGCTTTTCTATTGCGTGGTTTGCGTAGTTTGCGTAGTTTTTCAGAATGATGACTTCCTGTTTTTTGCCATATGACGTCACCCACCGGTTGTCTTTTTGTCTTTCTTGGAAAAGACTGGGAAATGTATCCATGGAGACACCCCAAAACTTCTGATTCATATAGAACATGTAAACTATCTGTTGTAGCAAAAATAAAGACGTGAAAGGAATTCGTAACGTGTTTGAAAAGTCGACATCCACCATAAATCATGACAATTCCATAACCGCGTGTCCTCATATTTATTTGAATACATTAAAATATGGGAATTACTTTTTTAAATCTTTGTTAAAACAGAAGTTGTTTTCGACCGGTACAAAACTATCCTGGTGATAGGCGTAAGTATTTTACTGAGATATACTGTTTATCTATGAGGTTTATTTCAAATGGATATAATAAGGACCTTTCAGCCACCACGCTAGTTTTTATTTTGAAATAATTAGAGAATTGTGGTATTCACCAAAAGTTCTCAAAATTACTGATGATCCATAATTATATTTTTTCGCCATGAAGTCTTCTTAAAACCTGCAACTGAAAAGGAAAAAATATTAAATGAAACTAGTATGTTTAACTTAGGGAGTTCAGTCTAATACTATATATTTTACGTAATCTAATGCATATGTAAATATTTCACCAGCTATCTATCTATGTACTTGTACATATGCCAAGTACAGGTCTCACACATTCACCACTTACCGCTTATAGCAAATATTGTGGGTATCTGTTTACTCCAGAGTGGGGTCGTACCTTTTCAAAAGCTTAAAAAGAAACAATATTGTGGAACCAAATTATTAATGAAATTTTCCGAAATACTGTTCATTACAAATATAAACCAATTTTTATAAGCGTGTAATATCACTGTAGACTTTCGGTTTCTATGAACTAAACCGGTTTCAAACACTCTGACCTAATTGCAGCCAAGTCAAACGCGCTTGCTGTCAGAAAAAAAAATGAAAGGTGATTGTTTAGACAAAATTATCTTAAAGTTCCTCTCAAGTATTACTTTTCGATTAAATTGGGTATTTAATCCTTTCTATAGATTATTTCAAGAGGTAACAAAATCTTTTTTACAACTAGAGGTACATATATTCAACTAAAATGATTCAAACAGTTAAAAAGAGCGATTGTTTTCACAGTAATAATGATATACAAAATCGACCATACCTTTTCACATAATTCAATACATTCATCATTGTCTGTTTGCCCATTTCCTGAATAAAATAATCAGCTGCCATTATATGCGCATGTGACGTATACACATGCATTTACCTCATCCGCCCCACTCTCCTTCTAAACCCACGAAACTTAGCTTTATTTTACACTAAGACGCCAGATTTGTTACGGATGATCCCTTTTACGAGCATTGTCATTATGAACATTTAAGAACATTTTCGATCGACGGATAATGTCTTTTACTGTATTGGCTTTTCAGGCAAAGAGTGCGTTCTTCTTCAGTTGTTTGAGAAACGGGACCATGTTAGACATAAGAAACACTCACCATTGTCATCTAGTTTCCCAAATTTAAACATATCATCTTCTGTCAATACTCCATTTTTATCTAAATCACCCGCTTGAAATAGTGCGCGAGACCACAGTGGGCGAATTCTGCTATCCAGTTTGACCATATATCTCAGCAACTCACTGTGCGTGACTTCATCATTGTCTAAAAACCCAAAGAATAATGGGTATTGGCAATAATCTAAATTTCACATTCAATCGATTCACGAAATTATTATTTCAGATCACGCAACATTGAATGAGTTTACATGTTCATCTTGTGCAATGCTTATTTTTTGGTATTAAAATTAAGGTACAAATTCCAGCTGAAGTTACGCTTCTTTTAACTATTGCAGACAAAACATGCTAAAACTTACGGTCAAAGTCCATGTTAGCCAGTAACCCAATCCATTCCAGTTTAGTCATGATGCCATCGTTATTGGTGTCCGTGGCATTGCAGATTAACTCTCCAATCTCTCTCGCTGTAAGCAGAGGCTTTGCGTCATTTACAGGAGCACAATTACTAAAACAGTGTCAAATAAAATTCAAATAATTTCTCTGAAGGGTGCTTGCAATTATTGTGCTGTGACGTGAAGACAAAAGAAATATCCATTTCAGCAGAAATAGCATATGAGTTTTAATTAATTATACACTGTTATAAGATGTAATGTATATAACATGTATTTATGTTATAAGACAGATTCATCCTAATTATAAATGTTTACAGCTCATCGATTATTAAGTAATCCTGCGTCATTGATCAAATGCCTAAAGCAGTTAAAAACGGATTCCAGTGGAGCCCAGACCGACAACATACAGAGAGAGAGAGAGAGAGAGAGAGAGAGAGAGAGAGAGAGATGAAAGCATGATCCCTAGTACTTACATGTTTGTCACCATGGAGACAACAGACAAGGTCACTGTCATCATAAGGAACTTCATCTTCTATCTATCGTTTATTGCGATAGCTATGTGAAAGTCACGTCATCAGCGTGTCCGACTTGAAACAGGGATATCAAATATGATTCAAAGAGAAATTTTTGCCTATATCATATGTCAGAGAAACCTGTTTTAATGAAAAAAATCATATACAAGAAATTATCGGTTAAGATCACGTAGGGAAGCCATTAATGTCTGCCTCGACGGCTGCCGGCATCACTAACACATGTTAATACATACCGTGAACACAAAAGGACTGGATAATGACAAATCAGCAACAATCAAAACGCAGTAGTTTCATACACCAGTATTACATTTTTTCACAATTATTATTGAAATGTGCATTTTTCACTAAACAAACAGAGTTTCATTTGTCAAAAGCCATAGAAAAATTAATGGGATTTGCCAGTATTTCTTCCTTTCACAGTCTGATCTAACCAGAGACATGAGGGCTTTGATAGATATTTTGATACTTTTAATTGCTTTTAAGTGCGTTTTAAGAATTCTGATCTCAGCCCCGAAGCTGCTGGGCGTATATATACTGGAAAGTTAGTCCGTTGAACTCTCGAATATATCCAACTTAAGGTAGTATAATTGTTGTCTGCACGAGACGCAGCATATACACTTTGACATACTTTTTTTGTAGACTTAGTTGCCTTAGTAGCTAACAAGTAGCAAAATCGATGAGTCTATTGCGAAAAAAATGTTTTATTATACTCCCACACCACAAAAACAAATTGGTTCCATGAACTGACTACAGTATACAGGCTTACATCCCGTACTACCGTCAATGTCATTAAATGGATAACAGGGTTATAACATAATTATGTTATTGACTTAGTTTCAATTTGATCTTGGAAAAGCCATTTATATAACACAGAAATTTAATTGTCAACGCAATCTCATCCACGTATCCCTGTCCATGTATCTAAATAAGTTAGACGTTGATCTGAAAATAACAAATCTTAATTAAGCTTTGATTTAATTTCTGACATTACAACTTCCTAACATACTATCAAAGAAGAGACATACGAAAAGTATCGCCTTAAACTGAAAGTACGGCTGGCATAGGTTTGGTGGTATAGCCGAGCGAAATATCGTAAATGAATATATGCACTGCAACCCTGGATGGCCACCATATGCTACACATGCTACCCGAGCTTACTTGACAGTTCCTTACCCGCACGTGTCTACTGGGATGACGTTACCAGCTCATTAACAATCTACAGTGGATTTTGGCAGATGTCATTTTAATGGGGCATATAACTACTATCACTGCAATTCGTGTTACCAGGTAATATGAATAGGCAATATTGAAATACTAAAAAATCATTTGGAAGTAGTGTGACATTCTATTTTTACTGTGACAATCTTTGAAGTGAAAACACCACAGTAGTATCACACAAAATTTCAAAATCACCAAAATGAAATGTCCTTCACATGTTTCATCCTTATACCAACCCCAACTGAAATGGAAAAAAAGTAAACGGAATCAAACATGTCTGTAGTTTATATTTCCCGACCGAGGATCCCGACATTACTACAGTTTTTTCTCTCTCTCTCAAATTCAGTAATCTTCTGACATATTGCTAAGCATAACTTAATTACAGGTAGCTTGCGCTATTTAATCCTATTATATAAAACAGAGGGTCATCTGGCTGAAACACCTGACATACCGCAGTAGTAATTATTCTAATACATATGTAAGCATATATTGCATGATATCTCATGTAATGTATGGTAAAACTTACCATTCATGATAAAGATTGGGGGTAGCTTTTTACTGCAGCTGAGGGTCAAACATTTTCAAAATCTGCAATTGATTGAATATTGTATGTTTAACATCAAATACGAAAAGAATTTCATGGTAAGAAATGACCGATGGTTATTAAGAGGAAATTATTTGATTTTTTTTTCATTGAGACGTTTCTTATTATTCTAAAGTGAGGTACGTAATTCCTACTGCAGATACCTGCAAAAACTAATACGCACATTTTACCTATCGCGGTGTTCAATATGAATTTTCTCAAACAAACAAATCGTTATCAGGCCTACCCAACTACCAGACTCGGCACCGAATGATCCTGAATTCACCGGTAGATCAGACCACACTACCTGTTTTCAAGGTGTGAGTCAGTACTTATTACACAGTATCATACCCTGAACAAACTTTGAGTGGTGATGCAAAGCATTTCAACCCCGCTGAGAATCGTCACTATCACATCGCGTACTAGGCAAGAGCAGTGTCGCGTCTGATACTGTGAAATGCGTACTGATACGCACCTTGAAAACGGGTAGTGTGGTCCGATTTACCGGTGAATTCAGGATCATTCGGTGCCGAGTCTGGTAGTTGGGTAGGCCTGGTTATTATGTGCAGAAAAATGAAAGCATCGTTCTAATCAAATTTACCTTTTCACATGCTTCAATACATTCCTCCGTCCTCACGATCCCATCACCTGAATTAGAAAATAATAACTTTGTGACGTTACTTTTAGAATTTGTGCAACATAAGGCATCGGCTCTGTTTCAGAAAAATATGAATTTAAGGTTTACTCTTCATTCGAAAGAATAAAGCAAACTAACCATCGATATCTAGTGTGAGTAAAAGGTCTACATCAGCCGTAGTCAAAACACCATCGTCATTGAAATCATCCAGTTCAAATAATGCACGGATCCACTTTAATTTTAGATCATGATCAGTTTCAATGAAAAATCTCATATATTCGCCTAGAGTAACTTCATCATTATCTGAAAAAAAAAAAAAAGAAAATGGTTGGTATTTTTAAATGTGTCAATTACGTGTTAATTTTCTCGATTATAAAAGACTTACATGACATACTGGAATGGTATCCATTCCATGTTTCTAATTCCAGCTTATGCTGAACTATCAATACCGTTCCGGTTAAGTAGTGATGAGACTTAAACCCCATTCCCAGAGATTAGATCGATCCAACTAGATCGACCTAACTCCCTGGGGGTTCACGCTAAATAGCTATCAGCCGAGCGGTCACGAAAGTTAAATACCCCCTTAAAGCTTGTAGTAGGCGGGACGGGTATTTAAGGTGGATTATCTGACAGCAATCTAGCGAGACTCCCCACCGGGATAGATCGCTCTAAAACCTATGGGAATGCGCCCTTACGGTTCAAATCTATACTGGCCAGTACAGTCCCCCATTCGAGTTTTGTGAAGATACCATCGTTATTGGTGTCCGTGGCATTGCAGACTAACTCTCCAAGCTCTCTCGCTGTTAGCCGTGGCATTGTGTCATTTACAGGAGCACAATAACTAAAACAATGTCAATTTAATTTTAAAAAATCCCGATAATCTTTATGAAGAGTACTTGCAATTATTGTGTTATGTTCAGAGATGTGAAAGGAAAGCCACAAGAAGTATTCTTAAATGAGGCAAGCCTGTGTTTATAAGCAAATGGTTTAACAAAGGCGTTAAAAGTAGTGGCGATTTTCTTGAAAATAACAGAATTTTAACAAAGGAATAATTTGAACAAATATTTAGCCTACAAAACTGTGGTGTGCTCACATTTAACGGTATACGAAATTCTGTTAAGCACAGGCCTATGAATAAAACACAAAACGATGTTCTTGAGGTTACCCTTCACCCATTTTTGCCTCAAGCAATGGAGTTTCTTATCAAACATAGTAAAGGGTGTATAGACTTTTATCAAACTCTCTACAAGCCAGCTACACGGATGACAAACGAAAAAAAAAATGGAATGCAAAGTTAAATTTTGATGTACATTGGAAAGATGTATATAATAACTGTTTCGAAACAACAAAGAATACCACACTGCAGTGGTTCCAATACCGCATAATACATAGGCTCCTGCCTGTTTAATCATATTTAAAAATTATAGGGCTTGAAAATAATGACGTCTGTTCTCTGTGTTGCCAGGAGAAGACATTTCGCTTACTTTCTTCCACTGCGCGTATAGTAAGAAAATTTGGGAAGAACTGAAAGCTTACATCTTTATAAGAACGAATAAAGACATTACCTTTAATGAAAAATGCATCATTTTCGGCTATTCAACAAACCCAAACAGCCCAATTAATTTTGTTATTCTTTGTACAAAATTTTATATTTACAAAATTTTCAAAAAGAAATAATGTATGCGTCTTTTTTCATTCATAAATTACATAAAGGATCAATTTATAATAGAAAGATTCAATGTATTAAAAAAGCTAAATTTAACAAGCTTTGAAAAAAAAATGGGAAAATTGGTAAGACGTGTGAATTTAATGAGTATATATTGCACTTTTTTCTTGTTTAATAATCTATTGTATGTTTAGTTGAATACATTGAGGTATCGATCTTTTTTTACACCTATTGTTCATGAGATTATAAACGTATATTCGTGTGTGTGTGAGAGAGTGTGTAAGAGAAAGAGAGAAAGTGAGTGTGCATGTAATATTTTTATGTATATGTTCTTCCCTGGACTGAAATATATCAATTAAAAAAAGAAGTATCAGCACAAATAGCTAATTTATCATACGCTGTTATAAGCTGTTAATATACACATGTTATTCATTCACCCTAATTATTAGTTGTTAACAAACCATTAATTGATTTTAAGTTATCCTGAGTCAATGATCAAAACACTAAAAGAGTTAAAAACGGATTCAAGCGAAGCCCAGACCGAAGACAAACAAAGAGAGAGAGAGAGAGATGATGGGAGAGAGAGAGGTTTAAGCATGATCATTAATACCTACATGTTTGTCACCATGGAGACAACAGACAAGGTGACTGTCATCAAGTGGAACTTCATCTTCTAGCAGCAGTGTGTGCTACTTTAACATAATTTATTTATATTAATCCAGTAGATGAGAGTACAGTGAGACAACTAAATGCGTATTTTAATTTTACTCTAACACGTATGGCATAGCTTAAGGTCGCAAATTGCACCTCAAAGGGACCACGCGTAAAGATCAATTATAGAATCAGTCTCGCTTTAGCAATGCTCTTGTAGCTACATGTACCTACTATTTTTCTGACTAATTCTAAAATCTAAATAAATGTCTACATGTAACTGAACAGAAAATATGGGAAGATTTAAAGCAATTGGTTATAATGTCATTTCACACCTTTATTGTACTGGTATATTACAGTCTGTCAAAATGAAAAAGTTTGACTTTGGACAATACGAATACTGGCCACGTAACGTATAAGTAACAAAGTGGAAGCAGGTACACAATGTAAAGGGTAACCTGGTCTGCTTTATCAAAAACGATAAAAAAAACCGAATTATCTTTTTTCATGAAACTTAGTTGAAGCATTGTAATTTTGTGAATTGATACAAATTGAAATATCATTGGAATGGTCATATAAACTGTATGTAAATGGTTTAAGAAACGGGGTCACATGATGTTTCTGATCCAACTATCTGGTATCACTCAAAATCCTTTAAACAGAATGCTGAAGAATCAGCTTACATGTAGGTTTACGTTTTGCAAACATAAACAACTAGTAAATCAAGCGATGTCAAATAGCAATAATTTCATTTAAAAACTTACCTGATATGATTGTTTACATTAGCGATGTTTATCAGTAGAGATCTCCGATTAAAATGACAAACTGAAGCGCACTTCTCTTCCAAGGGAGTTTATTGCGATAGCTATGCGACAGTCACGTCATCAGCAGACATACGGGTATTTTCGAAGTATTCATTGACGGATGGAATTAAATCGGAACCCCTTCTACAACTCCTATCATAACTGCTGTAATAATGAACGTGTGTAAGGCAGACATGAGTGTCCGCCTTGAAACAGAGAGATCAAATTTGATCAAAGTGAACATTTTCATCATGTCACATCCAAGAAAAACCTGTTTTAATTACAAAAACATATAGAGGAAATTGTGAAAACTATCGGTTAAGATCACGTAGGGAAGCCATTAATGTCTGCCTCGGCGGCTGATGGCATCACTTTCACATGTAAATAAATACCGTGAAAACACACACACACACACACACACACACACACACACACACACACACGAATAAACCCTGGATAATAGACAAATCAGCAACAATTAAAACGCAGTGGTTTCATATACCAGTATTACATTTTTTTTCACAATTATAATTCAAATGTACATTTTTCACTAAAACAGAGCTTTATTTGTCAAAAGATTTTAAAAAATTAATGAGATTCGCCAGTATGTCTTCTGTGATATATATTTTAATACTTTCAAGTACTTTTAATACATTTTAAGAATTCAAAAACAGCTCCAAATCTGCTGGGTGTACATTACATGTACTGGAAACATCCCTAGTCTTCTAAACTCTTGAATATAGCCAACAAAAAGTAGCATATTTTTTATCTAAACAAGACGCAGCATATACACCTTGACATAGATTATTTATGTCTCCTCNAAAATAACGACGTAAGCGACCTTTTAGATTCTTTGTGAAACGGGACTTAGTGACGTAACGACTTAATTACGTTGGTAACCAAGCCCTAAGTCAGGGAAACCGACTTAAGTTTTTTTGTGAAACGGGGGCCTGGTTATTATGTGCAGAATAATGAAAGAATCGTTCTAATCAAGTTTACCTTTTCACATGCTTCAATACATTCCTCCGTCCTCACGATCCCATCACCTGAATTAGAAAATAATAACTTTGTGACGTAACTTTTAGAATTTGTGCAACATAAGGCATCGGCTCTGTTTCAGAAAAATATGAATTTAAGGTTTACTCTTCATTCGAAAGAATAAAGCAAACTAACCATCGATATCTAGTGTGAGTAAAAGGTCTACATCAGCCGTAGTCAAAACACCATCGTCATTGAAATCATCCAGTTCAAATAATGCACGGATCCACTTTAATTTTAGATCATGATCAGTTTCAATGAAAAATCTCATATATTCGCCTAGAGTAACTTCATCATTATCTGAAAAAAAAAGGTTGGTATTTTTAAATGTGGAGAAAATTACGTGTCAATTTTCTCGATTATAAAAGACTTATATGACAAACTGGAATGGTATCCATTCCATGTTTCTAATTCCAGCTTATGCTGAACTATCAATACCGTTCCGGTTAAGTAGTGACGAGACTTAAACCCCATTCCCAGTGATTAGATCGATCCAACTAGATCGACCTAACTCCCTGGGGGTTCACGCTAAATAGCTGTCAGCCGAGCGGTCACGAAAGTTAAATACCCCCTTAAAGCTTGTAGTAGGCGGGACGGGCATTTAAGGTGGATTATCTGACAGCAATCTAGCGAGACTCCCCACCGGGATAGATCGCTCTAAAACCTATGGGAATGCGCCCTTACGGTTCAAATCTATACTGGCCAGTACAGCCCCCCATTCGAGTTTTGTGAAGATACCATCGTTATTGGTGTCCGTGGCATTGCAGACTAACTCTCCAAGCTCTCTCGCTGTTAGCCGTGGCATTGTGTCATTTACAGGAGCACAATAACTAAAACAATGTCAATTTAATTTTAAAAAATTCCGATAATCTTTATGAAGAGTATTTGCAATTATTGTGTTGTGTTCAGAGATGTGAAAGGAAAGCCACAAGAAGTATTCTTAAATGAGGCAAGCCTGTGTTTATAAGGAAATGGTTTAACAAAGGCGTTAAAAGTAGTGGCGATTTTCTTGAAAATAACAGAATTTTAACAAACGAATAATTTGAACAAATATTTAGCCTACAAAACTGTGGTGTGCTCACATTTTACGGTATACGAAATTCTGTTAAGCACAGGCCTATGAATAAAACACAAAACGATGTTCTTGAGTTTACCCTTCACCCATTTTTGCCTCAAGCAATGGAGTTTCTTATCAAACATAGTAAAGGGTGTATAGACTTTTATCAAACTCTCTACCAGCCAGCTACACGGATGACAAACGAAAAAAAATCGAATGCAAAGTTAAATTTTGATGTACATTGGAAAGATGTATATAATAACTGTTTCGAAACAACAAAGAATACCACACTGCAGTGGTTCCAGTACCACATAATACATAGTCTCCTGCCTGTTTAATCATATTTAAAAACTATAGGGCTTGAAAATAATGACGTCTGTTCTCTGTGTTGCCAGGAGAAGACATTTCGCTTACTTTCTTCCACTGCGCGTATAGTAAGAAAATTTGGGCAGAACTGAAAGCTTACATCTTTATAAGAACAAATAAAGACATTACCTTTAATGAAAAATGCATCATTTTCGGCTATTCAACAAACCCAAACAGCCCAATTAATTTTGTTATTCTTTGTACAAAATTTTATATTTACAAAATTTTCAAAAAGAAATAATGTATGCGTCTTTTTTCATTCATAAATTACACAAAGGATCAATTTATAATAGAAAGATTCAATGTATTAAAAAAGCTAAATTTAACAAGCTTTGAAAAAAATGGGAAAATTGGTCAGACGTGTGAATTTAATGAGTATTCATCTGTTTCAGCAAAATAATATATTGCACTTTTTTCTTGTTTAATAATCTATTGTATGTTTAGTTGAATACATTGAGGTATCGATATTTTTTTACACCTATTGTTCATGAGATTATAAACGTATATTCGTGTGTGTGTGAGAGAGTGTGTAAGAGAAAGAGAGAAAGTGAGTGTGCATTTAATATTTTTATGTATATGTTCTTCCCTGGACTGAAATATATCAATTAAAAAAAAGAAGTATCAGCACAAATAGCTAATTTATCATACGCTGTTATAAGCTGTTAATATACACATGTTATACATTCACCCTAATTATTAGTTGTTTACAAACCATTAATTGATTTTAAGTTATCCTGAGTCAATGATCAAAACACTAAAAGAGTTAAAAACGGATTCAAGCGAAGCCCAGACCGAAGACAAAGAGAGAGAGAGAGAGAGAGATGAGGGGAGAGAGAGAGGTTTAAGCATGATCATTAGTACCTACATGTTTGTCACCATGGAGACAACAGACAAGGTGACTGTCATCAAGTGGAACTTCATCTTCTAGCAGCAGTGTGTGCTACTTTAACATAATTTATTTATATTAATCCAGTAGATGAGAGTACAGTGAGACAACCAAATGCATATTTTAATTTTACTCTAACACGTACGGCATGGCTTAAGGTCGCAAATTGCACCTCAAAGGGACCACGCGTAAAGATCAATTATAGAATCAGTCTCGCTTTAGCAATGCTCTTGTAGCTACATGTACCTACTATTTTTCTGACTAATTCTAAAATCTAAATAAATGTCTACATGTAACTGAACAAAAAATATGGGAAGATTTAAAGCAATTGGTTATAATGTCATTTCACACCTTTATTGTACTGGTATATTACAGTCTGTCAAAATGAAAAAGTTTGACTTTGGACAATACGAATACTGGCCACTTAACGTATAAGTAACAAAGTGGAAGCAGGTACACAACGTAAAGGGTAACCTGGTCTGCTTTATCAAAAACGATAAAAAAAAAAACGAATTATCTTTTTTCATGAAAATTAGTTGAAGCATTGTAATTTTGTGAATTGATACAAATTGAAATATCATTGGAATGATCATATAAACTGTATGTAAATGGTTTAAGAAACGGGGTCACATGATGTTTCTGATCCAACGATCTGGTATCACTCAAAATCCTTTAAACAGAATGCTGAAGAATCAGCTTACATGTAGGTATTACGTTTTGCAAACATAAACAACTAGTAAATCAAGCTATGTCAACTAGCAATAATTTCATTTAAAAACTTGAAAACTTAATTACCTGATATGATTGTTTACACCAGCGATGTCTATCAGTAGAGCTCTCCTATTTAAATGACAAACAGAAGCGCACTTCTCTTTCAAGGGAGTTTATTGTGATAGCTATGCGATAGTCACGTCATCAGCAGGCATACGGGTATTTTCGAAGTATTTAGTGATGGGTGAAATTAAATCGTAACCCTTCTACAGCTCTCCTATCATTTCTCCTATGATAATGTACGTGTGTAAGGTTGACATGAGTGTTTGCCTTGAAAAAGGGAGATCAAATTTGATTCAAAGTGAAAATTTCCCTGATGCTATATGCCAAAAAAACCTGTTTTAATCACAAAAACATATACAGGAAGTAATGAAATCTATCGGTTGAGATCACGTAGGGAAGCCATTAATGTCTGCCTCGACGGCTGCTGGCATCGCTTTCACATGTTAATAAATACCTTGAACACAAAAGGACTGGATAATGAGAAAATCATGAACAATCAAAACGCAGTAGTTTCATATACCAGTGTTACACATCATCGTTTGTGATAAAGCAGACCAGGTCACACTACACGTTGTGTACCTGCTTCCTCTAAGTTACTTACACATTACGTGGCCAGTATGTTTAAAGGATTCGTATTGATCTAAGTCAAACTTTTTCCATTTTGACAAACTGTAATATACCAGTACCCTAAAGGTGTGAAATGACATTATGACCAATAGCTTTAAATCTTCCCATAATTGTTGTTCAGTTAGACATTTATTTAGATTTTAGAATCAGACAGAATAATAGTAGGTACATGTAGCTAAAAGTGCATTGCTGAAGCGAGACTTATTCGATAATTGTATCTTTAAGCATTGTCTATATTCAATAATCAGATCGTGTTTAAATTGACCCACATCTTGTTCCCTGGTTTTCCTTGAAGGCGGGGGCTTTTGCAATAAGCTCTGGATAGTAATCCGTCTGTTGGGAGATTCCGACCAAATCAGTGAAATATATATCAAAATGCTAACGATTGCAAGCCCAACACGACGAAATGTACGTCGAGTTAAAACTTCCTTTCCCATCTTTTTGGAATTGTGGCGTTTGTCAGTGTTGTCGACGCGGCTATGCGTTCAATGAATTTATTGTCGTTTAACGAGTCAACGCAAAATGTGTTAGAGAAGCAATTCAGGTGAGGAAATGAGTTCATAGGGCGCGGAGTTTGACATGCGCAGATTGTGCATTGCACAATAGTATAAAAGGAAATGTGAGATGAGCAGATTTCATTCGAGGCTGTTTTCAGCTTGCTGCGTCAGGTCCAAGTAAATCGCAAATATAAAACAAAGAATATTTTAAATGATATAGAAGTTTGGTCAAGAAAGTAATACATCAGAGAAGGCACAAAATGGAACAGTTGTAATAAGTTAATTGGAGTATTAAAGGGTATGTGCTTAGAAATAATTATGATTAATGAAGAAAACATAGATCAGTGTAAAATGTACAAAATTGGTAACAAAGAAGAGATAGTAGTTGGGATAAGACATTAGAAAATAATGGTTTCTGAGGTACAGTAAATTCTGGGCATTTACACATTCGGTAATATATCTATAAAAATGAAATAGTTCAAATATGGAACGAAAGAATTTATTGAAATATATAAAAGGTGGTTGAAAAGAAAATAGCAGAAGTAGAGGAAATAAGAGAAGTTTGTAAATGGTTATAGTCGGAGAGTTTGTGAATGACAGTCAGTGCGTGGTGTGTACGCATTCTGTAACGCAGCCAAGCAAACAACAGCTCATAGCAAGGGTTAACGAAATAAATGATTTGTATTGGAAACGGTGGTTGGTGTTTTCGTTGCGAGTTATTAGACAATAAATGATTTATATGCGATTAAGTGAAACGAATAAGTATATAATGTCATTTATATGTTGCATGTGATGTAGTTGTAGTATCTCACTGCTCAATTAGAGTTCTTAGAGACCATTCACAGACCCTATCGTACTAACTTTGGATCGAGCTATCTCCAAGGGGATTCTCGCTTAATTGCAATTAAACGGATTAGATGTCCGTCACGCCTACTGAAGCTGATAGGGGTCATTAGCTATTGTTTAACAGCTTTAGTGGGCGTCCCAGACATCTATGCCACTGAAGCTGGAAGCAATTTAGTGAGAAACCCTGTGGAGATGGACCGATTCTGTTAGATCGATCTGGCGATGGGAACCCAGTCTTAGTTTGCGTGATAGGGTGTGTCCGTGCGAGCCACAGCTTCGTATTGGTCAGTACACTGAATACTGTTCACGATGCTTTTCTATTGTGTGGTTTGCGTAGTTTTCAGAATGATTACTTCCTGTTTTTTGCCATATGACGTCACCCACCGGTTGTCTTTTTGTCTTTCTTGGAAAAGACTGGGAAATGTATCCATGGAGACACCCCAAAACTTCTGATTCATATAGAACATGTAAACTATCTGTTGTAGCAAAAATAAAGACGTGAAAGGAATTCGTAACGTGTTTGAAAAGTCGACATCCACCGTAAATCATGACAATTCCATAACCGCGTGTCCTCATATTTATTTGAATACATTAAAATATGGGAATTACTTTTAACAGAAGTTGTTTTCGACAGGTACAAAACTATCCTGGTGATAGGCGTAAGTATTTTACTGAGATATACTGTTTATCTATGAGGTTTATTTCAAATGGATATAATAAGGACCTTTCAGCCACCAAGCTAGTTTTTATTTTGAAATAATTAGAGAATTGTGGTATTCACCAAAAATTCTCAAAATTACTGATGATCCATAATTATATTTTTTCGCCATGATTTCTTCTTTAAAACTGGAACTGAAAAGGAAAAAATATTAAATGAAACTAGTATGTTTAACTTAGGGAGTTCAGTCTAATACTATATATTTTACGTAATCTAATGCATATGTAAATATTTCACCAGCTATCTATCTATGTACTTGTACATATGCCAAGTACAGGTCTCAAACATTCACCACTTACCGCTTATAGCAAATATTGTGGGTATCTGTTTACTCCAGAGTGGGGTCGTACTTTTTCAAAAGCTTAAAAAGAAACAATATTGTAGAACCAAACTATTAATGAAATTTTCCGAAATACTGTTCATTACAAATATGAACCATTTTTATAAGCTTGTAATATCACTGTAGACTTTCAGTTTCCATGAACTAATTGCAGCCAAGTCAAATGCGCTTGCTGTCAGAAAAAAATGAAAGGTGATTGTTTAGACAAAATTATCTTAAACTTCCTCTCAAGTATTACTTTTCGATTAAATCGGGTATTTAATCCTTTCTATAGATTATTTCAAGAGGTAACAAAATCTTTTTTACAACTAGAGGTACATATATCCAACTAAAATGATTCAAACAGTTAAAAAGAGCGATTGTTTTCATAGTAATAATGATATACAAAATCGACCATACCTTTTCACATAATTCAATACATTCATCATTGTCTGTTTGCCCATTTCCTGAATAAAATAATCAGCTGCCATTATATGCGCATTGCCATGACGTATACACATGCATTTACCTCATCCGCCCCACTCTCCTTCAAAACCCACGAAACTTCGCTTTATTTTACACTAAGACGCCAGATTTGTTACGGATGATCCCTTTTACGAGCATTGTCATTACGAACACTTAAAGGGATAATAACTCTTCGTGTGATATCTATATTTCACAATAAAAACGTTGTGAACAACTCATAGAAATATAACATATTCTGTTTTACCACAAAAACGGCAGTTATAGCTATTATTCAGATATCTGAGCTTGTCTTCAGATCACGTGACCTCCATTGATGGCTGTACTCAGTTATAATCTCTTAAGAGATTTTAACAAAAAACCAAAATGTTTAGAAAAAAACCAGGGACTACCTTTGAATGTAAAAATGGATTCATTAACCATTGGTAAGTATGGAAAAATTGTTGTTTACTCCAGGAAAATTCATTTTTTGGCCAAAACGAAGAGTTATTATCCCTTTAAGAACATTTTCGATCGACGGATAATGTATTTTACTGTATTGGCTTTTCAGGCAAAGAGTGCGTTCTTCTTCAGTTGTTTGAGAAACGGGACCATGTAAGACATAAGAAACACTCACCAT
This sequence comes from Lingula anatina, assembly GCF_001039355.2. Next base: position 138,650 of record NW_019774036.1, read on the forward strand.
TGGCATCTAGGTTCCCAAATTTAAACATATCATCTTCTGTCAATACTCCATTTTTATCTAAATCACCCGCTTGAAATAGTGCGCGAGACCACAGTGGCCGAATTCTGCTATCCAGTTTGACCATATATCTCAGCATCTCACTCTGTGTGACTTCATCATTGTCTAAAAACCCAAAGAATAATGGGTATTGGCAATAATCAAAATTTCACATTCAATCGATTCACGAAAGTATTCTTTTTGATCACGCAACATTGAATGAGTTTACATATTTATCTTGTGCAATGCTTATTTTTTGGCATTATAATTCAGTTACAAATTCCAGCTGAAGTTACGTTTCTTTTAACTATTGCAGACAAAACATGCTAAAACATACGGTCAAAGTCCATGTTAGCCAGTAACCCAATCCATTCCAGTTTAGTCATGATGCCATCGTTATTGGTGTCCGTGGCATTGCAGATTAACTCTCCAATCTCTCTCGCTGTAAGCAGAGGCTTTGCGTCATTTACAGGAGCACAATTACTAAAACAATGTCAAATAAAATTCAAATAATTTCTCTGAAGGGTGCTTGCAATTATTGTGCTGTGACGTGAAGACAAAAGAAATATCCATATCAGCAGAAATAGCATATGAGTTTTAATTAATTATACACTGTTATAAGATGTAATGTATATAACATGTATTTATGTTATATGACGGATTCATCCTAATTATAAATGTTTACAGCTCATCGATTATTAAGTAATCCTGCGTCATTGATCAAATGCCTAAAGCAGTTAAAAACGGATTCCAGTGGAGCCCAGACCGACAACATACAGAGAGAGAGAGAGAGAGAGAGAGAGATTAAAGCATGATCCCTGGTACTTACATGTTTGTCACCATGGAGAAAACAGACAAGGTCACTGTCATCATGTGGAACTTCATCTTCTATCTATCGTTTATTGCGATAGCTATGTGATAGTCACGTCATCAGCGTGTCCGACTTGAAACAGGGATATCAAATATGATTCAAAGAGAAATTTTTGCCTATGTCATATGTCAGAGAAACCTGTTTTAATGAAAAAAATCATATACAGGAAATCATCGGTTAAGATCACGTAGGGAAGCCATTAATGTCTGCCTCGACGGCTGCCGGCATCACTAACACATGTTAATACATACCGTGAACACAAAAGGACTGGATAATGACAAATCATGAACAATCAAAACACAGTAGTTTCATAAACCAGTATTACATTTTTTCACAATTATTATTGAAATGTGCATTTGTCACTAAACAAACAGAATTTTATTTATCAAAAGCTAAAGAAAAATTAATTAGATTTGGCAGTATATTTTCTCTTCACAGTCTGATCTAACCAGGAAAATGAGGGCTGTGATAAATATTTAATACTTTAGGTACTTTAAATACATTTTAAGAATTCGATCACAGCTCCAAATCTGCTGGGCGTATATGTAATGGAAACTTAGTCTGTTAAACTCTCGAATATAGACAATAAAATTCGCATAATTCTTATCTGTACAAGACACAGCATAAACACTTTGACATAGTCTTTTTTGTAGACTTAGTTGCCTTAGTAGCTAACAAGTAGTGCACAGATTGCATACTGTGTTTGTTTATTTTAGGGTCCAACACGAAAAAGTTTTGTCAAAATTTCACTCTCCTGGAACCATGAATAATAAAAGATAATTCATCGTCTATCCCCGAAAAGGAACATATGTTACTGTCACAAATGCAAAACGTCCAGCTGTGAAACGTTTTCCTCACTTTTAAAATTCAATCATCACTGATTTTGTTTTTTTTTTAAATCTATCATCTAGAAGTATAACGCCGTAAAAAAGTTATAACAATCCTTTGTAAAGAGCAGTTAATTGTTTTTGGGCGACTTTTGTTTGCTTCTCACTGAATATTAAAACAAGGGGGAAAATACACCCTACCGACAGTAAAATAAACATTAAATAAATTATTTTTACTCTCGTGATTAAAATATTAAAAATATCAAACTGTCATAGAATCTCAATTCATTTTAGGTCAACAACAGAAAACACTTTTTTCTATTGCACCAAGTACTTGAACAAAATAAAACTTTTAACAATTTTTCTGGGGAACATTACCTAGTATTAGCCATGACACTAAGCCCCTTGAGTTACAGTTTAAATATGTATAAAACATCCTTAATTCATGTATGATTTACCATGACTGAATCACTACAAATTATATCAGAACGCAGTATAAAAAATCAAAATTAAAATGACCTAGAACATAGGTTAACATACGTTTCTGGAACATATACGTTATCATTTAGGGCTCTTTAATGTAAAGACATGGTAAAAATTAAAATTTGAATTTAAATTGTGGTTTCCAGAGTGATGACTTGCTGTTATTTGCCATATGACCACACCAACCGATTGTCTTCTTGTCGTTCTTAGAAAAGACTGGTAAATGCGTCCATGGAGACATCCCAAACCCCTGCTTCATACAGAACGCGTAAACTATGTTTTGTAGTAAAAAATTAAGTCGAGAAAAGAATTCGTACTGCGTATGAAAAATCAAAATCCATCGAAATCATGACATTCCATCACTCCATGGGACACATTAAAATATGGGTATTAGTTTTAACAGAAGTAGTTTTCTACACCAGTGTAACGATACTGAAGGTCCGTGTGACAGAAAGTCCGCCCTCCCTTTAGTTATAATGGTTAGGGTTAGCCTGACCTACGTGTGTCAAAATCTAGGGTTAGGTTTACTTGTACAAATGAATGGGAAGTGGACTTTATCATGGGGGGGGGGGGGGGGGGGGAGGTTCTCTGTCATGTTACACCGCACAAAATTACCTTTGCAAATCATGTTGCCAGGCATATTATTATATTATTACATAACATTATATAGTTTTATATAGTATATTAGTAATATGTTTGGTTATAAAGTTTATTACAAAAGGATATAATAACAAAGACCTTTCAGCCACCAAACTTGTTTTTATTATGTAATAATTAGTTAATTGCCCGAGTGATGTTGAACAAAATATTCTCAAAATTACTGATGATTCACTGTATAATATTTTCCTGTCACGATGCTTTCTTAAAAACAGGAACTGAAAAGGGAAGAAATGATGTTAAATAAAAGAAGTGTAATTACTAGATCAATCCAATGATACACGTGGTGTCGGTCATGTGGCTCAAAATGCATCATAATAATAATAATAAATTAATTAATTAATTAATTAATTAATTAATTAATTAATACATAACATTTTCCCAAAAACACGTTACATTGATGCTGATCGTCTGTTATAGAATTTGCCTGAATACATTGCATAATTTGTCTTTAAAACAGGTTATTAGCATTTTGGGAGTTCAGTCTAATACTGTTTTACGTAATCTATTACAAGTGTAAATATTCCAACAAATAATTATTTATTTATCGATACCTGCACATAAACAAATTGCACGAGTCACGCATTCAAAACTTACAATTTTATGGCAAATATTGTGGTGACCATTTACTCCAGCGTAGGGTCGTACTTTTTCAACATCTGAAATTGATGAAACTTATTGAGTAGTATTTCTGGGACACTCATCATTATACATTAAGAACATTCATTTTCAAGTTTGCTGTCTCAAACGGCTTTCAGTTTCTCAACATTCATTCAAAAACAGTGTGATGTGGTTATTCGTCAGATGGCAGCACTGTACATCAAACGTGCTTACTGTCAGGGTTGCTTCTTATTACTTTAGGCAAAGATCACCTGAATTTTTCTTTCATAAAGTGACATGTATTTCGTATTGACATGTTTCAGCTATTTGTCAGGTATTTAATTTCTAGTATAAATGAGCTAATGAAAACGTTTTTATATGAGATACATGGTTCCAACATGCCTAATTTATAAGATTAAAATGTTGCTTTCAAAGCGCCATCCATATGGATATGGATACGAATATGGTTCTACAAAGTAGTAAGTACGAACTAGGTTTTTGTTTATATTCGTACTCGTACTTCATCGCTTGCGAAACATCCTCAAATTAAAATTCTAACAGACCTTTTCACACGCCTCAACACATTCCTCCTCTTCTAACTGGCCATTGCCTGAAATAGAATCAACAGTCATTTTATGGGATGTCGGATAATTCAAGCACATGTCTTCGACATAAGTTTTATGATATACAGTTTGACGAACCATACATGATTATAACTAGATATAATACTTCAGACCTGTGTGTAAAAATTGATTGGCTCCTGTGGCTGATTACTATAATACAAGTTACATCTGCTACTTTTATGACGGCATTTTTTGTTTATAACTATGTATTTAAAATAGTTTCGAGATCGCTAATGAAACTTGAACGGCAGGAATTTTACAAGCTCTAAAATGAGTTAGTATTGCTGTTAGAAGCTGTGTCTGTATGTTATAGTAAAGATGGCATGGAGTCTAAATACAACGTTATCAAAGCCGTGATCATACTCTCTTTCACTTGTAATATGTGGAGATTTCAATCAGAAAGATTGAATTTCAGAATATAACATCCCTTGTGTGTTACTTTACATTTTGATGAAAATATAAAAATAACTTTAGTATCATTGACTAAATAACAAAAAAATTTTAAGTGAATTTCAATAAAGAAGAAAACTTGGTTTTCTTGAACTTACGTCAGTTTTACAACAAGTAGCAGAAAGCCTATATTACCAACAGTTAATTTGTTTTAATGAATATATCTTTTTAAAACTTTAACTCGTATTTTTTTGTCATTGAATGCAGATTAACTCATACTACAGATGTTTGAATAATGCTGTTATGGCGGGGGTAAAAAGCACTTACCATTGGTATCTAGTGTCAATATGTCAGACAATTCGTCTTCTGTCAGCACCCCGTCTCCGGTAAAATCAACCATTTCAAAGAGTGCACGAGACCATAGCGGCTTAAATGTGGGATCCCCTTTGGTCAAACTCCTCAGCAGTTCACTTTCTGTGACTTCATCATTGTCTACAAAACGGAAGAATGTTGACCATTGTTGGTTAGGCATTGTTTAATTCTATGAAAATGTTCAATGTGTTGACATTTTCGCCTTATATATCTCACTGTAGATCTAGATTATTGAGAACTCAAATTACATGTAATTTTATAAAGAATTCCCACTATCTCAGTGCTATGAATATTAGCAAGGGTTGCTATCGGTGACACCATAGTAATTTATTGAAGGGAAATTTTGTGAAAATATTATAAATTATATCACGAATGTGGTTAGTTTCCAACGTGTAATATTAACATTTCTTGTATTAAAGGAAGCTAATTTTATAATAAATGCACATACAAAATTCGGCTATGTTGCGGTGTTATAACCTTTACAAATAAAACATGCTGCAACTTACGATCAACGTCAGAAGAAGCAATAAAAGCAGCCCATTCCAACACAGTGATAATATCGTCATTATTAGTGTCGGCGAAATCGCAAACCATTTTCCCGATCTCCGCCGCTGTTACTTGAGGCTTTTTGTCATTTGCAGGAGCACAGTGACTAGAATAGTGTAAATTATTTCAAATAATCTTTCTGCAAGGTATTTGCAGGTATATGCTGTGTTTCAGAAGTATACGCATATTAAAATGTCAAGAGAGAGAGAGAGAGAGAGAGAGAGACCGAGCATGAGCACAAGTGCTTACATGTTCGTCGCCATGGAGCCAACACACAGAACCACAATTATCACGTGGAACTTCAACTTCATTCTGCAGTTTGGTGTACTTGAATAGAAGTTAGATATCAGCTAAATATAAGAAAGTACAGTGAGGCCTGTTAATAATTTATAATATTTTTTTAATGAAAACAACTCTCGTTTTGGACAAGAAACTAATTTTCCTGGGGTAAACGACGATTTTCCCATACTTATCAATGGTTATTGAATCTATTCCGGCATTCAAAGTAAGTCCACGCTATTTTTTTCATAAGTTTGTTTGTAATAATCTCGTTCATGTAAGATTTGGATACATTTGAATCTGTCTAGGTAGGAAATGGGTTTAAGACAACTAAAGCCCCACATAATATTTAACGTAATATTTACCATAGTGGATACCAGTAGAAAACTTGAAGGGTACCATGGTCTTATATATCACAGGAAATAAATATCCCCGAATTTAATCAATGATAAATTACAAAAAATTAAAATACCCTCAAATAAACAGAGAATGTTTAAAATGGTATAAAACCCTTGCTGTGATAAACGATATCGCTGGCAAAATGATCAGGTATCATGTTTTACATGTAGGTATGACTAGATCATGATCATAAAAAATAAAGTTAGGGGTTCGATTGAACCCAAGTGTTCATATAATTCTAAAACTAAAGCTTTAAAATTCTAAAGCTGTAATATTACACAAAGGTGTAACAAACGAAATAGGTCACAGATATGTAATAGAGCAATTGATGAAAATATAAATGCTGTGTCAATACAAATAATCGAGCAATCGATAAAAATATGAATATAATTTCAAAACTTACCTGTTAATGTTAATGTTCAAAACAGCAACAACTTGGAGTAGAGATCTGCGACAGAAATATCCACAAAACAGGCTTCACGCGAGTCTTTTCATAAGAAATTCTAGTGAGAGCCACGTCAGCTGCTCACATACGGGGATTTGACGTACTTGACAAAAGGTGAAAGTACATTGTAAATGAACCCTTTAACAGTTTTCGTGCGACGTGACTGTCCGTCTTGGGAGAGTGAGGTCGAATTTGTTTTAGTCTGAAGGATATTTTGCTTACGTAAAATTGTATGAGAGCACTTTTATCCTGTTTAAAGCATACAGACGTAATTAGGAAATTCTGTCCTGTTTAAAGCATACAAATATATATATATATATATATATATATATATATATATATATATATATATATATATATATATATATATATGGAATTCCCAATAGCATCTGATAAGGTCACGTACGACTATTGCCTGCATCACTTAATTACATGTTTAAAAACCCATGAAGACAAAAGACAACATGTAATAAATCAACAGAAATACAATAAAAAGCAGTAGTGGCTCATAAACCTACCAGTATAGCATCATGAAAATAGGAAAAAACAAGATTACTCAACCCTTCCATCGTTTTATTGAAAAGTCGTTACATCAGCACTTTAATACGGTTTGTGACAGATGTTATTTTGCACCTGTACAAAATTATTCCTGGTAACCAGTTTTCCTGGAAAACCTGTTTTTCGTTACTATACAATTGACCATAATGTATTTCATACATATGAATATAATAAAAAAAGCATTTAATCATGCTGAGAAAGAGTGTGACTGGTGAAGTCAAAAGTGTTTGGACGAAAGCAGTTAGTGTAACTGAACAGTTTATAATCTTTTTTTACATGTATATTACAACACTACTACACAGAACAATTTCTATCAGGTAATGTATTTAAGCCAACTCACTATATTTTAATATTTATGAACAATTAGCAGCCGTTTGTACTGGACAATTTCTTCTTTGAACGCGTGAATTATCTACCTTTTCTCTGATAATATCTTCAAAATAGGAAGTGAAATGGAAAAAAAAACTGAATGAAACAAGTCTATTTAGTATCAGAGTTTGCAGTGTTAAAAAGCACTATTATATATATATAAAAGTCTGACACTATAAAACACCTAAAACACTTTAGTGCCATCGAGTCTACCAGTATCTCTCGCTTCACAGTTAGCACGGAAAATGACACATTCAACACCAATGTGAATTTCATTCAATTTACTGTGTTAGCTACTCAAATTTTAAGCCACGTAAATCGTGTTCCAAAATCCCGCATCTTTTTGACCAATGATGTGTGTATATTAGTAATATGTTTGATTATGAGGTTTATTACAAAGGGATATAATAACGAAGACCTTTTAACCACCAAACTAATTTAATTTTTTAATAATTAGTAAATTGCTCGAGTGGAGTTGAACAAAATATTCTCAGACTGATGATTCACTATAATATTTTCCTGTCATGAAGTCTTCTTAAAAACACGAACTGAAAAAGGAAGAAATGATGTTCAATAAAACAAGTATATTAACTAGACCAACCCAATGGCTGAACATGCAAAAAAAAAAAAAAAAAAAAAAAAAAAAAGTGTTACATTGACTCTCATCGTCTGTTATTGAATTTGCGTGAAAACATCGCATCGTTCTTGTTTTAAACCATGGCTATTAGGCTTTTGGGAGTTCAGTCTAATACTGCATACGTTAAATATTCCGACAAATATCTATCTATTTATCGATACACAAAATAAAGGAGTCACGCATTCAAAACTTACCAATTTTATGGCAAATATTGTGGTAGCTATTTACTCCAGCGTAGGGTCGTACTTTTTCAACATCTGAAATTGATTATACTTATCGAGTAGCAGTGTATATGATCGAATCATCATTATACAACATTCATTTTTGAGTTTGCTGTCACAAACGGCTTTAGTTTCCGAGTATTCATTAAAAAAGTGTGATGTACCTATTCGTCAGATGGCAGCACTGGGCATTCAAACGTGCTAACCTTCAGGGTTGCTTCTTCATAGTTTAGGTAAAGATCATCTGAATTTTTTCCAAAGGTGACATGTCTTTCGTATTTACATGTATCTGCTATTTGTCAGGTACTCAATTTCTAGTATTGATGAACTAACCAAACGTTTTATATGAGATACATAGCTCCAACATGCTTAATTTCATAGATTAAAAATGTCGTTGCTTTCGAAGCGCCACCTATACGGATATGGCCGTACTTCGTTAAGTACGCGAAACAGTCCTACAAAGTAGTAAGTGCGAACTAGGTTTTTGTTTATATTCGTACTCGTACTTCATCGCCTGCGAAATCTCCCTAAAATTAAAGCTCTAACAGACCTTTTCACACGCCTCGACACATTCGTCCATGTCTACCTGGCCATTGCCTGTAATAGAAACCAACAGTCATTTTATGGGATGTTGGACAGTTCAAGCACAAGTCCCTACACTGATATTTAAGTTTAATGATATAAAACAGGAAGAACCATACATATTATTAATATGACTTAGACGAGTATTTTTGTCATAAAATGAGGACTAATTCATACTTCAGGTATTTGAAGAACGCTGTTATGGCGGGGGTAAAAAGCACTTACCATTGGTATCTAGTGTCAATAAGTCAGACACTTCATCTTCTGTCAGTGCCCCGTCTCCATTAAAATCAACTATTTCAAAGAGTGCACTAGACCACAGCGGTTTAAATGTGGGATCCATTTTGACATTAAACTTCAGCATTTCACTTTCTGTGACTTCCTTATTGTCTACAAAATGGAAGAATGTTGAGCATTGTTTAATTCCATGGCTTCGTACAATTAATCTTTCAGAGAAAGTTCAATGTGTTCATAGTTTCGCCATACTTTTCATACTGTAGAAAATTCAAAAATACCCACTATCTCAATGCTATGAATATTGGCAAGGGCTGTTGTCAGTGACTTCATAATTCAAGGGTTATTTGTGAAAATATTCTAAATTATACCACGAATTTGGTTATTATGCAACGTGTCATGTTAATTTTCTGGTATAATATCAAGTTTATTTCAGAAAAAATACAGTGACAAATTTCGGCTTTGTTGCGGTGTTATAACCGTTACAGATAAGACATACTGCGTTACGGAAGTGCCATGCTGCAACTTACAATCAATGTCGGCAGAAGCCACGACAGCAGCCCATTCAGACACAGTGATAATATCGTCATTATTAGTGTCTGCGAACTGGCAAGCCATCCTCCCAATCTCCGCAGCTGTCAACTGAGGCTTTTCGCCATTTGCGGGAGCACAGTGACTAGAATAATGTAAATTAATTCAAATAATCTGCTAGGTATTTGCAAATACTGTATGTACTGTGTTCAAGAAGATATGTAAGCGTATTTCATTAAAAATGTCAAAACTGCAATGCTTATATGTACGTTTTTCAAAATCACCCTTTTGATTTTGTGTCTTATACAACCATCCTACATTGTGATTGAATTTGGAAAAGTTTGAAAATCATGTCAGTTGGTTTTGATGCAAACCAGCAAATAAAATCCCGAGAGAGAGAGAGAGAGAGAGAGCATAAGCACAAGTGCTTACATGTTCGTCGCCATGGAGACAACACACAGAACCACGATTACCAACTTCAACTTCATTCTGCAGTTTGGTGTACTTGAATAGAAGTTAGATATCAACTAAATATATAAAAGTACAGTGAGACATGTTTATAATTTCTAATGTTTTTTAATGAATTTTAATAAATTTTCCTGGGATAAAAGACGATTTCCCATACTTACCAATGATTAATAAATCTATTCCACATTAAAAGTCTATGTTTTTTCTAATGCTTTTTGTAATAATCTCTTATTATTAATCTCTTAGTGGATTATTACGGGGGTATAACCATCTACGAAGGTCCATGTGGTTTGATGGCAAGCACAGATTCCAGAATAATTACGATAATCGCTGTTTTGGTGGAAAATGGAATTTATATTATTTCTCCGAGTTGTTTACAACATTTTGTTGGGAAACATTAATCTCATACGAACTACTATCGCTTTAAATTTGACTTTTTATTACATTGTTCACACTTTCAGCTGATAATTGAACCTCAGAGTTTAAAGCGCAACTAAAAAACGCACTGTTGTGAAGATTTTGCACAAATTATTCATTTTCGTATTTTCAATTCATGTAAAATGCAAAAGAAGGGGCCGATCCAGGATTATTTAAAGGTCCACGAATGCGAAGCCGACCCTCTCCCCCAACCGTGGGGTTCACTGGGCCCCAAAACAAATTGGTATTTTAGAGGGCTAAAGGTGAAGATTAGGACCCCCCTTACCACCCCCGCTAAATCCCCCAATGAAATAAAAATCTTTGGCCACTGGATATAGTAGAATTTGTCTAGATAGGAAATGGGTTCAAGACAACGAGAGCCCCGCATATTTAACGTATATTTACTCAAGTGGATGCCAGGCTTCCATGGTCTGACACACGAGATACAACCCCCCCCAACCCCCCCCGTTAGATTATCTTCTAATAATTAAACGCATCAATGACAGTTCAAAACATATTTAAAAAAACCCTCAAAATAAACAGAGACTACGTATAAAATGGTACATAAATCCTTGCTGAGATAACCGATATCGACGACGAAATGATCAGATATAAATTTTTGTATGATTGATCATCAAAAATAAACTTTCGATTGGACTAAAGTGTTTATGTAATTCTAACATGACACTCGTGGTAAATCTTTTATTTTACACAAAGTTTAAACAAGCGAAATAAGCCATAGAAATGTAATAGAACAATTGATGAAAAACAGAAATGTTGTTTTTTACTATAATCGAGGAATCTCTTTGAAAATGAATATAAAACTTACTTGTTGGTGCTAATTTTCAAAACCGCGATGACTAGGAGTGGAGCTCTCCGACTGAAATATCTACTAGAAAGGCTTCACTCGAGTCTTTTTCTGAGAAATTATAGTGAGAGACAAGTCACCTGCTCACATACGGGTATTTTGATGTACTCGATGAAAGGTTAAAGCATACAAAAATATATAGGACATTTTGAAAAGCAACGGATAAGGTCATAGAATGTCTGCCCGACAGCTGCCATCATTACTTTTACAAGTGAAAAAGATCCTTGAAGACAAAAGACAATATATATAATAAACAAATGGAAATTAAAATGCAGTAGTGGCACATACAGGTACCAGCATTTCATCATAAAAAATGTACATTTGGCATAAATGTAAAATTCATTGTTCCCATTCTGTTAGGAAAAAATGAAAACGGTTTCGAACAAAGCTGATGTATTTTCTGACATATGTTTTCAAACAACCACTGTTATATTTGTGGTTTTGGGATTTCTGCCAGGTCCGAACCAAACTAGGTCTTATGATCAAAAGGCAACAGCTGCTTTCGAGGACTGCAGATACGTATACTACTGTATTTTATGCTTCAAAGAAGCCACCTGTTTCATTGTCAAATTTTAATCAACACTTACAAAACGGGAGTCAGATTTGTTAATGATTTATTGAGATTTAAGAGGTACACTCCTATATTCGTTACATGTCTCCCGGTACAAACATTCGAGTGTTTTTCTTTTTCTCTTCTGTCTTTACTTGGCAAGATACAGATAGGTTAAGTTTTACTTCATTTGCACGTCACTTGTTAGTGTGCTATGCTAATATGGAAAAGACGATTCCAATATACAAGATATAATTCAAAAAGGTAAATAATCAGAATAGATACACTTTTCTAAGTCATACGTTAATTAGATATTATATATCCTGGGTAGCTTTATGTTAAGAAATATACGATATATACGAGTTAAGGAAAAGTATAAAAAAAAGTAAGGATTCCACGCGTTCCAAACTGAAACAAAAAAGCAACAGAATGCCATCAACCTGTTGAATTTTTCAGTTGCTTCTTTAACAACTTTGTCTGTCAAGTATTATAGAGGCATTCTGGCACACCGACTTTGCTAACTACACGAGCAAACAGTTCAGTAAGCAGCCGAAGAATCACACATAGGCAACTCCCTGCAGTCTTAATCGCTTTCATTTTCACTTTTATATTCTGTCCAATCAAACTGGAGAAAAAGAAAAGGATGAACACAAATTATCATAGATTGAGGGCCATTTTTAAAGGTATTACGGCGTTAATGTGTTGTGGTTTTAAAATATATTTGATAAGTGGTAAGATTTCACTGTCCACAACTCTCATTTATTTGCATAGACTCCTTTGCTACCTGGTGCAAAGTTATGGACCGCTGTTCAGCAACTGATATCACGTTTCCTTCTGTGTCACGATGTACACTGACAAGGCATAAAAACAAAGTTCAATGAGACAACACATTATCCGCCAGCAGATGGAGCGGGGCTTTCAGCACGATACGCAGGGCCAAACGATATATTGCTGATCGCCGAGTTCCCAGTGAAAACCTGCGATACCACATCAATGACCACTCCGTCTGAGGTGTATCTTGTTATCAACACTTCCCGACGATCCCCTACGGTAGATTCTTCCGTTATCGTATACCTGCCATCTGGAAACGTTTCTCGTGTGGTTGTGATCTCCCTTTGCGTCCCATCTGGTCCTGCTTCTACCCTGCGGCTGGTTGTGACCTGGGGGTTGGCGGTATTTGACGAGAGGGTGCGAGAGTTGATGATATTAGACAAGATAGTACTAGAGGTATCAGTAGAGCTTGCGACATTTGCAGAGGTACCGCTTGTGTTCGAGTCACAGATTTCATTTCGTCTCGAGATCTCTGGTGGTAGGTTGGGATCCTGTGTTGGAACGAATTCCGTTATGACACGGCAACGTCCGCCACTGCTGCTGGACAGAGGGATTTCCTCTTCCATACGACCAAGCACCTGGTTTTCGGCACCTCTTGTCACCGTTGATACAATTCGCCGACCGCCCTCAATCCTCTCCGTCCGAGTCACTGTCCGTGTCTCCCTTATCGTCTGCCCGGATAATGTTCCCCCTGAAACGACCTGCCCGCTTATCAAACTGGAGGAACCTGTTTGCCCAGCAATTGTTGCTGTCAGAGTTTGACCATTGCGACAACCAATGATGACTTCTCTCCCTGATGACGTCACCACCTCTCGCGGCAAAATCTCACTTGAAGTACATCCACGAATCAGAACCCGTCTTCCATTGCTTGTGAACACTTGTGATCCAGATATCCTTCCGCCGGTTATGATTATTTCTCTACTGGAAGTTGTTCCCGTTGTCGCAGTGCCTTGCCCACTGATTGAAACGGTTGTCCCCTCTGTCCTGTTACTGAGAATTTGACCATTTGCGCCAATTACCGAGAGACGAACCCCGGTCTGTCTTCCCCCGACCAATGTTACTTCACGAACATATGTCTTCCCCGCACTGTCTCGAGTTCTGGTCGTAGTAACCACCGTCAGGACTCCATTGATATCCAGTAAAGTCCTTCGCTCTATAGATCTCGAGATATTACGAACGAGTTCAGCCTCAGTGGTAGAGCTGCCACTCCCTTCAACGCGTCTGTCGATAACTTCACCATTTGCTCCAAGAAGGGTGGTGACCACTCTTCTAGTTGTGCCTCCTACAACGGTCTCTTCCTGAACGTAAGTTCTCCCTGCGCTGTCCAGGGTCCTGGTTGTAGTCACCACAGTTAACACTCCATCGATGTCGAACAACGACCTACGCTCTATCGATATTGAAATATTACGGACTNTGGTAGAGCTGCCACTCCCTTCAACGCGTCTGTCGATAACTTCACCATTTGCTCCAAGAAGGGTGGTGACCACTCTTCTAGTTGTGCCTCCTACAACGGTCTCTTCCTGAACGTAAGTTCTCCCTGCGCTGTCCAGGGTCCTGGTTGTAGTCACCACAGTTAACACTCCATCGATGTCGAACAACGACCTACGCTCTATCGATATTGAAATATTACGGACTAGTGGAGTGGGCGTTGTTACGACTATGGCACTACCCTCCACTCGCCTGTCAATCACTTGGCCATCTGCTCCAATAATTGTTATTATAACTGTAGTCCTTTGTCCTCCGACTACAGTTTCCTCTCGAACGAAGGATCTACCGGTACTGTCAACGGTTCTGGTTGTAGTTACTACAGTTACAATGCCATTGATGTCAGTTGACGTTCTTCGTTCTACGGATGTTGAAACATTACGAACTGGCGGAGTGGGGGTTGTTACCACGATGGTACTACCTTCTACTCGCCTGTCAATAACTTGGCCATTCGCTCCAATAATTGATATTATAACTGTAGTCCTTTGTCCTCCGACTACAGTTTCCTCTCGAACGAAGGATCGACCGGTACTGTCAACAGTTCTGGTTGTAGTTACGACAGTTACAATGCCATTGATGTCAGTTGACGTTCTTCGTTCTACGGATGTTGAAACATTACGAACTGGCGGAGTAGGGGTTGTTACAACGATGGTACTACCTTCTACTCGCCTGTCAATCACTTGGCCATTCGCTCCAATAATTGATATTATAACTGTGGTCCTTTGCCCTCCAACTACCGTTTCTTCTCGAACATAGGATCTACCGGTACTGTCAACGGTTCGTGTTGTAGTTACTACAGTTACAATGCCATTAATGTCCGTTGATGTCCTTCGTTCTACGGATGTTGAAACATTACGGACTGGTGGAATGGGCGTTGTTACAACAATGGGACTACCTTCTACTCGCCTGTCAATCACTTGGCCGTTTGCTCCAATAATTGTTATTATAACTGTAGTTCTTTGTCCTCCGACTACCGTTTCATCTCGAACATAGGATCTACCGGTACTGTCAACGGTTCGTGTTATAGTTACTACAGTTACAATGCCATTAATGTCCGTTGACGTTCTCCGTTCGACGGACGTTGAAACATTACGAACTGGTGGAGTGGGCGTTGTTACAACAATTGGACTACCTTCTACTCGCCTGTCGACGACTTCTCCATTTGCCCCATACACTGTAATAATAACTGTTGATGACTGTCCTCCTACGGTGGTCTCTTCACGGACTCTAGTCTGACCATTAGGAAGTGTAGTCCTCGTGGTAGTCACTACAGTTCGGACTCCGTTAATGTCGATGGACGTTCTGCGTTCCACAGATGTACTGCCTGTCACAATCTGGCCCGATATCACGCGGCGACACGAGATGAAGACCTGACGTCCTGATGACGTCACGACTTCACGTGTCAGCGCACCGCTCGCTCCGCAGCCTTGCACAACCACCTGCCTGCCATCTGACGTCAGCACTTGTCCACCGATAATTCTTGCGCCACTGATTATTCTCTCTGTCAACCCAGTGGAAGTTGACGAGGTCAGAGATCCAAGGTTAAGAACCAGACGAGTTCCCCCAGTGACTGTTTCTCCAGTTACAACACGGCGACAGCGGATGTAAATTTGTCTGCCAGAGGATGTTGTCTCCTCGCGCGTGATCACCCCTGCGCTGCCGCACCCTTCCACCACCACCTGCCTTCCATCACCGGCTATTATCTGTCCCCCACTCACTCTACCGCCGTTTACTAAAAACTCTCTGTTGGTAGAGAAACCGCCATTGATTATCAATCGTCCGCCAGAAGTACCAGAAGTAGTAGTAGAAATGCGCTGTCCATTTACAATGACTGTGATTTCTCGTCGACTTCCGCCCGATGTCACGGTTCCTCCGTTAATCACTCGGCGGCAACTGAGATAGATTTGTCTCCCTGCAGACGTCTGTATTTCTCTGTTAATGGTTATCCCACTGGAGCCGCAGCCAGGCACTTCCACCAGCCTCCCATCACTGGTGATCACCCGCCCACCAACAACCCGAGCGCCATCTAGGAGAAATTCCTGAGTGGGTGACGTAAGACCTCGTACAATAAAGCGTCCTTGTGAAACGTTGATCCCAACGCCGCCACCAGAGATCCGTATGATTCTCAACCCTCCGTTTATGATCATGAGCCTTCCAGTGATAACTCTTCCTCCACTTATTACAATCTGTCGTCTGCTCGAACTTGAGCTAGAAACAGAAGTGGAGCTAGAGCTGAAAGTGCGAGAAGAGACAGTTCCCGAATCTCCATTAAGTACAGCGCCACCTCTGAGGGATGAGGAAGCAACTCCAGGCACAGGCACCTCGTCTACAGCAACACTGCCCTCTACCATTTGGACGTCGCTTCCAGACCCCGGGACAATGACAACTTCTTCCTCGTTTTGACCTTGACCTCCAGTCACTGCCGTTTCTACCAGAGTTCTGTTAAGCGTGATGACGCGTCCTCCACTGAACAATCGGCCTCCATTAATTATGACTTGCCGGCCGTCAGTGGTTGTCGATGTACCCCCTCGTTCTTGTGTGACCCTCAGCGAGCCGCCGACCCGACGGATGGTCAGTTGACCCTGACCTTGACCCTGATTAACGATCACTGTCCCATCAGGCTGAACGCCGCTCACTGAACCACTGATTGTGATTATAGAATCAGTATCGGGGACAATTTTCCCGCCGGTGATAGCAATATTGTTCCCGCCCTCAGAGACACTACCGCCCCTTACACGAATGACTCGCCTGCTTGAAGAGGTAACCAGGTTGGAGCTTCTAGAAACAGAATCCGCTGTCGAGAGGACGGTACCAGCGGACGCTGAGGCTCCCTGTAACACAAGGCCTGGACGTTCTCGTATCACTGCAGCTGAAAATTGTTGTACAGGTGCACTGAGTAAAGCAGAGTTAACAAGTACTCTTGACGTGGCACTGGTGCTGCCTTCCAGGATCATGCCACACGTAATAGGGCCGGATCCTGTCACGCTGGCTGGGTCTATGGCCGTCCCTGGAGCGCACGGCATCTTATAGGCGTAACCATTGGAACACTGAACAAGAGAGCGCATGTCTTCGTGAGCATAGATGATGTTTGGAGACTCGCACGATCCTGGAAATGAAGACGAAACTCGAATTAGTGATCGTGTGAACTTCGTGGACGTCAAAACGAGTTTAATCAGTAAAACATTTGAACTTAGTGCTGTAGGTCTGGCATTTGGTCATTTGAAAATCAAAACGTCACCTGTTGGCGAAGATTCTTTTTCTTGTGTTAGTACGATAAAAGGCCATTGTGCTAGCTTTTGTCTATGTAAATCTAAGCAAAGCATGATGAAAATTTTAAGTGTGCCACAGAAATTATGATACAAACGTCTTCCGTGTCTAAATTAGCAAAACTGTGCCGAAATAGAGTATCAGAGGCCCGTATTTTACTGCGTTCGTGACGTCAAAAGTTTCAGCGCGTTAGTTTTTAAGCTTACACATATTTTGAAATAAAAAATAGTAAATGCCAATAATATTGAACATTTCATTGACACAGGGATCACGAACCTCGAAATATGCCTCCGAACGCTTTCCCCTGCTGCACCGTGGCTTGGTTCGTGTTAAAAGGGTTGTGAAGTCCCGCCGACCCCGCGGCCTCGTTTGACATACGGAAACCCATGAAGTGCTCGCCGCCCGATGCTGAGTCACTGAAAAGGTAAATACAAATGGTCTTCTTATGAAATATGTTCATTATGATAAAGTTTTAATCGATTCGAACAACCATATGAAATGGCAGACGAAAAGACAAAATACGCGCCTTGTGTTTTACCGATAATAAAAAATTAAGTAGCAAATTTGGATGCCTTTGATATTTTTTTCAAAAAAAAAAAAAAAAAAAAAAAAAAAATCACTCGTGACTCAACAAGTGCTTACAATTTGGCTAACTTTCTCTATCTTCTTTGATTAAAAGTAAATAAAATTTGCTTCCAAAATAGGAGCATTTTGGATTTCGCAAGGAAGGTATTTTCGCGAACAAACACGTGCCAAAATCATATCAAGTAACTTTCAAGATCTTTTCTTTTTTTTTAAATTTTATCTACCTTTGTCCAGCTGATGTCCTAGTGACAGTCTGACCACATACAATGTCCAGTAATACAGCAATGACCGCCAGGTACGTCAATCGTCCTAACACCGCCATGGCGTACCTCTTTCTATCCCCGATAGACCCGCGTCTTCACCCACTAAAATATCCCCGTATTTCAGTCGTCCAGTGCTCCTTGCTCAGCCCACTAACACTTCTGCCGGTAATATCAGGTGTGATGTTTATTTAAATGCACAAACCGGGGTATATACTCATATGTTTGGGCTGATTCACTCGTCTTTTTTCTCTACACCGGGATCCTAGATCAACTACGACACACGTGTACCATAGCATATATGTTTTAAGAGACATCAATTCGCATCAGGCATTAAATTCTTATTTCTAGGAATTATGTGAATACTAGATTTGGGGACAAAAAGTTTAGTTACCTGCGTTTTACTTAAATCATTTTTTTTATTTTATTTTATTTTATTTTATTTTATTTTATTTTATTTTATTTTTGGGGGTGGGG